>JAJAQA010000019.1:33591278-34023778 GCA_021464565.1 Rutilus rutilus
CGCAAGCTGTCGAAGGCGGAGCGGCAGCGCTTTAAAGAGGAGGCCGAGATGTTGAAGGGTCTCCAGCACCCGAATATCGTGCGCTTCTATGACTTCTGGGAGTGTCCGCTGAAGGGCAAGAAGTGCATCGTTCTGGTCACAGAGCTCATGACGTCAGGAACGCTCAAAACGTGAGGAGATTCCCACAGGACACCGACATATGAGTCACATTCAGATCGGGAATCAAGTGTGGTAGTGTTTTTTTGCTTTGTTTTTATATTAGATTTTTATATTTTATGTATTATATCTTTTTATATTATATTATTTTGATTTATTTCATTAGATTTTTTATTCATACAGTGATAGTTCTTATTGAACAGACCTGTCAATCTCCAAAACATACATTAAAGCGCCCTGAAGTCATCCAGGTACGCAACATTTGGGTTCTGGAAGTAAAAACTCCACTCATTTTCTCTGTAGGGAAATTGATTTTAAACAATAAGTTATAAGCGTTTAAAGACACTTTCTGTGAGTTACGAGCTTGGATTTGCTTTTGTGGTATTTGCTTGTTTGACAGCGGTATTCGTGGTGAAAACTACATTACCCATAATGCTGTACAGAAAAATCCTCCAATCAGAGAGTCGCCACAAGCAAAACACACCAAATTATCTTGTTAGCTCCGCCCACTCCCATGAAGCACTGCAGATGATGTAATCAAGTTGGTCACCTTAATCTCTCAAAGAATATTCTGCAAAAAATACTCAAATATGTTGTTTTTAAAAATATATATATTAACATTTGTAAACAAGTTGTTTTATAGGCTATTTCTCCATCATTTTTTTATTGGATTATGCTGTTTGCAATGCATCATGGGATTGTAGGTCTTTCCTCTCACAAGCTTCAAATCAAAGTTTGTAGTGCTGTGATTCTCCTCATCGCTGGTTGGTTTGGTTCACGGCTTATAACGCTAAAACAAAGACTTTAAAGGGGTGGTTGAATATGATTTGACTTTTCTAACTTTAGTTAGTGTGTAATGTTGCTGTTTGAGCATAAACAACATCTGCAAAGTCACGACGCTCAAAGTTCAAAGCAAAGGGAGATATTTGCTTTTACAGAAATCGCTTTTTAAGGACTACAACAAACGGCTGGTAGAGACTACACCACATTCCTCCCGGGTTAGTGACATCACCAACCCTAAAATTTACATAAACCCCACCCCCTGAACACGATTTATAGATTATCAAGACAGAATATGCTAATCAATGACTAGAAGATAACTCCACATCAGCTTCATAAATTAATCAACTAACCATTCAGAAATGTCCTGTTGCTTCTACATGTTGTCACTTCTTCTTGAGTCTCTCCATCATTGTCTGACTCCGGTTTGAACATAAAAGGCTAAAAGTTTTTAAAATTTTCAGTGTGCGTGTGTGTGAGGTAAAAGGACACAAGCTCTTGAAGCTCCGCCCCCTGTGCCGGGAGCAGCAGCTCATTTGCATTTAAAGGGACAGACACAAAATGAGGCATTTTTGCTCACCCTCAAAAAGTGACAAATTTAACATGCTATATAAAAATATCTGTGGGGTATTTTGAGCTAAAACTTCACACACACACTCTGGGGACATCAGACACTAATTTTACATCTTGTGAAAAGGGCATTATACCACCCCTTTAAAAAAAATCCCTATGGGAGAAATTAATGGAAAAAATACATCCGGAGCCAACGCCGCTGAAAAAGTGGGCGGGCACTAATGCGCTGTAGTGCAAAACACTTGTTGTGTATATTATAATAACATACACAAGAAGTGCTGCTGTATCAAAGGATTCATTTAAATGTTATTACATAGTAGTTAATATAAAGTGGTTTCATAGTCCATATGACTATATTAGGTTTTCTGAAGTCACATGACAGCTCTGTGTTTTTGCGTTCGCACATCATACTTGAGCAGTTTGAAAATGCATGTTGGAGAAAGAGAAAGGAAGACTCGATGTATATCGTATGACTTCAGAAGACGTGCAATATAGTGTACGAGCCACACAGACTGAAGGTATGGAGGTTTACGGTGCTTTTATGATGCTCTTGTATCAGTGTAACAGTTAAATAAGTATTCTGTTCTCAGCCAGAGATGAGTGTGTCAAAGTCCATATGACAGTGATACACCGATATAATATAGCACATGTTTTGTGGTTAGTTAATGTCATGTGTTCAGTTAAACGGACATACTGTACATGTTAAGCAGTGGTGAAATGATTACAATACAAGTAATGCTGATTATCAGTTATAAGTGCTACTCATTATTTCCTCCAGGTACCTGAAACGCTTTAAGGTGATGAAACCCAAGGTTCTGCGCAGCTGGTGCCGTCAGATTCTCAAAGGTCTGCATTTCCTGCACACGCGCACTCCTCCCATCATCCACCGGGACCTGAAGTGTGATAACATCTTCATCACGGGCCCCACGGGCAGCGTCAAGATCGGCGATCTGGGTCTGGCTACGCTCAAGCGAGCCTCCTTCGCCAAGAGTGTGATCGGTGAGGCGGTGGTCCTTCATACACAGCTGTTCTGGATCCAGAGTTTTTATTCATTATTCGGGTTCATTTGATTTGCTTTTAACACATTTTACCATGTTTACATGATCCCCATGGTTCCTTGAAGTCTTAAATTCAGTTTGATCAAATTCAATATTCACAATATCTTAAAGTCTCCCTGTAGTCGATCATTTTATCCTTTAAAACTCATCTTTGATCACCAAAATTACATATTTAAGTGGGTTTTTTCTTGAAAAAAAAATTGTTATGCCTTAAAACAGCTTGAATGTAACTCTTGCCTCATTTAGTATGCGCGGTTCTATGAATATGCAAATGAGCCCCGCCTCCACTCACTCACTCAGCTCAGAGATCCACTGGTTGACGATCACACGTTGATCTGATTGGTTACAAGGTAGTTTGTGACGTCAGAAACACCAGCGATTTCAAAGCGTGTGTTTGAGACTGTCTTTGGTTCACTGCAGTTTTAAGGAGGAAATACTCAGCAATGGTGTCGACTTATGAACTTACACATGCTTTGTCCATATAAAAAAACCATATATTAATATTACCAATATTAAAAACACCACATAGACAAATATACACTACATTTAAAAGTTGGATTTTCACCACAGGCGGACTTTAAATGGTATAAGAAAAGTCTTAAAGGTCATTTCAAGAGGTCTTAAATTAGGAATCGCATTTGAAAGTCGCGTTTCAGAGTAAAAACGTGGCGCTGTGGTTTTATTCAAGTGCATGTCTGAAGGGTCCAGAAAGCTTCGATTGCATTTTCTTTTCATCTTACCTCCTTATAATGCCTACTAAAGTACCTTTGTATATCTTTATAATGTATTATATACATTATAAGATGGTGTATGTTTCTAAATTGAGTGCTTTTATAAGATGGTGTACGTATGTTTCTCTGTGTATCAGAAGATTATTTCATCCTTTGATTTGGCCAGGTACGCCGGAGTTCATGGCCCCGGAGATGTACGAGGAGCATTACGACGAGGCCGTGGACGTCTATGCGTTTGGCATGTGCATGCTGGAGATGGCCACGTCTGAATACCCGTACTCCGAGTGCCAGAACGCGGCTCAGATCTACCGCAAAGTCACCAGTGTAAGTCCTGCACTTCAACACCAGTGCGATCATTTCATTTCAGCGGAGGAAGAATACTTTCTACACAGACCTGATATCCGTTCATGACACTAAATGAGATTTTATGTTGTTGCGTTAGAATTATTTTCTTGGTGAAAAGTGATGCATCTGAAATGGTTTGAAATAGGATTTTTTTCTCGCCTATATTTCCAGATAATAATTTCCTAAATTTGCTTTGGCATTAGTACTTAAAGTAAATTATTCAGCACATGATCCCTTGTGAGATTGATTTGTTTGTTTGTGTATAATGGTCTTTTGTGGTGTCATCCACACATCCACATCCGCAGAGTTGGTTAATAACGGCAATAAAGTAAAAACCTAGTTAGCAATTACTTGTTTACATAGTATGATGTATTTTATATTATCATTTTTTTGTCTTGTTTTCCAGTACAGATATCCAAACATTCTTAAATCAAGACACATTTACTGGAGAAGCAAAATGACTGAAGATATTAAGTCTTGTTTTCTGAAAAACTGATAAAAATGAAGTGGGTTCATGGTTAAAACAAGAACAAATATCTGTTTTTTCCTTCTTTTTTTTAATAAAAATTAAAGGGATAGTTTACTCAAAAAGTAAAATCTCAGTCATTTACTCTTCCTCATTCACTTTCAAACCTGTCTGATAGTGTTCTAATCTTTGTTTCATACAGCGATAATTCATAATGAAGAAAAAATCCCACCAAAATATCACAGTAAAAATAGTCCATGCAATTTGTGCACTATATTCTAAGTTGAACGATAGCTTTTTGTGACTGAAATGTAATTTCTATGTCCTGAAAAGCTGAGCATCGCTCCGGTTCACAGATCTGCGGAATGAGTCTCGGCTCACCGGAGGAGAAGAGTATCAGCGAATAACAGCATCAGTTTGGGTCTGTTCCTCACAAACACGTGTGATTGTGTCCGACAGTAACGGCTCTTAATGTGTGTCTCAGGGAGTGAAGCCTGCCAGCTATAACAAGGTGATGGACCCTGAGGTGAAGGAGATCATCGGAGAGTGTATCTGTCAGAAAAAGGAGGAGCGGTGAGTTAGCGACGGCTTCTCAGGTCACTGTGTAATATATAGAGTCATTCAACCCTTGTGGACATTTTTGTCTTTTTCAGTTTTGTGTTTTGATCATTTTGCCTGTGTGAATGCCAACTGCATACATTTTGGCACAGGTGTGTATTTCTATTGGAAATGTACTATTTCACCCCCATTTCCTTTAAATCTATTTTGCACTGGTAACACAAAAATAGTTCCTCTCAGCACCTTTTGAACCCATTGAAACCCATTAAAACCGCAATTTCTAATTGCAGGGCCATTTAACTATAAAATGTTGCAATCTTTATTAATAGGCTTTCATTCTGTTGGCAAGGCTTCAAATTTCTTTTTAAAGATTAAAACTTGAATCCAACCGTTGTGTGTGCACCAGTTTTGCTGCATCTAAATCTGTCACTGCGCCCACAAGAACAAAATCTTCCTGAAAGCTCATTTTCTGAGATCTCATCCTCAAATTTGGAACACAACTCGTTTAGATTTATGGCTTTGCTTATTTTTCTAGCTCAATAATTTTATGATCACATTGAACTCTGATTTTAGAGTTCAATGTGTTTTATAATATACAGGTGAAAACGTAAAATATATGCAAATGCAAAAGTTAATTTATTTCAGTAATTCAACTTAAAAGGTGAAACTAATATATATTATATTGACTCATTAAAAGTATTATATTGACTCATTACATGCAAAGTGGGATATTGCAAGCCTTTATTTGTTATAATTTTGATGATTATGGCTTACAGCTTATGAAAACCCCAAATTCAAAATCTCAGAAATGTTAAAGTTCATAAGCTGTATTATATTTTATATAAAATAGTGTTCATGAATAGTTTTCATAAACTTTTTTTGGTTTTATTTTAAACTTTAAACTTTTTAAGCTCCCAAGCTTCAAATATTATACAGTTTTGGATATTGTATCACTATGGACCTATTTGTAACTTTTTTTTTAATTGATGCACTGCACAACGGTTAACTCTCCTAGTTTGTGGGTCATCATTTCCTGAGGGTTAAGCACCAGTTTTCACAGTATCCTGGAGCATGTACGTCCGGTAACCGTCTCTCTAACTCTCTGTCCACAGGTACACCATCAAGGACCTGTTGAATCACGCGTTCTTCGCCGAGGACACGGGTGTGCGGGTGGAGCTGGCGGAGGAAGACGACGGGATGAAGACGTCCATCGCGCTGAAGCTGTGGGTGGAGGATCCTCGCAGGCTGAAGGGCAAGTACAGGGACGGAGGAGCCATCGAGTTCAGCTTCGACCTGGAGAAGGAGGTTCCTGAAGCCGTGGCGCAGGAGATGGTGCGTGCTTTACTGACTTCACCAGCGTTACCCGCGTCACCAGGCTCGTCCGCTATAAGATATACGATAGAACTGCACTTGTTGTGCGTCATGCTAATGTGGACCCAGATCTGAATCCAGCTTCTAATATTTTAATATAAATATACATTTCTAAATATAAATTGCTAATATAAATTTCATGATTCGATTAATTCACCAGATTGCGATTCATTTCTGATCTTGATTCGATGTGTATTCACTTAGACATACTGTATATCAGGTACAGTACATGTCCATTTCTCTCAAAGGTAGAAATCTCTCCTAATGCTGCGTTTTGGGAACCCTGTCAGTCGCGACATTACTGTAATATTACCGGTTAATTTTAACAAATGATTTGCAGACAAACATTTAATGACATGTTTGTACTCCAATTAGTTTTTAACATAAACATTTATAAATGAACAGTGGCTGTCATAACCAGTTCTTCTATGTTTAATGTACGTTTGAATAAACTCATTATTAAAGCATGTTAAGTAAAAATATAATGATTTAAGATAGTGCTTATATATTATTTTTTATTTATATAGCACTTTTCAATATCTCAAGGTCACTTTGCAAGAAATAAAGCAATCATACAGCAACACCATAATATACAACAGCATTTCAACATCAAAGACCACAACTAAAGCAAATAATAGGACAGAACCATGTGATATTATAGTTATTGTTCTCCGGCTGTGTTATTGACGGATGAAACACGGATTGATGGATTTCATGAGACATGATTGATTTCAGGAAGTTGTTCTGTATCTTTCAACTTTCCTTCTGATGTTCACTGATGTTTATTTGCTGCTGTAACTAGAAATAGAGAGGAAGAGATGATCGGTTCATCTGTCACACACATTAAACACACACACACACACACACACACACACACACACACACACACACACACACACACACACACACACACACACACACACACACACACACACACACACACACACACACACACACACACACACACACACACCTTTATGGACTCAATTCAGTGACAGAATTTGAAAGTTTTGTTTCATATCAAAAGTATAGTGAAGTTTAGTTCTCGCAAAGATTGAACTTCAAAAATCAAAAATGAAAATCGATATTTTCAACCCAACATTTACATTCAGGTGTGTTAACTCTGTCTGAATTCAGAGCCAGACCTGTTCATACCAGATTTAAACCAGATTTACCTGTGGAATGTGAGCGCCACAAAAACAGGCAATAAGTTTCATGGCTCATGAAATCTGATGTCTTCCTGCTTCTATTGTCTCTTAGCTATGAGCGCTGATCGAGAGATATTTCACGCCTACAGAACTGAAATGAATTTTGAATGGAATAATGTTCTGGCCAGCTTTGGATTATTCCACTGGAGAGGTGGATGTTTATTCCCTTAACAAACATCTTTCTATCCTCTCGTAACCTCCGCCTGCGATGCCATTTTCCTGCTTAGATTTGATCTGGTCCTGAGTTTGAGATTCATAACAACCTCCCTCGCTTTCTGAGGAACTCTGGATCCCCTGCTTGAGTTACGACCAAACCTGTTTTCAGATCTTCACACTAGATACGCTCATGCTAAGCAGCCAAAGCCGCTTGTGCACGTTATATATTAAACCGTGGTCTTGCGGGTATGTGGCCTCCTGGACCCAGGTCGGATTGGAAAATCCTTTTGCCGTAATCACGTGTTATGTAATCTGAGCATTGTAATGTGTGTGTGAATGTTTGCTAAAGGGAAAATGAGTCGGCAGCTGATATTCACACTGATCGCCACACGTCTCACGCTTCACCCTGTCAGATGTTTGTTCGGTACACAGATATTGATCTTTCCATTTTGTCGTTTTACCCCTAACCCTTCATGCATTTAAGCGTACTTGGGTGAATCTCACAAAAAAAACTAAATTACCAGTACTTTCCTTTTAATGAATGTTAAGTACATTTCCCCCCACAATTCTCTGTAGGGAGAAATTAAATGAGTAATTCATTTAGATTTTATTTCATTTATTAGAGACACAACAAAAGCAACCATGATTTCCTTTTCTTTTTTTTTTTGGTAATTCTCATTGTTTATTTTTATATAAAAAAATACATAATCAGCCATGTAACTTTTAAAATATTATGTATTAATTCTCATTATCAACTTACTTTTATTTAAATTTATTGGAGACCGCACAACAAAACCAGCCATGATTCTTTTTCCCCCTTTTTTGAAGTCATTCTAGCACTTCATAATTTTGTTAATTATGTATTAACGCAGAAATTTTTTTTTTTATATAAATAAAAACATGTAACTTTTAAAATAATATGTATTAAATGTTATGTTTCAACAATTTGTTTATTTTAATTTATTGATTATAGACAGCACAACAGAAGCAGCCATGATGTGCTTTTTTTCTTTGTATTTTTTTTTTATTCTGGTCATTCTCATTGCTGATTATGTATTGAAATAATTAAATAATTCAATTATTTTTCTGTTTAAAAAAAGAACCATGTAATTAGTTTAAATAATAATATATATATTGAATATTGTTTCAACTTATTTTTTTATTTACATGTATTTAGTACAGACAGCACACCAAAAGTTTCCTTTTATTCTCTCTTTTTTAAACAATTATTCTTGTTCTCATTAGTCATATTCCTCCTCTGTGTGTGCGCAGTGTGTCTAGATGAAGCTTTCCCCCACAGACTCTTGCTTGTCTCTGTGAAATGTTCCTTTAATACTGCGAGATTCATTCCTCTGTTCCTAAAATAGAGCCCTCGTTTCTTCCTGTCTGCTCTAAAAGTGTGTTCACACCAGCCCCCTCTTGTGCTTCTGTCAGGTTGAGTCTGGTTTCTTCCATGAGAGCGATGCAAAGATTGTGGGCAAGTCTATCCGTGACAGGGTGGCTCTGATCAAATGGCGCAGGGAGCGGACGGTGCCGAGGGCCTCTCAGGGTGGCACTGCCCCGTCCATGCCAGCCGGGACGGTACCAGTCCTCTGCGAACCACCCTGTCTGGTGGAGCCCGAAGAGACTGAGGTGGACCAGCATGCCCGCGTGTGCCAACTTAGTGCCATGACTACATCCACCACATGTAAGCGTGTGCACCTGTGAGCTACAGTAGGCAACATTTGAAGTGGATCAAAACCTTTCATCAAAGTTATAAATGAATTTTGAACAACACCCGTTCTTGTCTTAGGACAACTTTGATTAACTTTTTTGATCCATTTCAAATGTTGACTTCTGTAGCTCAACTTATGTTTCATGCTGACTTCAACATGAAACTATTGTCACAGACTCTCTTACAACAATTTCCAATCTGAGGGAACTGAGGGACAAGTGGCATTGATTGTCTCAGATCTTTGTTTTAGTCCATGTGTGTCTCTCTGTCTCCCTCTAGCTGACAGTGGCATCGGTTCAACCGTGTACTCTGACTCCCACAGCAGTGGTCTGCACAGTGTCATATACCAGTCACTACAGGATTCGATCTCCACCACAGCCTTGGAGGTTCGTATCACTTACTCATCATGGTTACTGATGATAAACTGCTGATATGTAAAGTTAGCATTCCTCTGCTTGCACGTACCCATGCATGCTTGTACTTGCATAGCTTTTATACAGAGGAATTATACTAAATATAGACCATCATTCATAATGACACTGTTGTGCAGCTTTGTAACTGTACAGTGTTTGTCATCAACCAGTATGTTTGCCTATAATCATTCCTTGCATGGGGAGTTGTACATTCAAGCATCATTTACTATTTCCCCAAGTGTAAAAATGTTTGTTGTGTCCTTGATTTGATTATTAGCTCAGTGCTAGAATTCCTTGTTTGTCATTTCATGATAATAGTTTGGAGAAGTGGCTTTTCTTCCAGGGTCCACATCATGCAAGTTCCTCTGTAAATTACTTAATCAGAAGCCATGAGCATCTCCGACCCACAAGCCCTTCCTTCCTTCAAATACCACCAGACCAATCAGAGTCGACTGAAAGAGGATTTGCAAGTTCCGGCTCTATGAATTTTCTGCCCGTTCCTTTGACTATTACGACCCGCCGCTATAGCGACACATCAGTGGAGACGTCCTCTGAGACAAAGGGGGAGGAGCCTATCTCAATGGTGAGAAAGGGGCGTCGCCTTTCCCTAAACCCCAGCCCTCACCAGCCACCGTCCCCATGTCAGAACTGCCTGTCCTTATTCCTACTTGGGACGTGTGCAGATGGAAGACATACGCCCTATTCTTCACTTATGCTTTCAGCCACAGGGTCTCGCAGGGGCTCTGTCAATGAGACCTCTAACCTCTCCCAGCTCAACAAATCTCTGGAGAGCATCACCGGCCACAAATGTCAGCCTGCTCTTGCCTTTCTAAGAGCCCCACTGACCAAGCCAGAAAGAGGGTCCTATCGGCCTGCACGCAGCCACAGCGATGAGGGGCCCGCCATGGAGTCGTCTGGTGAGGAGTTGGCATCACGTCGCAGAGCAAGTTTTTGTGTTAGCGAAAACTTCCTGACTCATGTGGTAGGTCACTCCGCAACTGAAGACAAGGTGTAACCCTGCTGCTTATGGAGGAAATGCTGTGGTTTTCTCTATCCTTTGTGGTGGTTCTGCTGTTGCTCCCAGGGGCCTCTAGGACTTAATATAATTTGCTCAAATCTAAATGCGTTCTTCTCCACTTCTTTAACCGTACTCACCAAGTCCTGTGGGTACTGCTGTTCTCTAACGAGTCCATTTTCCCCTCAAAACCTACCCAATAACCACGCTTAACATGTGCCTGACGTCATGCTGCTAACCATCTTTGTGAATCGCTTCATGTTTTCATTATCACTTAACCTGATAATAACTTAACCAGTGTGTGGTCCGCATGCATGCCTTCATATTACTCACTATTGCAGCTGTAAGTGTCTGTGGTTTTATTTATATGGAATAGCTGTGTATGCGGTTTTCAATAGTTTGTTTGTTCTTCTGCAGCCTGCCGTTTTGAGAGTCCAAAGTCAGGCGGCACCTTCCATAGCTCAACACGTGCAGACTTACCCTCCTGCATCCTCCGAGACCCCTGCACAGCCCGCCGGACAGACTCCGGTGTCTGGACTGTCCACTCCCCAGCCGCTGGCACTTCTGCAAGGCATACTGACTGCTCCACAAGCCATGAATCCACAGCGGCTCGCGTCTTCAAGTCAGACTGCAGAGTTGAACACGCAGGCCCATGTGTCGCATCAGCCTGCATTCGTGCCGCAGAGTGCCACCGCTCCGAGTTACCATCCTGCCACAGCAGAGCTAGCCAATGCACACATATTTCCACCTGTGCAGCGCACTGCAGTCGCAGCTATCCCATCTAAATCAGAAGCAGCACTGCCTGCGGATCAGAGTTTTCAGAGTGGAGCCTCTAGCGTGCAGCATGTCTCATCAGCACCTCAACAAACACCTGCGTTACACCTTTTGCCGCAACCACCTGCGAATGCCACAACAGACGGGCAACTCCACGACTTCTCGAACATGCAGCAAACTGCTCCTGTGCATCTGAGCCAGGCAGGCTCTGCACCATCTTTCCAGCAGGTACACTTGTTTGAACCTTATCTACCAGATGTGTGTGTATGTGTGTACCAATGTGGCTGATTCAGTTTATACACTTGTAATGATCGGACACACTTTCTCTCTAGTCTGTTTGGTTTGTATTGGATAACTGAGCTCATGGGCCTCTTAATGTGGGTCGCAGCTGTAGATTTGTCATTGCTTGGTCTGTATTGCAAATAATTCTAGCCAAGTATAATTCAGGGGTTCTCAACTCTGTCCCTCAAGATCCAGGCAAGGCAATGGCCAGGTACAGTTGTCCAGACATCACTAAAGAAATGATATATTGTCCAGCTTTTGGCCTGTATTTTCATCCATCTAAAAGTAAACAGTTACATTTTCTGTTTTCTGATATCCTGCCGACTACGCCAAAATGTTAGATCGGATGGATCTCAATGTCAGACATATCAGATATATTAGATCCAACCCTGGACCCCAAATCCCTGCCATAAGTCTTCTGTCAGCCTGAGAGTTTGACAGAGAAAGCCAGGAAAGAGCAATCCTGTGATGTTAAAAACCTTGAAATGTAGATGTTCTCTTATCTCTAACTCATAAAGCCAAACATCCCTTGAAACCACACAATCATAGGATTAAACAACAAAAGAAAGGAAATAAGAAGAAATATAAAATCTTAATGACAAATAACAATAACAATGGTTACAATAAATGATTAATCAAATGACAACTACATAAATGACTGATAATAAATTATTATTAAATTAAATCATAAAAAAACTAAGAAAATAAAACTCAACACAGATGGATGATTGCTCTCTTAAAGTAACACACACACACACACACACACACACACGCAGGTTAGTATTGACATTCTTTAGATCCCTCAGTGATCAATGGATTACAAACAAACTGTGCTATTTCAATTTTTGTGACCACTCTTAAAGAAAGCTTGTAAGACATGTCTTTCTGGTTTATTCCGCTGCACACATCCTGTTACTGGAGACCTACTTTCCTGATTCATTTAGCTCAAGCTCTAATCAGACGCACACAAACCAGCTAATCAAGTTCTTTAGGATCGCTTGGCAGATGTGGATCAAGCAGGTTGTCAATAAATAATAATAATAATTATAATAATTCGTTACATTTATATAGCGCTTTTTCTGAGACCTCAAAGCGCTTTACATATGGAAGGGGGGAATCTCCTCAACCACCACCAATGTGCAGCATCCACTTGGATGATGCGACGGCAGCCATATTGCGCCAGAACGCCCACCACACACCAGCTTACTGGTGGAGAGGAGACAATGAAGAAGCCAATCAGTGTATGAGGATGATTAGGAGGCCATGATGGACAGAGGCCAAGGGGCAGATTTGGCCAGGATGCTGGGGTTACCCCCCTACTCTTTTTCGAAGGACATCCTGGGATTTTTAATGACCACAGAGAGTCAGGACCTCGGTTTAACGTCTCATCCGAAGGACGGTGCTCTTTTGGCAGTATAGTGTCCCCGTCACTATACTGGGGCATTAGGACCCACACAGACCACAGGGTGAGCACCCCCTGCTGGCCTCGCTAACACCTCTTCCAGCAGCAACCTAGTTTTCCCAGGAGGTCTCCCATCCAGGTACTAACCAGGCTCAGCCCTGCTTAGCTTCAGTGGGCAACCAGTCTTGGGCTACAGGGTGATATGGCTGCTGGCCATACCAATAAACCAATAAACCTTGCAACAAAACACGCATGTTGGTAATTAAGTGTTCCTTGAGATCTTAATTAGCAGGCATAGTTGTTTAGGCTTGGAGCTGAACTTTACAGGAAGGTAGATCTCCAAGAGCAGGATTGGACAACTCTACTGTAGAATAGACTGACATTGAGCTGAAGAATAAGACCTACATCTGCAAACCTTCTCATGTTTTTCTCTTTGCACACTTGTATTTCTCTCTCTTTCAATCACATTAGCTCACCATTCAGACACAACTTATGGACAGCTGGCAGCAAGGAGTACAGTCCACGTCCAGTCTTCTTACACAAGAAGGCGTGCCTCCACAGGCGGCAGCTTACCTCACACAGGTACACCCTACTGCCAGCTCTTCTGCTTAGGCGATGTTTACACAAATACGGATACATTTGAAACGCCTTTTCTCTACATTTTGGCCTTTCATCCACACTGAGACGTGCGAAAACTGAGCGTTTTTTGAAACCATGGACACAATTGAAAATACCGTTTTGTAGTGTAGACTGTGAAAAGGGAGGTTTTCAGAAACAATGAGGCATGTTTAAGCGTGACTCATATTGTACCAATAGATTTAACGGTATCTGCCTGATAATTAGGGTTGGGTATCGTTTGAATTTGAACGATTCCGATTCCAATTCCTTGTTTCGATTCCGGTTCCTAACGATTCTCGATTCCGATTCTTTTAAGAGGCAGGGTCAAAAAAGTTTAGATAAATTTTAATTCTATGAACTTTTTACTTTTTATGAACTTTACTATGAATTTCTCACAGGACTGTTTTCAACTAAAATATAAATATCAAATCTATTTTAAACAATTTTTTTTTAGGATATTTTAAATGAGCTAGCTAACCAACGGTCTTTCTGAAGGAAATAGTCTGACCTTCTCCATCAATTGCTATTTTCACAGCTAAAATGGGCTATCAGGTAAAATAGGCTAAATAAGGTTGTTTACACTGTGTTTTCATGATTATAATTTTTTTACGTTCGCCAGCATCGCGCACAGTTTTCAAACGGACGAGCAGAGGACGAGAGAATATGGTTGTAACCATAGGGTTGTAACTTGCAAGATACCGAAGAATAAGAAAACATCATTAGTAGGTTTTTAAGGTTTAACGTCAGGGTTGTTTGCTCTGAATACATTTTATGAATGATTTTCGTCTCATAAAATGTATCAGTTCGCAGTTTAGCAAAACAATCCATATATGCTTACACCTGTGCTAGTAATACACGCATTTACCATGCCGTGTGTACGTTACAGTTTACAAATGTTTAACTAATGTGGGGAAGTAGGCTACAGCTGTCAGTTTTCAGCGAGTTAACATTTGGCAGTTTGTAATCGATTAGGTAGTTACTTCAGTTCAGAATAGGGCTAGAAATGATCAAATTGGTAACTTAGACAGCGGTTTCTTCTTCCGGTCGGCGGACTGTGAATCGAAACTAGGAATCGAAATTTAAACTTTTGAACGATTCCGGGAAAATCGCAAAGCTAGTCCCGGTTCCAATCGATACTCGATACTCGATACCCAAGCCTACTGATAATAGGGGAATCGTCCGGGATAAAAGTTTTAAAGTGCATTGGTCTGAGCCACTCTTCATACTACATTCGATTGAACGATTGAGTGCGACCTGGATGCACCAGTGAGTGGTGAGAGATTTTGCAAATAAAATTATTGTGCCAGAAGAACAAGTCAAGTCAAGTCAAGTCATCTTCATTTATATAGCGCTTTTAACAATGTAGATTGCTTCAAAGCAGCTTTACAGAGATAAGCGTATAATTTAAGGTAACAGAGATTGTTTTGGCTTTATAGCAGAGTTAAGTTATTTTCCATCTAAAGTTAGTTTTGATTGATTTGCTTCCGTCGCAACGATCATTTGTTATTAAATTAGGGGCCGCTAAGACGACACCATTCCCTCTACACAGACTTTAAACGCGAACCTGTGAGAAACGCTGATGGCGTTCACATGCGCATTTAGAATGGGTTCTATAGTTATGTGCATTTGAAAATACGCAGGTTTGGAATTCCCTACAAGCCAAGCCTAAACAAAGTACTTGTCTTTCCTTATAAATTTTGATAAAGAATTTTATTTTATTTTGTTGCTTTGGGGTAGGAACGCGAAACGGATTTTCCCGACAACGCCTTATCTGTATAGTGGTAGAGGGATCCTCCATAGGGAGAGACTAGTTGGCACTTCAGCACTGCGTTGTCATCGGTCCAGGTGAAGGTCCTTCGTCAGATCTGGATACGGCCTGGATCCGGCAGGCTGCAGGAAAACCTCGGGATAAACACAGACACTAAAATTAGCGTAGATGCCATTCTTCTCATGATGTAACGAGTACATCAGGATTTTTGGGAAGTGTTCCCGGTTCCGGCTGACCTAATATATGCAGCCTAACATTAAATTATAGAAGTCTATAATGTATTATGTGAAAGCTAGGTCAAAGAGATGTGTCTTTAATCTGGCTTTGAACTGACAAAGTGTGTCTGCTTCCCGGACAATGGTAGGAAGACTGTTCCAGAGTTTTGGTGCTAAATAGGAAAAAGATCTACCACCAGCAGTCGATTTAGAAATTCTAGGTATTAGTAACTGGCCGGAATTTTGAGATCGCAATAGACGTGACGGACTATAATGCGTTAAGAGCTCGCTCAAGTACTGCGGAGCTAAACCATTTAGTGCTTTGTAAGTGATCAGCAATATTTTAAAATTTATGCGATGTTTAATAGGGAGCCAATGCAGTTGTGAGAACTTGACAACAGCGTGAGAACTTTAATTATATCTGGTCTCTCTGTATCTCAGGGAGCTTTTATGTTTTACACGTGCACAGTAAGATGATTTTAACATTTTCTGACGTTTTAGTATGGACAAGCAACATTTGGAAAAAGCTTGAAAACGCTAGTGTGGACGCAGAGCGTTTTGTGCTGCTTTCGAATGTATCCTGATTAATGTAGAAGTCAGATGTTTTTTTTTTTTTTTTACAGTCCGCTGTACAAAGGACCTTTGACATTCTGTTCTTGTTGGTGGCTAATTCTTCCCATGCTTCAATGCACTTTTGTCTCCTGCAGTTTCCTTCCCTTAACACAGTTCAGTCAGCTGGGATTCCTCTTCCTGGATGTGACCCGTTCCCCGCCTGCTTTCCCTCTGTGCAGTCGTCCCTCACTCTGCCAGTCCCAACACACCCCAACATCTCGCCAACTTCATGTTCACAGATAGAGAGTTCTGCGCTAACTCAGTTCCCGCACCTGTCCTCCACCTCCCCTATACCCTCACAATGTCCCGTCCCACCCTTCGCTGCTCCTGTGTTCTCGACTCCATTGCCCACAATTCACCAGTACCAGCAGGCCTATTCTGTTGCTCAACAACCCACTGTAAACTCCATGGCCACTCTCTCTCAACATTCCCACAGTCAGGCCACACCCTCTCCAAACCCCACCTCTATGTGTGTTGGAGCCCCGCCCACTAAACAAGCTCAGCCTATACAGGTAGAGTATATCCATTTGTTTGGACAGGTCTTAAATGGATAGTCCACCCCAAAATGATAATTTGGTTACACTTTATTTTAAGGTGTACGTGTTGCAGTGTAATTATACATTTAAGTTATAAGAACTAACTACATGTACTTACTATAGGGTTAGGGTTAGTTGCATGCAATTATGCACAATTTATAGTGATTACTATAGTAAGTACATGCAACGTGTAAGGATGACACTGTCAAATAAAGTGTTACTGATAATTATTTTATTTACTCGCCCGCATGTCGTTTGTTAAAAATGTATCTAAATGTATTGCCATATCTGCTTCACGTGCTACTACGTGGTAAAGTCAGCATGAAACAGAAGTTGCAATAGTCTTTTCAACAAGAACAGTTGTTGGGCTGGGCTGGATTTTGTCCGTGGGGAGTTGATTGGATGGTTGGATTGTTGTGGTTTGCTATTGGTGGATCTCATGTGAGTGACAGGTTGCCCCGCCCACATCATCAGAGAAGAGATGTCGCTGATTCAAGATTACAAGGCACATGAATTTAAAACAATGGTGTGCAATGATAAATAATTTATTATAAACACTGCAATATTCCATAAAAAATAAGAATTGTCAATTCTGATTTCGTGGTGACTTTAAATACCACAACTGGCTGCTGCGTTGGGTCTGCTGAAAATATTAAGAATTGTTCCAAAGCAATCAAATTGAATAGTTGCCAAATTTTCTAATAATAATCAAATAATTTTCAGAAAAAAACATTTATGACCATACTAATTCAATGTTAATATTTCAATATTTTATAGTATTTATATATATGAAAATCCATTGAGCTTTGTATAAGTGAATTTTACTTATGTATTGATTCATTTTTTGAAAAATCTGTATTTTTCAGGGATCCTTGACCAGCCAATGCCAAACCGTTCATGTGGACCAGAGCTCTTCCGTCAGCCATAATGCACCTCAGCCTCCCACAATACCGCAGCTCTCGGCTTTTAGACCCGTTCTCAATACATTCAGCTCTCCTGTCCCTGTGGACCAAAACCAGGCTCCTCAGCTCGCGAGTCAAGCATATTTACCCAACATTCCCAGTGCAGGAGCCAGTGCCAGCCTGAGTCAGCTAAACCTGGCGGGCAGCAGCAGTGCATGTGGAGGAGCTCCTCCGGGCCCCGCGGACGTGTCTACTGAGGTGACACTTAACACAGACTGCACATCAGTACAGTCACAATATGAATAGGAGTAGAAGTTCAAAATGCAGTCCTGGGTGGCGCGTTCTCACGGTTCATTTTGAAACCTGAGGAGCTTTTTCTTAAGATTTTCAATCCCTCAATTGGTTTCATGATTAGAGACTATCAGCAGAAATGATCCCTACGCATTTACAATTTTTTCATGTTGGTTTGTTTTTACCCAAGTCAAGCCAGCTTATACAGTAGCGCTTTATACAATACAGACAGTTTCAAAGCAGCTTCAGAGCACAGCAAACTTCATTAAATATGAGACAAATTCAAATGTTGCTGTAAAGCAGCTCTACAGAAGACAAAGTATTTATTCAGCTCCATTCAATTCAGTGTTGATTAAAAAATAATAATAATTTAGGCATGCATTACAGAGAAAATGACATGCTTGAATAGGCAATTTGCATCAACAATCTTTACAGATATTAACAATTTTGATGGTACATTATCAAGGGAATAATCTATTTTGAAATTAAGTGCCAGTAATGCATAGAGTTGTGTAGGGTGGGTGCACAAAGAGATATTGTAGATTATAAATGTAATTCATTCAGTGCCAAAAAGAATCATTTTGGTCGAATTAAAAAAATAGACTGTATTCTGTGTGTTTTTAATGCTTGTTAGAGTTTTGCATTGTTATCTTAGAAACACTCTAATGGCAAACTCAGGTGTGATTGCCATTGAATTCATTGCCTTCTGTGCACTTTAGGTTGCTGATAAACAGGCAGGACCGGCCGGGTCCACGTATGACAGGTGCCGATTCTTTGTTCATAGATCATTGGCATATTCTCTGTTTCATCGTGCTTTGCTTCAAACTTTGTGCATACAGAAGCTCAATGATTGGATCTCTGCTCTTTCGCAGTATAAACTCAGACGCCACATCCGGTAAAGAGATGAGTGATGGGAACGAGGGCTCCAACAGAGCTCGCAGTGAATCACGAGTCCGAAAAAACCTTCGCAAAACATCGCGCACGCGCTCCCGACAAGACAAGATGAACAGATCCAAACTCACCATGATCAAAGTGAGTCCAGAGCACACAGTAAAACCAATGAAGCCTGTCCAGACATGATGTTTAGATATTAGCTTTCGAAAGATAAAGTGATTAGTTTAGTGGTATTTGGACTGTAATTGTTTCTCACGGGGATGTCTGTAAAAATCAATCTGCATGTTGTTTTTTTTAAACAGTTTCCAGCATTTCAGTAATAAAAGTGTCCATATTTAAAACATTATCGCGAACGGTGCCTAACAGTGGTCAAAATGGATTTACACAATGACTTTTGGATTGATATTCAGGCAGCAATTAAATAACCACGCGACCTTGGTGTTCGTCAAAGAAACAGAAGGTAATTTGACTGGGATATTTTACGCAGGTCGTGGGAGAAAAACACTGACATTCTGGATTCAGAAGGCAATAAAGTGACTAACTCCTGTGAATGCTGAAAATACTCCACGTCCCTATGAGAGACAATTACCGTCCGATCAGGGCTTTTTGAGCGGTTCACGGGTCGAAGCTCAGACCTCAGTACCAATTTGGACATTAGAAAACATGTTTAACTTAATAGAATTTCACACATTTCTTTGTAAAACTGAGAATTTAGCTTAGGTAATGCAGGCTGGTGTTTGATTTTATTCATCGGGATTTGATTGGATAGTGGTTATTATGCAGTGATATTTTTGGCTAATATTATGTTCTTTCAGAAGCATTAAGAATGTAAATATTCTTTTTTTGTTGATGTTCCTGATGAAATATTTTCCTCAACTCTGTTACCAGGTGTGCGACACAGGAGACAAGATGGTGGAGTGCCAACTGGAGACTCATAACCATAGGATGGTGACATTTAAATTTGACCTTGATGGAGACGCTCCAGAGGAGATTGCCACGTATATGGTGAGATCTGTCTCTTTCTCTCCCTATAGAGAAATGTGCTTGATGTGTTTAAACTCCTGTGCTAAAGTTTGTGGAAGCTCTTTTTTTTTCTCAAAGTACATGAGATTTGGAGGGTGATTGGACCAACTATAATAATGAAATAACCATGTTTATTCACATGATTTTCATTATTTATGAATAGATAAGTCTGCCATTAGTGAAGATCTTCACAATATAACACTTCAGTTAAAGTCCACCAAAGTGTTTTTTAGCCAGCTGAAAATGCCAGACTGACCCATTTTTTTAGTTGAGAACCATTGGATTGATTGCTAGATGGACATATCTGTTCATGTTCCTCCAGGTTGAGAATGAGTTCATTCTGTTGCTGGAGCGGGAGATGTTCATCGAGCAGCTGAAGGACATCATGGATAAAGCCGAGGACATTCTGAGCGAGGACGCGGAGGGTGAGAAGGCCAACGTCCAGACCTCACCCCTCCGTCAGACGCCCGTCACCGCAGAATCCGGCGCACAGGTTTATTAATACATCACAATATGATTTGGATGAAAATGTACAGCTGATCTCTTTGTCCTAACTGAGAGCTTTCAAAGTGGAAACAACGACTGTGTTCTTGTATTAGCACACATAACGCGTCTAAAGGCATGCCTTAAAGGGGTCATATAATGGTACATGCACTTTTACAAGTTGATTGCACTGAAATGTCTGTTGGCAGTGCCTGTACACAACCATCCTATCATGATAAAAATCCATCCAGTGGTTTTGTTTTAATCTCCTTATATGTTTGACCATCTCTGAAATCAAGCCGTTCGATATTGTGACGTCATAAGATCGTACGCCCCTCCCGCTATTGTGATTGACAGCCGTGTTTCAACACAAGACCCGCCCCGAGCAAGCTGTGACAGCCGTCGTCATAGTAGTCCGCCATTGTTGATATGCTGGAGTAGAATGGCGTCTAAGCGATTGTGGTGTTCTGTTCTTAGATGTAATAAGGAACACAGCAGTCATTTGGATGTTCCTAAATCCGAGCCGTTGAAGAAGCAGTGGCTGAGTTTTGTTTTTGAAGCGATATGCCCAAAGGATTGACGCGGGGATTCCCTCACGGGGATTCCCCACGATCGTCTGTGCTTTCATGTTTGCGAATCATTTCACACCAGACAGCTTCACAAACGAGAAAAAACGGATCGGTACCAACGTGTTCCTGCTGAACCTCCAGAAGATGTGAGTGTAATGTTTTATTAACCTTTATATTAGTATTTATATTAATCTTTGCGAAATTTGCAAACCTTGCTGCAGGCTTCACGATGAATGCGTCTAAGGTTTACACTCAGGGTACATTACGGCATGTTTTCTATGTACGACATTCTCAATATAATTCATAATCCCACGTTTATAACGAATAACACGTGGTTATTGTGTTAGATACGGTCAGAGAATGTCTAATACGGTGTACCCACAGAACAGAGGGGCGGGGTGAGCAAAGCTCATTATCATTTAAAGACACATGCACAGAAACGGCGTGCTGAAAACAGAGCTGTTTTTGACCAGGTAAAATTAGTGTTTTCTTACAATACTAATGAGAATTTTTAATTAAAGTATATTACAAACTTTTAATTTAGACCCTAAAGAATCATATTAGCTTGTACAAAAATGGCATTATATGACCCCTTTAAGGAAAATTGACTTTTCTCTGCTAAATCACTGAAGTTGTTTGTTTTGTAGTGGCAAATGAGGTGGGGTGAAGGCTTTGAAAGCAAAGGCAAGGGGCAAAAGGCAAAACACAAATACTTCAGTAATGAAGTAATATGTTCCCTTTAGAGGGAACTCGATGCTGCCGCTAGTGGGACGCGCCCCACTGGAACCTGTTACATGGCACATGTAACAACACGCCATTCATGGCCAACACAGTGTGATGATGTAGCTTAGACGAACAATATCTGTTGAGTCATAAATGTGCAGCTCTGGTGAGCCTTCCTTTTCTCTCAGACCTGGAGACAGCCATACTCTGCTCGTGTGGCTCATTCGGCTTCGAGTTTTTCGAATGTAGAGGGTCTGGGTGACCAGGGTTATGGCCGTGGTGGACTGGTTTAGAGAGGCAAGAATGTAATCGGTAATCGTTTGCGCCCTCACCAGGAACGAGTTCCTGGAGAGAAGAGCAGAAGGCGAAAGTGGTTTCCCAAGAGTGGGGAGCGGTGGCGCCATAATAGGAGAAAACCACACACAGATCTGAGGGCTGTGAGTGGTGAAAAAGAGGACATTTATTGAGCGGGTCTGCTGCTAAAGCTCTCGCCCCACTTTCTCATTCTTTTCTTCTCCTTTATTTCTTTTATTTCCTCTGAGAAGGGTGTTGGTGTACAAGAGCTTGTTTCTGGCACTCATGGCTATTAGGTTAGGAGTGGGGTGGTCTAAACTGAGGGTTGGGCCAACTCCTTACCCCGAGAAATAAAGTAAGCTAAGCTTGTTTAATTAGGCCCGAGTAGCCTGCTGTTTGGCTCCTGATAGAACATTTATTATATTATATTATTATATTTATTATTTATTAGAGATGACTATCTACATTCTTTATAATCTCTTTTCTGTCACCTTGTTCAGGTCTGGATATGAAGTAAGGTTATGCTCCTCATTGCCCCTGTCTACGGTTGGGGAAATTGTTAGAAGTGGGTCATGGGCTTGATGTGGATTTTCTGGTAGCTCTGCTCTTCGGGATCGAGGCTCTCCTGGAGCATGACTCGGACTAGTTTGAGATTCCAATTGAAAATGGAAGCTTTAGGGCCTTTCCTAACATCGCTATATCAGTTACTGGAAGCAATGTTGTGCAAGGTGTGTACCGCACGCCCGCTGACACACTATTGGTTCAAGGCTTAAGCCTTTGAGTTTTAGTGCCTAGGTTGTTAGACTGGTCGTAACCACAAGCAGGCGCTGGTCAGCATGACGTAGTTGGGATTGACGTCCCCATAGCATCAGGCGATGCAGTGTTGAGTTCCCTCAAAATAAAAGTCTAGGTTACATATGTAACCTGGTTCCCTGAGAAGGGAACGAGACACTGCATCACGTTGCCATGCTTCGGGCATGCCTGCGTGTCTGCCTTAAAACGACACGAATCTGATGACATGAACTCGGGCACCCTTCATATACGCTGGGGCATACCTTGTTACTCCTCACTGTTTTTGTGCCATCTAGTGGTTTAGAGAAGAATAAAATCTGCCTTTTGCCTCGGTGTGCCTTTAGCCCTGTTGTACTTTACTGAGTAAATTCTGCATCACCAAACAGAACTGAACTTGTTGTCTTCCGTATTCAGGGGTCAAAACCTGAGCACACGCAGTCTGACCAGCTAGTCTATAAACAGAACGGTAAGTCTAAGACTCGTCATGTTCTACAGGTCTCACTGCAACGACTGTAGTATGAGCATTTAACCCACGGTCTTCCTCGATTTACAGTGCTTCACACCGGAAAGCGCTGGTTCATCATCTGTCCTGTTGCTGAGACGGCCGCGCCTGACCGAGAAGAGACGAGTAATACAGCACACCTCAACTAATACTAAATGCACTGTTATAGTGCACTGCAAAAAATGACGTTCTTTCTCAGTGTTTTTGTCTTGTTTTCCAGTACAAATATCTAAACATACTTAAATCAAGATATATTTACTTGAGTAGCAAGATGACTTGTTCAAAATTTAAAATGTATGATTCAAACAAGAAAAAATATCTGTCAATGTGGTCAGATATATAAACAATCCTTGTGCTTTTAAATTGCATGTAAATCTCTCATGATGCTATATTATCACCAAACATTGGATTCAATCTTTTTGTCAACTTGTTTTCTTTCAATACTGCATTAGTGCCCGCCCACTTTTTCAGCGGCATTGGTTCAGCATTGCGACCAGCATAATCGAATTAAAGACAATGGAGAAATATAAAATTACTCATTTAAAAATGTTGATTATATGTATGAAAACAATATATTTTAAGTTTATTGCATAGACACAGATATTTAAAGGGTTAGTTCACCCAAAAAAGAAAATTCTGTCATTAATTAATCACCCTCATGTCGTTCCAATCCCGTAAGACCTTTGTTCATCTTTGGAACACAAATTAGAGATTAAAGATATTTTTGATGAAATCTGCCCCCTCTGGCCTTTCACAGTGCTTCATGAGAGTGGGCGGCGCTAATGGAGCTTCACTATTATTTTAGGAGTTTAAAATAAATGGAGTTTTTATGTCTGGAACCCGATTGTTGCGCTCTATTAGCACAGGTTTTTTATTTATTTTTGGAACAGTTTTTGAGTGGAAAAAAATTCAATCAAGCTTATTCCCCCTTAAAAAAACACTGAGGCCTATGATCAGTCAGTTCGAAAAAGAGACACAAAACCTCTGCTAATTGAAAAGAGAACCAGTCCATAAAAAGACTGAATCCACTATGTGGTGATTTATTATAGCATAACGAGCGATTTACAATGTGATTTAAAAGGTCTGTAATTTTTGACTGGGAACTGGACTGGAAACCAAAACAAAAATGCCAAGTAAGAAATAAATTTTTTTGCAGTGTATGTGCTTGCTTACCGCTCACTTATTTTCTCCAGACCCAGAGAGTTCCTCTACATCTCAAGTGCAGGATGTCAACAGTGCCAAACCTCTGCAGAAACAGCCATCAATGCCACCACAAGCGTCTCTCTCTGACAGCCCTCAGACCGCCTGTCCGCCGGGTGTTTCTATGGTTTCTGATATCCCATGCTGCCCAATTGCGCCACCTGTCTCTCTCGATGTCACTGCTCAGAAAGTCGACGAAACCCCTCAGCAGCCCGTGGCTCATGAAGGCAGCCCGAACGCAGAGCCGTGTGTCAGCCAGACTCCAGCCGTGGTGCTTCAGCAACCCTTTGCCACGCCCACTCCACAAGCTGCTGTTAGCATCAGCCAATCACAGCCTCCGAGCATCAGCCAATCGCAGCCTCCGAGCATCAGCCAATCGCAGCCTCCGAGCCCCACCCATCAGTCCCAACCCGCCACAGCATCGCAGACGCAGCCGGCCGAGTCCGACGGCGAAGGGCCGCCCCGACTGGAGTTCACTGACAGAACCATAAAGACTCTGGATGAGAAACTCCGAAACCTTTTGTACCAGGAGTACCACCCTTCGCAAACCACAAGCTCCGCCTCCGAGCCGCCGGGATCCCCGCCGCTGTCCGACAGCCAAGGCAGCGATGGAGCCGCGAGGAACGCAGAGAAACTGGTAAAGTTGAATAACTTTTCCCTCACACTGCCAGCTGTCAGGTTGTTTTGGTAAGATTCATAGCTGATAATAAAATGGGTTACACTTTACAATAAGGTTCATTAGTTAACATTAGTTAACTACCTAGTTAACATGAACTAAGAATGAACAATACTTCTTCAGCATTTATTAATCTTAGTTAATATTAATGTCAGCATTTTACTAATACATTATTAAAATCACCCTCTTACTTTCTGTATCAATAGTTATATCCTAACATATTTATTTTTTAATTAATTTTGCTTGATGGCACAATACCTGTCAGATGCAGTGTTTCAGAGAACGTAACTCTCAGATAGCGTTAGTTTCATTTCGTAACTAAATCAAATCATCATGAATCACTTACAGAAATTTAGTATTTGATTTTATCCAAAGCAAATACAAATCGAGAGAAATAAATACATTTAAATATTATGACCTTTTCTTAAATTAAGTTTTATTCTAAGCGGTCTCATGTATAAATGTGTAGTGAATTAGCTCTAAAGAAATATTAGTAATCAATCATAACTTGTTATAATTATGAATATTTGGATCAGTTAATAGAATTAACAATGTAGTAAAATCAATATTACAATCAATTAACCTGTTTGTGCTGTGAACACTCAGTGTTAATTGTTTAATAATTCTAAGAAAGTACGTTTCCGGGGCATTGGAAATGTCTTTCTTACTTTACACTACTATTAAGAGCAAGTAGACAAGATCTATGATTAGTGACTCCAGTTATGACCTTGAGACACGGACAACTTTACGTGTGACATGAACAAGACTTTATTAACTAGACTAAACACTTAAACTACTCTAACATACACACACACACACACATGCATACAGTTTACCAAGGGAAAGAGAGCTGAAGCAGAATACAGGAATGCAAGAAGTTATAGCAATGTTTGAAATTCAGCAGATCAACAGCCTTGAGCAAACCATCAGTTTAGTTCTAACATGCCCTTCTTTAAAAGGGGTCAGGATACTTGATGCATCAAATAATGAGACTAAGTTTGATACTTGCATGTCTCGCCCATTTGAATTAAACTGTCCTGATGCGATCTGTTGAGGCTCCAGTTGATCTTTGCTGATGTGGTCTTGATGAGAGAGAACCAGTGGGAGTCAGAGGATCTTTGGGGAATGGAAAGACAAGGCCGCAGCCTGGCACATGCTTGGGGGACCTTAGAAACTTCAAGATTTCCCTTCGGAGGGAATTTCTTTACGACCCATTGTGTTCAAGCAGGCCTTTGAACATGCAATTTGATTGGATGTTTAATCTTCAAGATTCTTATAATACTAATGCATCACAAAGTTAGCAGAATGTAATGTAAATTAACAAATGGGGGACGAAGATTGGAGTTTATAGTGACTAATTTAGTGACGATTTTGGTTAACCATAGTATGCAAGTCTGAAACATTAACCCAATAGAGTTTAAAAGAGTACATAGGCCAAACCACATAAAAGGAAAATCATGAGGTGGGAAAATTAGATATATGTTTACACATTTCTCAAGTGGTTATATATAGAATATATAGGGCCCTATTTTAACGATCTGAAACGCAAGTGTCAAAGCACAAGTAACTTTGTGGGCGGGTCTTGGCGCTGTTGCTATTTTCCCGGCGGGATAAATGACTCTTGCGCCTGGCGCAAATCTAAGGGGTTTGTCTGAAGTAGCTTCATTACTCATAGGAGTGGTTTGGGCGTAACGTGAAATAAACCAATCAGAGCGACATCTCACATTCCCTTTAAGAGCAGGTGTGCTTGTTCTAAAGCGGATTGCTATTATAACGGCGGATTTGCCAGGCGCGGTTCAAGGCCGAGGAGACCGACGTTCTCGTCAGGGACGTTGGGGATGGAGAAACACACCCAAATTACCTTCGGTTAAACAGGCGTATGATAATTTGGGTAAATGTGTAAGCTAGATGTATGCTTTTAAAATAAACTGTCTATCTATCTATCTATCTATCTATCTATCTATCTATCTATCTATCTATCTATCTATCTATCTATCTATCTATCTATCTATCTATCTATCTATCTATCTATCTATCTATCTATCTATCTATCTATCTATCTATCTATCTATCTATCTATCGTAATAATGTATGATTTGCAAAAATGATAACTACTGCGTCTGTGTGTAGATGAGAGAATCAAAGTGTATGCGCGTTGTGCACACGCTCCATTGATTATGGCCAAGCATGCGCCCTTAAAATAGCATATGAATAACATGCGCAACGCGCCACTGACTTTAAACTGTTTTTTTTTTGGTCAGTGGCGCAATTGTTTTCTAAACCTGTAAAATAGCATGAGGGAACGTTTGCGCCGGAACACGCCTCCTCTTTGCGCTGAACCGCCCCGGAGAGCGCAAGTGTATTTCTTAGTTAACCGACGTGCGTCTGTGGAGGGAAAAGTCCGCTTTGCGCGGGTGCAAAATAGGAATGATACATGCGTCGGTGTACAAAGTCAATTGCGCTGGGTGCACGATAGGGCCCATAGTATTAAAAGGGTTTGTTTCTCCTTATCAGCAAGAATTAAGTGAGATTCACAACTCTGCAAATTCCTTTTGGGGTTGTAAAAACTCGTATCGGTCTCAGTGTGTCCTGTAACAGGACTCCGGGTTCTGCCAGTGTGTTCGCTTCATTTGGGATGTTAGTTTTGGGGGAAGTTTCACATACCTTTGTTGGGAGAGCGAGTTTGCTGGATTATTCATTAAATATAATGAATACTTTGTGTGTGTGTCTGATTGGTCCAGATGCTACAAATGTTTCTTTTCTCCAGTTTGTTGCTATATTTTTGCTATACTGTATTTCTCAGATTTCAGTTATTCTGTCTCTTTCAGCCTCAGATTCCAGAGAGGTCTGACAGTCTTGGGACCTTGAGTGACTCTGCTGTTGCCCGTAAGTAATGAGTGAATGTTCATTTATGGATGCAACTATTCAGAAACACACAGAGAACGGTGTACTTAAATTAGTACTTAAACAAGCTAAATTAGCCATTTGGAAGACCTGTAGAAATGTAACACAAGTGTACTGCAAACGTTTACTGCTTTGGTTGAATCTAGAATGAGAATGGAATGTAAATCCTATCAAATCACAAGGCGTTTGGTCTGTGAATGGTGCTTTATTGTCATTCTGTGAAGATGTCTGGTGGTCCGGTTTAATCGTTTTTATGATTTTGAGATTACATTTTTTTTGTATTTTGAGCACTGCATGTTGTGTTTTAGTACATGTTTAAATAAAGAGTTTTAAAAGTCAGAGCTTCTCTCTCATTCTCCTTCAGCGTTCAGAAGACCCCTGAGCAGAGCGGACTCCGGGGCCGGATCAGGCACTCACGCATCCAAGAGCCACTTCCAGGTCACAGCCCGTCATCAACGATTACTCAAGCTCTTTGCACACAGAGTCCCAAATTTTATGCGTTTTTTCGTATTCGTGATTCGGTGGCTCTGAACTGTCAAAACACTTCTCAAAAGGCTGGCTACGGATGCGGAAAACGCAGAAAATCAAACCCGATCCGAATTGACACAAATACATTTTTTAACTTGCGAAAATTTCGGACGAGAATTGTGTGCAAGGCCCATATGATGCATATGATGCTCCTCAGAAATGAACTGTCTCGGTTGGCTGACGCTGTGAGTTTGTGTTGCTGCAGATTGTGCCGACTGATTCAGACGTGTCTTCTCATGATGGTGGAGGAGATCCTGTGATGGATCTGGAGTCGGGATCTGTGAACAGACACAGATCCACGTCAAAGTCAGCGAGCAAACGTTACTCAGCTCCTCCAGACTTATATCAGGTCTGTCTGCCGCGTTTGGACTAACACTACTCATTGTGCACCTCCATTATGGCAAAAATCATAATCACGAGTGTAAGAAAAAGGTCCTCAAAATAATTACATAAGACGAGTGAACAGTCAGCAATACAATAAGAACAAAGAAACTAATTATAAATAAAACTGACAGATAAATACAACAGAACAAAAATACAAATTAAATAGTGTTTTAAGTTTTTAAGGAACAGCAATAGCCTACAATTTATAATCAAATGTAAAATCACACTGTTATATTAAATATATAGTCATATAATGTCACTGCATAGTCTTACTGTACACATTAAATATAGATTAATCCTGGTTAAAGCTACTTCATAAGCTACTTCATAAGTTATTCTGTCGAGATCAGTGAGTGATTGTCCTGTGTCTTTTGTTGTTTGATGAACATTAATGACACAGACAGCATCAGGTTTATTAGGCTGCTGTCTCTTTAAGAGCTAATGCACAGATCCAGTATACTGGCACACACAATCTCTCTCAACTGTGAGCTTTTACTAAAGACATAACCCACTCTGTTTACGTGAACACTCTCCAAACAGGCATTTTGACATTTTATGTGTGTACGCGTTTGCTTATCCGCATTCGGCTCCGTCTCGGAGTTTGCACACAGAAAGCTGTCTGGGGAACAGTGTCTCTTTTATGACTCTTCATTTGATCAGACTGTCAGAATTTTAGATGTTTGTGCCAAAATTTGGGTAATAAATGCAAAATAAGTGTATTTTTAACATGCCACTCATGCCAATAATGTTGCGTGATGAAGTCATGTGACCGCAATGTAACACACTAATGTTTCACACGCACTGCACATTATTCCATCAAACAGCCTCCGTCAAATACAATGATTTCATTCAGTCAATATTTTATTTTATTGTATAGTTATTTATTTAGTTGTAATTTATTCATTCATTCATTCATTCATACATTGATTCCTTAATTCATTCATCTCTTCATTCATCATTATTAATTCATTCATTCCTTTATCCCTTCATTCATCATTATTCATTATCCATCCATCCATCCAATCTTTTATTTATTTGTGTAGTTATTTATTTAGTTGTATATTCATCCATCCATCCATATTTTTATTTTAGTTGTATATTCATTAATTCATTCATTCATTCATTCATTCATTCATTCATTCATTCATTCATTCATTCATTTACTATTCATTATTTTTTATATACTATTCATTCTTTATTTATAATTCCTTCATTCATCATTATTTATGTATTTGTTTATTTATTTTAGTTTTTCATTTATTCTGTTATTTATACTTAATTAGGGTTATTTGCATAAACTTTGTTCTTTGTTTAAGGAGTCTGACATAGCTTGTCAATATCATACATTTACATTTACATTTCTTTTACTTTTCTTTTTTTCAGGACACACCTACTTCCTTTCCAGAGTCCAGACCCACAATGCCCAGCGCTCGGAGCTGTCAGTCAGCTGACGGGACGATGCAGTGCCTGTCCTCTGACTCAGGAGAGGAGGATCCGAGCGAGACCCCGTCCATCAGGCCCTCGGTTCCGGCTCCGGCCCGGTCCGACTTCATGAAGCGTGCGGTGGCTTTCCTCCGGCGCTCGGGTCACAGTAGCAGCGTGCAGAGCTCTGATTCGCCCTCGTGTCCTGTGGCGAACGGACACGCCCCCTCGGTCACAAGCCACGCCCACTCTGCTTACGTCAGCAGCGATAACGACTCTGAATTTGAGGACGCTGACATGAAACGAGAGTTGCAGAAGCTGAGAGAGAAGTGAGTAAAGCTACGTGTGCTAACATTGGCCCAGTCCAAGAGTGAAAACTTTTTAACGCTGGTTCTTGTGCACAATTCGTCAGTGCACATTATTAAACTTGGTAATCTTTCATCACAATGTAACAATTGCTTCACTTCTGAAACGACTTTTCTTTTTTGGCCAACAACATCATATATCATCATATAATATAGAAACTTTTTATTATTATAAATTTATTTATTTATAAATTTATTATTATATTATTTTATTATTATTATTATTTTAATTATAAATATATTAAAAATGCATATTTTATTCTAAATTATTGCACTCATTTCTCTCTTGTGTGTTTGCACGTTATGGCTATAGTTGTTCGGTTGTACACATTTACGCCAAACTATTGCGAAATTAAAATTTGCTAAATTATAATACATCTTGATTGCATTAAACTCACTTTCTCGGCACCTGACATGGTTCAGATTAAACTCTTATACATAAAACATATCAAAGTCCCTTAAATTGAGTCGAGTCCTTTTGTCAAAGTGGTTTGCTTTGTCCTTTTATCTTACAAACACATTTTCACTTCTGTAAACTGAATTTCACTGGCCAAATAGAACATTTCCCCGACAGAATCACATGTTTCTTTATGCATGCATTCATGACTCGACAGTCAAAACAAGCAGATGAATAGCTTAACCCTCTGAGGTCTGAGCTGTTTTCTGGGCCCTGGAGGTGTTCTGGCATGCTCTGACATTTGTGCTTATTTCTGTTACTTGTGACATTTTCATGGCTAAAGTCTTATTACACTGTATTCAGCACAAACTCTGCTACAATAATATATCAGCAGCATGTGTGTAAAAGTTTGTTGTTTTGAGATAATGACATTTATGCGTGGTTTGTGAAAATACAAAAAAAAAATTCTCACTGAAATAAGGTCATGAAACCCATACTGATTATTTCTTCACAAGACTTTTGAAAATTGTATCACGTAGCCTAGAATATTTTCTCCAAAACTATGTGAAAATCACCCTGACTGCTCATTCAGATAAGACAATATATTGATTTAAAAATTTTACGACGTGTTTTGTGTGAAAAAGCTTTATGCGGCAGCTCATTAATATGTACGCTTTTCACACCTGAGAAAGACAAAGACCCTCCCCTAACGGCCCTATTAGGAGCTATCAGGCCCTATCATTCTGAGCAACCTTGCACAAAGAATGAGGAGATTTAAAAAAGAATGGCTTTTAGATTGTTTGGATTTATTTACAACACAACATAATCCAAAGATAGACAACAAATGACAAAAAAGCACTCATTGAAAACAATGATCCAAAGACAGAGACCTTTGTGCCATTCCTAGAAACAATGTACATACCTTTCATTTCCAAGGTGTTTGATTTTCACTTTACCATGTTCATGTACAGAGACTCATGTGAATGTTGAAGTCAGCAGGACTCCTCATTGGAGCATCTGGGCCCTAAAAGAAAAAAAAAGTGACCATACTGATATCAAGAGAAAGGCCTGCACGATTTTGGGAATACATTTTAGATTTTTCTGGTTAAAATAGCTTTTTAAAATTCACAGAATACACACACACACAAATGTTTCCAACAATATATAATATAATGAACACCAGGTTTGTTGTGCCTTGTAGGCATAGGCTATGCGCAGTGCTGAATAAAGTAAAATAATAATAACAATAACCATAGCAGCCTATAAATCTTCCAAAATATTTCAGTAACAACTAAGCTAGAGAAAAATATATTGATTATCATGTTACTTCAAATGTTTCCATTCGTTATGATGATATGAAATGAGATAATAGTAAAAACATGAAGCCGTTTGGTGCTTTTCAAACGCGATCCGAAATGATACATTCAAACGCGATCGCGCTCAAATATAAAACATTATGGTTACCATACATATCTACATTTGAGCAGATATCCACAAACACAGTAACAGTAAACACGGGTCTAAATATTATAATATTCACCATATATCTAGCAACAGTTCAACTGCAATGTGAAATTTATGCAACAATAACAAACTAATATGTAAGAATTTCTTACCTTACACCTTTCTTGTCTTCAAATCGCGTTCTTCTTCTTCTGAGGTAGCCTAAATCCAATGTAAGCTCACGGTGCGCCTTTCAAACTCGACGAAAAGCAGAGACTTGTGAAGTGTTTTGGTGTTTTGTTTTTGAGGTAATGAGCGCGTTCGCGTTCCATGTGGAGATTTGCATGTGAATATCTTTTGCGCGAGTGGGCGTGTTCAAATAAAAAATAATTAGGAAGCGTTTGAGAAGCTGGACATCTTGTTGGTTTTATACAAATTACTTAAACAGAGAATATTTGTTTTCAGTTTGAATCCGATCATTTAAAAGTACACACTTAAATGTTTATAAAGGTATATGGCTCATAAATGTGTGACAAGTATTCGCTGAGTTTTGTTTCAGTTTATAGACGTGCTCAAGAAAAAAAAGTTCACCGCGATGGAGAGGCAGAACGCACACCCTGTTTATTTTCTTTATTTTACAAAAGCACAATGTTTTGATTTGATTGTAAGTGGACACATACAAAAGTAGAAATATCACAGATTCTTTTTTTATATTTCTTTTTTCTGTATGACCATAAATGACGGAGCAATTTAAGTTTATAGTGCTACAATGTGGAGAAAATCCAGCAAAATGCGCCGGCGTGTTTGCCGACCTCAGAGGGTTAACTCAATGTTTTCTCCCTGCAGGCACATGAAGGAGATCTCTGAGCTTCAGGCCCTTCAGAGAGGAGAGATCGAGCAGCTGTATTCTCAGTTAGGTCGGCCCGTTCCCCCCAGCGTGGGCTTCTTGCACGCAGGGCCGCCTACAGGCCGACGCCGCAGAGCCTCCAAACACAAGCTGAAGGGAAGCCGACTGCTCAATCCCATGGTGCAACACCTCAGGAGCAACCGAAGCAACAGCTCAAGTATGTATGCAAGCGTCTGAGTACCAGCTTTAACGTCCCCCTGTAGTCAATCATTTTATCCCTTAAAACTCATCTTTGATCACCAAAATAACATATTTAAACGTTCTTTCCTTAAAATATCTTGAATGTAACTCGACACCCTTGCCTCATTTAGTATGCGCGGTTCTATGAATATGCAAATGAGCCCCGCCTCCACTCACTCACTCGGCTCAGAGATCCACTGGTTGACGATCACATGTTGATCTGATTGGTTACAAGGTAGTTTGTGACGTCAGAAACACCAGCGATTTCAAAGCGTGTTTTTGAGACTGTCTTTGGTTCACTGCAGCTTTAAAGCAGCACTCAGTAGCTTCGGGATTTCTTCGCTGTATTCTCGCTTTTTGCTGCAGGTTTCTCTCTAGAGCTCCCCCCATAGCTTCGGAATAGATATTTGACAACACTGTTGTAAAAACTCTTTGGTGATTCTCAGACACCAGAGGCTAGTAGATCAACGACATCAAAGCAGATGGGACATTCTTTAAAACGTCTTCTTCCTTTGGGTTCGGACAGCGTGAGGGAGCGCAATAATGACAGTATTTGAGCAGATTTCTTTTGGCCGTAAAGCAATTGTTTACATCACGAGACCTGATATCACGCGATACTTCCTGCCGCGGCTGCCGGCGGCCCACCGACTCAAAGTTGCAAGTGCGAATTTTCCGCTCACGGGCACCAGGAGGGTGCGAAACGACCACCATTCAACCCGAAATAAGTAATATAACCATTCCAATGACTCCGAAGCTGTTCAGTTAAGGTAAAAAAGTTACTTAGTTCACCTTTAAGGAGGAAATACTCAGCAATGGAGTCGACTTATGAACTTACACATGGTTTGTCTTAAAGCATATTAAAAACACCACATAGACACATAAACAACATTAAAAGCTTGGTTTTCACCACAGGCGGACTTTAAGTTTAGGTATTGGGTGATTAAGGGATGTAGAATATGGTCATGCAGAATAAGGCATTAATATGTGTTTTATAAATACTAATAAAGAGCCAATATCCTAGTAATATGCATGCTAAAAAGCAACAAGTTAATAGCGAGAATTGGACCCTACTGTCAGGGTTTGGGTAGGTGGAAGTAGCGAGGACTCACGTGCAGATCAAATGGGCTTTTATTAAGCATAAAATAAAACAAATACAAACAAAACTACCCCGAGGGGGAAAAACAAGACAGACTAGACTTGACTCAGCTTGACTTGACAGCAGGGAAACACACAGCATAGATACGACAACGAACCAGCACAGGACTGAAGACACAAGGAGAATAAATAGGGAGAGCAAACAAAGCAGGTAACGAGGGAGGACAGGTGGGGAAAATGAACTAATAATCAGGTAACAAGATGGGAGGGGCTAGACAATCAACTGGAGAGCACATGGCACAATGAAACATACATGACAAGCCATGTGCTCACACCAAACATTACAAACACCTGAGCACATGGCCAGCAAACAATCACCAGCCATGTACCCCAACAAAAGACATGAACACGCAGCTAATGAGAAAACTCATAAGCCACGTGTTCACACAAAACATAACATAAAAAGCACACAGCTAGGAAAACAAGCTGCGTGCTACACAGTACAAGACAAAAACATGAAATGGGAGCACATGAAACAAAGCACAGACAAGATAACATACGAGTGTCAGGGCTCTGTCACAAAACCAAGAAATAGACCAGACAGAAGTGACAGAACCCTGACACCTACAGTGTTACCATTACATGTAGTTAATTATTATTACTCAGTACCTAAATGTATAATTACGCTGCAACACCGACACCTTAAAATAAAGGGTTCCACTTCAGTTCAATAGACCACTTTAGACATTCTACCAACTATAAGTAACTTTTCAACTACATGTCAACTAACTCTCATTAGAGTATTAGTAGGCTGTTAGGTGTTAGTGTTCGGGTTAGTAGAATAAGTTGACTTGTAGTTGTCAAGTTACTTATAGTCAGTAGAATATCTGTTGAGGAGCATAAAAATAAAGTGTTAGCAGATATTAAACAGACAGTCTACTGATACTCTAATGAGAGTTAGTTGACATGTAGTTGCAAAGTTACTGATAGTTAGTAGAATGTCTAAAGGGGACTATCGAAATAAAGTGTAACCAAAAGCTTTCAACCCCTCAATGCAGGTTTGGGTTTGTTCGGAAGTCCGAAATGGGAATTCAGTAAGTCTGATCTCTTAGAAAAGATACGTTGTCAGAACATCCATGAAGGTCTGTGCTTAAATAGAAGAACAGTAGTTTGGCTTTGTCAATCCAACATTATACTTATATTTTCAATAATAGCATTTTTTAAATATCCCATCTCTTCCAGTTTTGCGCAACCAGTGCATCTTTAATCTTTAAAGGGATAGTCCACCCAAAAATTGCAGTGCACCTTTGGCGTAAGTCGACTTGCGCAGGCCGTCTGCCGAAGCTAGTTATTTTTAGTATTTAAAGTTTTAAATATGGATATTTTTCTAACACAAATGCATCGCTTTGCTTCAGAAGGCCTTTATTAACCCCTGGGGTCATATGGATTACTTTTATGATGAATGGATACACTTTTTTGGGGGCTTCAAATTCTCGTCCTCCATTCACTGCCATTATAAAGCTTGGAAGAGCCAGGACATTTTTCAATTTATCTTTGACTGTGTTCGTCTGAAAGAAGAAAGTCATATACACCTAGGATGGCTTGAGGGAGAGTAAATCATGGGGTATTTTTTTTATTTTTGGGTGAACTATCCCTTTAATTCCACCAAAATGAAAGCTTCATCCTAGTTGGATTTTCTACGTATTTGTTCACTATCGCTGGGTATAAAACCCCAGATTGTCACCATTAGCCGTCTGTGTTCTCCTGTAGCCGAGACGTGCTCCAGTACGTCGGGTTCTCCGGTCAAGAGCTCTGTGGGTTCCAGCACTGCCAGTCCCGTGTCAGAACCGCTGGAGCCGGTCCAAACCCAGCAGCCCTGCTCGCTCAAGGGCTCTCTGTCCTCCGACAACATCTACGGCCCCAACACACACACCCCACCCAGACAAGGTGAACACACACACGCCGCTGTCATCTAGAGGAGCCTGTCGAGCTGATGCTGCACACACAGTGTCTGCTGTAAATGCGTCTTCCGCTGCCCTAACCGGCCACGGTGCGGCTAGCGTCTCACTGCTGTAACGACCACAGATTATGTGAAGCAAGACTTTACACTGCCAAAAAATGCTTTTCTTACTCAGTATTTTTGTTTTGTTTCCAGTTCAAATATCTACAAATTCTTAAATCAAGAAGCATTTACTGGAGAAATAAGATGAATATAGAGAAATTCTATATTGTTTTCTGATAAAGAAAAATAAAAGTGAGTTTTTGCTTAAAACAAGCAGTTATCTGCCTATGGGGTAAGACAAATAATCTTAAGATTTTTTTTTCTTACCCCATTGGCAGATAATTTTGCTTGTTTTAAGAAAAAACTCACTTAATTTTATTTATTTTATTTACAGCAACACACAGAAACCAAAGCGTATGATTCACTGCTAGAAACTGGCTCGGACGCAGCGTGACACTCATTTACAGCTGATATGCAGAAGACAAAAGTGTCAGAGATGCCTCTCTGTGACTCATATCTCTCTCCTTCTCTGTTTTTGTCACATATCTCACTCACTCTCTCACACGCATGGGGTTATTTCACAGTCTCTCATGTGCGCTCAACTCATATACTTCGTTTAAATGGAGTCAGAATGTGACATTTAAACGGCTCCTTAATTGCTCTGTCACATGATTTCTTGGACGGCAAAGGAAGATTGCATGATGCTCGTACTGTGTATGAAACATTCTTACGGGTCAGTAGACACTTTCACACATTTAGTCTTTGCCGTTAATGTCTCCAATTTAGAGGTCATGTGTGAGCGGGAAGGCAAAAGATCTTTTGTATTTTGCCAAATTAAGGAGTTATTACCACAAAAGTTCTTTATTGATGCTATATGTGAACAAGTCTATCATATGAATAGTTTGTGCCAAAGACTTGGGGCAAACTGCATATGCTGTACTCTGATGTTGCGGTGGTGCTTATGTAGAAACAAGAGCTTGAATCTGGCTCATGTCATTTCCCTATTCCTCTGTTGTTTCCTTTCACCTCCACCTTTGAAGTGAATCGTAAAACTCCCCAAAATATAAGGAAGATACTGAGGAAAACCAGCTCTGGCCCTCCGGTTGGATGGAAGGTTCACCTTCCAACTGATGTTCTTGAGTGGCCTAACCAGAGCCTTAACTTTGACCCCACTAAGAATCTGTAAAGGACCTAATGATTGTGGAACAGCAATGCTCTCAACTTCACAGACCTTGAGAGGATCCATAAAGAAGAATCCCCAAAAGAAGGTGTGCATCATACCCAGTTTTAATTGTTGAAGCACCCTTGGTAGCCCAGGACTTAGGAGCTGTTTACACGACACCGTTTTCAACTCAAAATATAAACCAAAATATTTCCGTCTCTACACGGAAAACTCAAAAGAAAAACTTCTCCGTTTTAAGCGTATCATTGTCGTACCCTAAGAATAGGTTCTGAATGCATATGTAACTGATTTTATTTCTGTTTTACTGCAAGAAAGTGAATAAAAATGCAAAGCAGTCTGAATATTTTGTGAATGTATTGTATATATTTCCATTGTAGCTGCTTAAAGATTTTCCAGGCGATTAAATGTTAAAAATACCTGGAGAAAACGATCCGTTAGCATTCAGTAAATCTGTAACGGCCTCACGGACAAAGCCTGTGCTCTGTCCCATTCTCAGGGTGGAGGAGAAAAGCTAAGACTTACTAAGATAAGTTACAAGAAAGAACACAAGCTTGACCGAAAGGCCTCAGCCAGCTAATCCCATGCATAATACAGTAGACAAGTGAAAAAACACCATTAACTGGTGTATGCTCAGCAGTAGTCGCTGCTACATTCACTTTAAGTGTAGCTGAGTCCACGCATGCAGAAAAGCACTCCTGAAGAGTTTGGCAGAACCAGAGGAGGTGTTTGACTTCCGCATTGTCAGGGTCGGAAAAATTTTGTCATAATCTATTGTTACCCGTCATTTTTAATCATGAATTTATAGGACGAGAATATAGGCTAGATTTAGCATTTATTTGTTTTTGAGGAAAACATGAACAGAGAGTGTTTCATGTGTTCAACACCTCACGAAGCGGATGAATGTTTGTTTTCCCCCGCAGGTGACAGCGGAGGCCACTTAAACACGACAACGTTAGGGCTGGCTAAAAAATATAGATTTTTTTTTCAATTTTATTCGATTCTTATTTTTATAGACCAATATCAATTATTAAATCTCAAGAATCAATCTTTTAGTCACATTATATTGCGCCTCCCATCCAGTAAATCACAATAATCTTTGTGCTTTCTTACGTTTGATATGAAACAAAGTCTCATTCAAATTATGTTCATTTTATTATGAAATTCAAACAATAATAAACAGCCTCACTCACCCACTGGAAAAGGGTGGGACTTACAGTTACATGTTACAATAGATCACCCTCAGTGTAATCTGTCAAAATGATGGACAGCATTTAGATTTTTCCATCACTGCTAAAAAAAAGAATTCTGTAAATGATGGAAAATGTCAGTTAACGCAAACCTCTGGCCAGAACTGAAGCAAGAAGGAATGACCCAAATTCAAAGTGTGCTCTCTACGCAACAATGCACATATCTGCCACTTAGGAAAATACAGCCTCCTAGTACAGGGAGCCCTTGCATCCAAAAGGGTCTCTGTAACCTCAGACAAAAGACCAGAATTAACCAGATACCCCCAATCAAATACCAAACTCAAAGTTTCCTACCAGAGATGCCACATACTGCCCTGAGGCTGTGAGAGTTAATCCACTCTGATCTGTATTTCCTACGGACTCTCATCCAGGAGAAACACCAGATTCAAGAAACATACCAAGACGCACTTCCCACACTCTTAGAAGGACTGGCGTAATCAGACTTATCAGTGGGAAGGCATACAGATGGGCCATCAGCCAATCATGAAGCCAGGGTGTTTATCCCAAGAGTTGGAGGACACAAATCAAAGGGGGAGCTGGACTCTTTCTCATCAAATCAGACCCATGGTATGAGGCTGCAACCTCTGTACTCTAGGCCTCAACCCTTACCTTCAGAGAAGATCTGCTCCCACATGCAACTGACCTGGGATATGCACCGCCCTCAGTCAAGTCAAGTGAAGTCAAGTCATCTTCATTTATATAGCGCTTTTAACAATGTAGATTGTTTCAAAGCAGCTTTACAGAGATGAGCGCATAATTTAAGGTAACAGAGATTGTTTTGGCTTTATAGCGGTTCTTTAATAAAGTTATTTTCCAGCTAAAGTTAGTTTTGATTGATTCGCTTCCGTCGCAACGATCATTTGTTATTAAATTAGGGGCCGCTAAGACGACACCATTCTCTCTACACAGACTTTAAACGCGAACCTGTGATAAACGCTGATGGCGTTCACATGCGCATTAAGAATTGGTTCTATAGTTATGTGCATTTGAATATATGTGCACAGGTTTGTAATTCCCTACAAACCAAGCCTAAACAAAGTACTGGTCTTTCCTTATAAATTTTGATACAGAATTTTATTTTATTTTGTCACTTCGGGGTAGGTACGCGAAGTTTGACAGAAGTGACAGAAGTTTGTTATGCGCCAAATGAATGTTCCACACTAAACACCACAGGTCACCAACACATTCAGTTTATGTAAGAAACTACTGACATGTTGCCTATCATGAGAACCACATACCAGGCTCAAATGTCCAGAAAGAAATAACTTGTTAGTAGAAAAACTGCCACCATCTCTAGGTAATTTCAGTGCCACATGATATGATTGCACTTCCGGACTCCATGGGCTGAAAGTGACATGTATGGTACCCCATTCTAGTGATGGGAAGTTCGAATCATTTTACTGACTCTCTCGTTCGATCTCGTTCATCAAAATGAATTAATCTTTATTCGAGTCATTCCATTAATTTAAGTGGCTTTAAATGTTATACTTTTAACAGTCAAATTCCCTGAACACATCCACCATGCAATCTTGATCATATTCTGAATTAAGAAGCCATTATAATACAGCCAAAGATAATTTACAGGGAACATAAATATTTACTTTACCTTCCGAGTCTTTCGTTCAATTGTCACGTGACGAACACAATGAACGGATCGTTCATGAATGACCCATCACTACCCCATATGAATTTGTTCTCTGCATTTAACTCATCTAAGTTACTGCACACACATCAGGAGTAGTGAGCAGTGAACAAACACACACTGCAAACCGTGGACACACACCTGGAGCAGTGGGCAGCTATTTTTGCTGTGGTGCCCAGGGAGCGATTGGGGGTTAGGTGCCTTGCTCAAGAGCACCTCAGTCATTTACTGCCGGTATTGAGAATAAAACCCGCAACCTTTGGGTTACCAGTTTACTTGGCCAGATGACTGCACGTTCTTTGTAAAGTGCATCCAACCTACTGATGAGGTGTTTGTTGAAATAGTCTTGTGTTGACAGAATCTGCCCATCGGGAAATGTCAAAATCCTCAAAATCTGATATAGCTGATGAGCTGATATAGTTGCTTGACAGTGACCAGTGTCACTGGTCAGTGCAAGAGATATGAGGGGTGTAGAATAGTTATGTGCCTCTATCAGAAGTAGACCTTCCTGAAGGGGACGCTGAAGTGGCTGAGCAGCTGGAAAACCCTATCCCAACTGGAAGATTGTATGGCCTGATTTAAAATAACCCAGCATGCACCATGAAAGAACATCACTGTAAACGAGACTTGAGGCACAACTCCTGTGCTCCAAAGGCACAGTGTTTTTCTTCTGTCATCTGAGATGCAAAATGTGGAGGAACTAGCAGAACAGAATCTTGAGGCCAGCAAGGTGAAAAGCAAACATGCTTTAGCAAATACGCTATAGCAGTTTGACACGATTTTTCGAGACCCCTTAATCAGGAACGGCTGCAGGTCAGAAGCCTTGGCTCCCAGCACTTATTATGGGGTTTAAATTCTAGCCAACTTCAACCTCACAGCTATACATGACAATCACAGATGCCTCTCGGTCGGCACCAACCCTGCCATAGAATGACTGAGCACCAAATCAGTCGCTCATCTGAGCTCCTTGACTGTCTCAGGAGTCAAGTCAGCCCCTTCATCTTTATAGACATCAGCTTGGTACACCTGCAAAGCCGGCATGGTATCCAACACCTCACCCACCTGACCGGCAGTGATATAGGAATCACCGATCAGGGCCGATGTAGTCCTGCAGGGCTTAGACGGCCACTTCTTCCAAGATGGGCAGAAGACGGTGAGAGATGAGTAGCCAGCTCCACTTCAACCACATGCGTTTCAACACACCCCTGCTCCATCACGTCAGAGATAATGGAGCGAGGTGAGCATCACCTGTGCCACACTGGTCTCGAGTCCCACTGAAGAGCTCCGGAAGGATAAAAGGAGTGATGAAAGTGCAAGATTAGAGAGGACCAGGCCTGGACTTGTTGTTTTGTTTTATTTTTATTTATTTTTTTATTTTGTTTACTTTACTTTAGTTTTTTTGGATATATCTATTTTATTATTAAAGTTACGTTTACTGTTCGCAGGTTCCCGCCTCCTCCTTCCTTGAACTTGAACTTTATTACACAGAGGTAGTCGGATTTGTGATCCGACCATGCCGAAAAGGGCTGCTTCCAGAACCTCAAGATCTTTTGGAAATCCTTGAAATATGGCAGCGACCTGCAAGGCGGACACGTACTATGGCCAGCCAATAAGCATTAACTTATTCAACTGGCTGGGCTGCATCGGTCACCACATCCCAAAGCTAAGAATAAGCCAAAGAGGGCCAGGCTTCATTACCACTTTGGAGAAGAGCGTCAGCCTGCCCACTGCCAAACTCCTAACAAGCATTCACTAGAAAAATCACATCTTGAAGAAGAGAAATCTGCGAGATGATGGCACATCGTTTTGAGGCACCAACAATGCTGTACTATTGAGGGCAGCGATAGTGCCACCAGCCAATTAAGTCTTGTGTGATTCTATGGGTTTCAGACAATCGCCACACTTAGAGGTTGTTCCCATAATGTCTGACTTAGTTGTCTGGTAGTTGATTTAACCTATGAAAGGAAAAGGTATCCTAACATGCTTGATGGCACATGCAGGCCCAAACTCTTTCCTAGGGACTTTCTTGAGCTGTGAAGTGACGGAAAAATACCAGTCGGATTATTTGGAATGGTTGTCAATGCAATAAAGGAAAAAAAACTAAACTTTTCCCCTCATACTGGTGTAATTACCAGTTAAACCTACTAAATCACTTTTGAGTGAATGGTTAATACAGCAATGTTACAGTACTTTAAACATAAATGGGTTTTATGTGTGAAAGTGGCTAATGATGCATAAGACTGTGACCTATTTGATCAATTCCAGAAAAACATTCCCATTGTTAGAAACACACAGGCACATGTACACACTTCCACATCTACATTAACCACTGTTTTCTGAGACGCTTGACCCATGTTGTGGTGTGTTGCTGATATGATGCTTGTTGATGGGGTACTGATCTGAATGCTACCTGTGTCGGCTGTTACACCTGTCTCTCTCTCCCTCTCTCTCTTTCTCTCTCTCCCTTTCTCTCTCTCCCTCTTATATTCATTTCTCCACAGGCTGGACCGTTTACCACCAAACATCCGAGCGAATCACCTATAAATCTAGTAGCAAACCGCGCACTAGATTCCTCAGTGGACCCGTGTCTATGTCCATCTGTTTGTATTTGTTCTACTTTTCTTCTATTACTCATAATTCCTTTCCCCATTTCTTTCTGCTCTTCTCTCGTGATTTGCTTTGGTTTTTCTGTACTGCATTTCCCACATGTTCACATCTACTAACACACATTCTCAGCCATTTCATTTCCATATTCATGTCAGATGGCACTTTCCATGAATATGGTACGATGTACTGCAACTGAGAAAAACAAGACAAACTCATTTTGGGATTTGTGCCTCTACAGTGTATCCTATTCAGGAAAGACCTTCATGTCTACTCGTCCTGCCTTCAATTTGTCTTCTTTACAAATGCTTTGTGCTGGGCTGCAGCTTTGACCGATAACGTGAGCTGTCTTCCCCCAAACATAGCCATTCCCAACATTTAACTGAAAGTAGAGAGAGCGTGTATGGATTTGTCTGCCAAAGCTTTTGTATCGTCTATATATCTGTGCCTTCTTTCCTTTTCACTCTACGTAAAACCCCAATGAGACGCTGATTGACGTGCCGTCTCATGTTTGGATTCGGAAGATGAGCATGCCAAGGGCACGAGCAGATTGCTGTGGAAACCATCAGGGCTGTATTTTGAATTTTTTTACCTCACTTCCTGTTATCTGGCTGTCACCTGCATGATTCTACTATGACACTGTCCCAGATGCATATTATTTACCTTGTGTTTCTGTTTCTTTTGGCTTGTAGTATTTTGTTCCTCTAGGTGAGGGTTCAGTTTGGACAAAAACATGAATTTCCCCACCAGTGCATCATAGCTGTGATTAGGAAGATTAGGCTTTATTTTTATACTTGGTCTCCCTCCATGTCAAAGTTATGATTTAGTCATCACTCTAACCTTCATTGTGTGGAAAATGTCCCCCCCCCCCCCCTTTTGTAATTTACTAGTTAGATTTTCAAATTTGGCATGCAGCACTTTCGTTGCATTCAAATTACCTTTTGAAATGCTTTGTTTCTTTATTATTTTTCTTTGTACCGTATGACGTTTTAAAGCTTAATGTAAATTCTGTTTAAAACATTCAACTGTTTATAAATAACTCATGTCGTGCTTTCTGGGGTGGATAAAAAGTATTTTATGCATCCAGATGTTTGTTGTTTGGTTTTAAATGGTGATTCTTTTAACTCTTTCCCCACCAGCGTTTTTTTTATTATTTTTTTATGTTGCCAGCCAGCACCAGCATTTTTGATTTCAAACTTTCATGGCTCCAAGATAATTTTGTTGCATGAATATCTGAACAGTCAATATATCAAAAGAAAGAGCAGAGCCTCTTCTTTTAAACAAAAAACACGTTTTATTCTAGATTCATGCATTCTTTTTTATTAAAACTTTAATACGTTTCATAAAAAAGCAACATTTTGAACAAAAAGCTGAAAAAAAAAAAATCATGTTTTAGTTCAAGTCTTCATTCAGAGGATTCAGAGTGATGATCAAAACACAGATAGAGTAGATCGATCCATCAACACCCTCAAAGCTTCACAGTCGTTTCCTCTTCATGGATTCAACATTTCATTCAGTAACGTTAGACAGTTTTGATTTATATGCCGTTTGATGATTGCGTGATTTGACGTGCGTCAGCAATGCTTCTATCACTTGTTTCTGCTGCTTCTTTGTCTGTGTTTTGATCCAGAGATTCTGTACTATTTCAGAAGATGCGTAATAGCGCCCCCTACCGTATAACAGTAGAAACACGGATTGCCGGAAAAACTCGTCAATGGCAGGGAAAGAGTTAAAAGTTGAGGTTTAGGAGAAGATCAGTTCAGTTGTAATCTTAAATGCACAGTATTTTCACTCACGGCCACAGACACGTACCAGATATGATTGTGAGCAAGGATTCAGTTAATTAGTCTTGGCTTTTAAAGACCCCATGAATCAAAATTAGGTTTTTAGCTTTGAGGTCATTTGCTCTATAGAGTCATGTGAAAAAGAAAGTACACCCTCTTTAATAAAAATAATTTTATCATACAACCTCAGATGAACGACACAACATATTACAGAGTGTCATTATTTAGCAAAACCCTGGCCAAAATGGAGAAGCCATGGGTGACAAACTAAGTCTTATTGCTTCCATAGGGATTAAGTGGGAAAGTAGCAGTCAGTCGCTGCCCTTGATTAATTAATCGTCTGTTGTGACCAACTCTATAAAAGTTTTGGTAGTTTGCTAGTCTGGAGCATTGCCAAAGAAGGAAGATGTCAGCAATGATCATAGAGGAGCAATTGTTGCTGCCAATCAATCAAGGAAGGGTTACAAGGCCATTTCCAAACAATTTGAAGACCATTATTCTACAGTAAGGAAGATTATTCACAAGTGGAAAACATTCAAGACAGTTGCCAGTCTTTCCAGGAGTGGACGTACAAGCAAATTCACCCCACGGTCACCCGAGAGCTACACCTCATACTCTACAGGCCTCCGTTAACATGTTGAATGTTAAAGTTCATGGCAGTACAATTAGAAAAAGTATGGCATGTTTGGAAGGGTTGCCAGGACAAAGCTACTTCTCTCTAAAAAGAACATAGCGGCTCTGCTTAGGTTTGCAAAGTTGCATCTGAGCAAACCACAAGACTTCTGGAACAATGCCGTTTGGACAGACGAGACCAAAGTGGAGATGTTTGGCCATAATGCACAGAAAACCAAACACAGCATGTCAGCACAAACACCTCGTACCAACTGTCCATCACGTTGGTGGAGGTTTGATGATTTGGGCTTGTTTGGCAGTCACAGATCCTCAACCCCTCCAGCCCCTTCAGTTGACCATGAACTCCTCTGGATACTAAAGTATTCTAGAGTCAAATGTGAGGCGGACTGTCCAACAGCTAAAGCTCGGACAATATTGGGTCATGCAACAGGACAATGATCCCAAGCACACCAGCAAATCTACAACAGAATGGCTGAAAAAGTAAAGAATCAAGGTGAAATGCTGAGCCGGGACCTCCAGAGAGCTGTGCATAAACACATGCCCACAAACATCAATGAAATGAAAGACTGGGCCAGAATTCCTCCACAACAATGTAAGAGACTGATAGTCATACAGAAAATGATTACTTTAAGTTAATGCCGCAAATTTCGCATGCCAATGTGCATTGGCTCGTTCTGTATACACTCGAAGATGATAGGGCTCCCTGAAGTGATCCCAATTACATTGGGACATCGACATTACATCTCCCTTTCCCTCCTTCAGGGAACGAAGGTTACATACCTAACCGAGACGTTTTACAAGCTACGGAATCATGAGGTGTACTTAGTTTTATTACACATGCCTTCTCCATTTTTGGCTTTATTTTTTTTAAATAATGTCATGTGTTGTTCATCTGAGGTTCTAATTTTAAGATCTGCTAAAGACCAGATGATATTTTATGTCCTGATACATAAAACCATAGAATTCAAATAGGGTGTACTTTCTTTTTCACATGACTGTATCATTCCGGTGAGCATTTTATTGGACTATGACCATGAGCAGAGGATAAGAAAGTCCTTTTGCCTTTAATTATAAACACTAAATGTCCTCATCTAAAGCTACAACACAAGCAAATGTTCTGACAGCTGCCATTGGATCTTAAATGAAGGTGAAGCTGGTGGTGAGAAGTCCATCCACAGTACAATCAGTCATGATTTTGGCCAAACCAACATCCTATTTCAATAGGACCTATTCAGGAAGGAACGTTGTTGTGCCCGTCAAACCATTTCATGGGGTCTTTAAAGTAGGACACTTTAGTCAAACAAAAGTGTTGGACCTCATTCAGAGTCCAGGCTTTAAGGTTGTCTGCACAAAAGGCCTTTTTTTGCTCATGAACCATTCAAACATGTCACTCACTGACACCTCATGAGAACACAGATGAAGCCTCCCTGCACCTGATTCTGTATCTGTTCACTGATTGGTCGCTATGTTTTCTTGTGCATCAGCTTGTCCAATGGGCTCTGCCATGTGCTTTCCCCTGCCCCCTAACGTCTCTGTCTTTGCTGTTTTGCTCTTGTAGGGTCCACTCTGAAACGACTCTGTCTAGGCAAAGAGCGCAACAGTAGTAAATATCCTACTCCTTTCTTCTTCGCTACTAGTCCCTCTTTCTTTCTTCCTTTCTTTCTTTTTTCACTTGTCATTTCTTTTGTTGGCATGAGCGTTCGCCTCTGTGTTAAGTGCTCTTCATTTGCAACAGCAGATTGTGAAATGTGCATTGATTCTTTATATTCATTTGAATTTTTTTTTTTTCTAGTTGCATGGTTGATGCAGTCAAGTGCTTATTGAAACCTTTATGATTTCTGTATTTCTGGTCATTTAAGTGCATTTGTGTATTTCTTTGTTCTTTGTTTGGTTCTGTAATCATCCAGCTGCTTGATTTTAGGCTAGAAACAAGAAACACACAAACGCAGAAACAATCAGATCCACCAACACATTTCAAGTACATACTCAGTGTCTGTTCTCTCATTGGTGGGAACAAACCTTAGTACGCAAGTGGTTGATTGATGTCTGTGACTCTTAAACCATGTGTTATTCAGAAGTCCGACCTCAAACTTTTTAATGGTTAATTAAAATTAAATTAACTTAAAAATTGGTATTGAATCAAGTCATTGTCAAAGCAAATATTTACACCTCTAGTAATGCGTAACGATTAACCATGATATTAACCACACTTCACTGCGTTACGTGACGAATCTCATCATCTGTCAGTGAGCAGCAGATTGGTTACAGAGGACTTCAGGGTGAATTCTCTGAGCTTGAGGTCTTTCTCTGTCTCTTTCTCAGGGTCTCATAACACTGGTGCTTCATCATCATCATCATCTGCAGCTGTGCCGGCTTCATCGCCTCGGCCAATCACTGCGCTCGTCCAGGCTCAAGCCAACAACAGCAACAACAAGACTGGCACATTCACCGATGACCTACACAAGCTGGTTGATGATTGGGCGAAAGAGACTCTTGCCTCCGCCCCTCAGCTCCGTCCCTCCGTGTGTCAGATCAGACCGCAGAGATCTCATCACTCCTTCCAGACCAGCCACACTGCAATGGCCAGAGTCCCCAATCAGGTACTATATGCTGTTTGTCATCCAGAATTGTAAGGAGGATGTTTTTTTTTTTTTCATGTTCATCTGTGATTAGTGTGTAATGTTGCTGTTTGATCATGAAAAAGCTCTGCAAAGCTTCAGTTTTTCTCTATATCAGTGTCACTGTTTCTGAACTCCCTAAAACTCCTCCATTGTAGTCCAGAGTTTTCTTCTGGGAACGAACACATCATATTCCTCATTTAAATAATTCATACGCAGAATAAAGGGGTCTGGTTGAGTTAGTTAGTAGTGTGTTGAAACTGGCGGTTATGGTAAGGGGCGGGATATTTTCTAAACACACTCGAAGGTCTCGACCAATCACAACGGTGTTTGGTGTTTTTAGCTTTGGTGTTCCCTTTCAGTTCGGTCACGTTTGACGTAGTCAGACGTAATGTTCTGATTGGGATCCCAATTAACACGCCACCTAGTGCTGCCACCTTCCAGTGCCTAGCGGAAGCCTCCTGTCCCCCCGCAATATTGAGGCGGAGATGGGACAGGGCTTAGGCCAGGGAAGTCCACTGCTGTTCCACATGACCCACTCAGACAGACTTGGATAACACTGGGAAAGCGTGCCCTTTCGGTGGAAAGGGAGACGCTGCGGAAGCCACATCCTGCCCGTAGGGAGGTATCATGTGGCGGTTACACATATGGACAGGGCGTTTCCGGGCAGTACAACATATGTAATGTCACTGAGGTGGCTCCGGCCTAAGCAGTGGGGAGACAACACCAGTAAGAGACGGCAGAGCGGGCTCTGGCAAGGGAAAGACACGGGCTTGCCGCGGGGAGCCGTATCGTGGAAGAATACACATATGGGATCGCCGTAGGGATCACAACATATGGGACACAGTCTAACACTGGTTCCACCAATGCATTCGAGTGATAGGCCTGGCAACAGACGCTCTGCCACGTCCATTGCCGAGGGGTGTGGAGGAACTCAACAGGGTTCGGCTAAAGAGGAACTCTACTGCAGCAAGAATGGCGCACGTCTCCAGTCCGTAGGAGGGGAATGGCGTAGCAAGCCGACACTTCGAGCGGGGCTTGCTGTTTTGGCTGGCTTCTATGCGAAGAGAGCACACAGGAAGCTACCGGCTCGACACGTAGGCAATCTAGCGAACGTGTTTGGTCCGCTAGAGGTTTTCGCCCAGCCCGCAGCTCTACAAATATCTGTCAGCGAGGCACACTGTGCCAGCGCCCAGGAAGAAGCTACACTCCGAGTGGAGTGGGCTCGCAACCCGGGGGGGCATGGTGCGTCTTGGGATTGATACGCCAAGACGATGGCATCCACTGTCCAGTGGGCCAACCTCTGCTTGGAGACAGCCTTTCCCTTCTGCTGGCCTTCGTAACAGACGAAGAGCTGGTCTGAGGTCCTGAGGCTTTGCGTTCTGTCCACATACAGGCGCAGAGCGCGGACGGCACAGAGAAAAGCCAGGGCTGGGTCCCGAAAGGGAGTGGTAGGATTCTTGGGCACATATCCATGCCGGGGTATCAGGATTACGTGAGAGTCGGCCAGCCCGAATTCCAGGCACGATTTGTCGACTGAAAATGCGTGCAGGTCCCCTACCCTCTTGATAGAGGCCAAAGTAAGCAGGAGAACTGTTTTTATAGACAGGATTTTTAACTCTGCTGCCTGCAATGGCTCAAAGGGAGGTCTCTGCTGTGCCATCAACACCAGAGACAAGTCTCTAGAGGGTATAACGCATGCTTGCGGAGGCCCCAGGGCCAGCTGTGTGCCAGTGCAACTGTGTCGAGGGTCCCCTCGGTCAGAGAGTAGAGCAACTGGCAATGGGAGGGGTCCGGAGAGGCAAACCGATCTGTCTGTGCGGCGCCGAAGTGGTCCTAAATCAGCTGGACCACCTGGGGATGGAGTCTAGACTTTACTGGAGCCACAGGCTGTCGTGAGAGCTCGTCTGCGGCACAATTGACCATGCCGGGGATATAAATGGCACAAAGCGACCTCAGATGCTTCTGACTCCATATGAGGAGATGGCGGGCGAGTTGTGACAATCGACGGTAGCGCAGACCACCTTAATGGTTGATGTACGTAACGGTCGCAGTGTTGTCCGTATGGACCAGAACATGTTTGTCAAGTAGCAGCATTTTGAGGCAGAGCAAGGTGTACTGCTAGCAGCTTGAGGCAGTTGATGTGCCAATGCAGTTGGGGGCCTGTCCAGACCCCCACAACTGCATGCCCGTTGTATGTGGCCTCCCAGCTGGTGTTGGAGGCATCTGTGGAGATCACAGCATATCTGGACACTTGTTCTAGGGGCACTCTGGCCCAGAAAAACAAAGAGTCTGACCACGGGCTGAGGGTTTGGCGGCAGGCCGGGGTAATTGTCATACGGAGCGTGCCGCTCTGCCATGCCCATCTCGGGGCTCGGCCGTGAAGCCAGTGTTGATGCGTTCTCATATGAAGTGTAACAAATATGGGCTAGGCAAATAACTGCGGATGCTAATTTAATAACAAAATCGGCAGATTGAGCTGAAAAAGTATAAGGCAGTTTCGGTTCTAGCTGTGCTAAAGCTGCTGCATTAATAAATTCAACGGTCAGGTTTTTGTAAAATGGACTCTCATGTTCAGTAACGGTAAATGACAGTTTAATTTCACCGTAGCTACGTAAATGATCAATGATTTCGTCATCTGCTTCGGTGTTTGTCACACCACTAATAATGACAGAATTAGCTACATTGATACCAGTTTTCTTAAAGAAATCCATAGTCCCACTTGATTACTATTATTCTATATAATAAAACCGGCAATTACACAATGACACAAGTACAGACATTCACAATATCAGGCTCCTGGCTGGCTCGCCAAACATGTAACAAATATGGGCTAGGCAAATAACTGCGGATGCTACCTGGCAACAGAAGATGGATCGTCACGGAGCCTGGGTTGTGAATGAGTACACCGGAGTCATAGATTTTAGCTTGAGTGTGTGTATTCAGTAATTAACAAAACAACAAACTAAACATAAACAAAACATAAACAACATAAACAAAGTACCTTCAATGACACATACAAAACATAATTCCACTTAAAGTTCAGTCCGATGGCAGATTAATGCACTGCCAGCGAATGGAAAAAGAAAACAGGAAAAGAAAAGGAAGAAAAAAACAACCTCGACGCAATGTGTTCCACGGTCGAGACAGAGTCCGGTGAGATGTCAGTTAATTACGGGTTGAGCAATAGATAATCCAAATAGGGAAAGGTTCAGTCACGATGGATGTGTGGTTCGCTTATCCTACCACATATATGTCCAAGTTCTCTTAGCTCGCCATCTTGATCGGAGTCCTTGAGTTGGGACGGTCGAGAGTTCAAGAGTCCATAATTGGAGAATGGAAGTTAGTTAATCCAGAAAAAAAACCTGACCTAAGAAGGCCAAAAATACAAATTAAAAATTCCATTCAAAAAGAAAGTAACCGTAACAAATACTAAAGTAAGTCAATATATGCATAACCATACCCGCTTAATGCAAGGCATTTCAGTCAATAAATACATCTACAAAATGCATCTACAATAATTGTATTATACTTATACAGAAGTATAATAAAGTAAAATAATTAAATCTCATGTTCCATAATATTTCACCATAACTTGAATTTCATAGTGAACTAATCTAAATGTAATCATTTTCAAAATCAAAACATATACTCAAAATTAACATTCAAAATAATAATACAAAGTGCACCTTCAAATTCCAATAAACAAAAATATTAATCTCCAAATTACCCAAAACACTAAAACAGAGTTTGGTATGAAAAGTGAAAAGTATTGCGCAATATCAAAAAGGAAAATACGTAGCTACGTTAAAATCAATAGGCTTCAATGACCACCAATACATATAGCCATTTCAGCAGTAGTCACAACAGTGACAAAACACGCTCAACACAGCAATAATGTTCTAAACCAGCAACCGTGCTAACCTATTAAATCAATGCCTTTATAATATAACAGGTAAAATGTTTACCTTTGAAATCGGAATGACTAACGCGGGGTCTCCAAGCGTGACCCGACGTCACAACAGAGCAAAATCAGACAGAGGCTCTGATTGGAAAGCGGCAGCAACTGCTCTTCTCCCAATTGACCCGAAGACCCAACTGACTGATATGCTGGAGCAGCAAGTCCCTGTGCTCGCACAACTGATTCCAAGACTGAGCTAGCATCAGCCAGTTGTCGAGATAGTGGAGGATACGACCTTCGTAAAGATGCGGGACGCCAGCGCCAGCCCGAAGGGTAGGACTTTGTACTGATATGCTCAACCCTCGAACACAAAGTGCAAGAATGGCCTGTGTCGCGGGAGGATGGAGACATGGATGTACGTGTCCTTCAGGTCAATCACTGCAAACCATTCTCGGGGACGGATGCATTCAAAAATGCATTTCTGCGTTAGCATCTTGAACGGAAGCTTGTGAAGGGGCCGATTCAAGACTCGCAGGTCCAAGATTGGTCGTAACCCACCGCCTTTCTTGGGTACAATGAAGTACAGGCTGTAGAAGCTGGTCTTCATATCAGCTGGAGAGACCGGCTCTATCGCATCCTTCGTTAATAGGACTGCGATCTCCGCACGCATGACAGGGGCACGTTCGCTCAACACCGAAGTGTAACAAACACCGCTGAACTTGGGCGGACGCCGGCTGAAATGAATCGTATAGCCGAGTCTGATGGTGTTGAGGAGACATCTGGACCGGTTGGGAAGCACTCTCCAGGCTTCCACGAACCGGGCCAGGGGGGCCAGAGGCACCACAGACGTACCCGGGGTGGGGCAGCAAGGTGGAAGACAGGGACCTGACTCGGAAGGCCCGGGGGTGGCCCGAAGTGGGGTCTGAGTGTGCAGTGAGTATGTCGAACGTGGCCGAACTGAAAGGGAACTAACTAAAGGTAGAGGGGGGGTCATCCATTTAAATTATATTAAGCCTTAAAGTTCTGCATAATTAGGGGCATGGCCACTTGAGTGACAGGTGGATTGCAGCTGCTGTCACTACTAGCCGTTTTTCTGCTGTCTGTTAGCGTCATGTCACGTCACCTCAGCTAATCCGCCTCTTTGCCCATTTTCGTTAATCCGGGAGTGACGCACTGCCAAGATGGTGACTGGCCGGCCCTGCCCACTTTGGGTTTCAGAATTGCTCTTCAGAAACCTACAGGAGATGTCATGGACACTAAGGCCAATATTTTGTTATAGTCTATTGTTCTGACGAGTCACAGGCGGTCAGTTCCGCGAACTGGTTCTTTCGGACAGTTCGTTTCAATGAACCAGTCCAAAAAAACGATTCGCCGGTTAGTTTATGTAATCACGCAATGACATTACGCAATTCTCTGATTAAAGCACCCAATAATTATTTTCTAAAGCTAAAATTTCTAAAGCATTTAAAGTGAATAAACATAAACCATGAGAAACCATAAAGCAGTGTTATTTTATCTGGTCTCTCTCTTCTCTTGTAGTTTAGAGGCTCAATCCCTGCGGCGGCTGTGAAGCTCCATCTACCCCTGTCCTGCCCGCTGTCAGCAGCTCTGGGTCCCATCATGCCTCACGGCATCACCAGCGGCCCGTCGCCCGTCATCCAGCGGGGCGGATACCTGATGCCCACCGCCCCCTTCGCTGGGATGATGCCAGCCCCTGTGTATCCACACCAGTGGTCCGGTTTGCCCAGTCCGGTGGGAATGTTTGGCACGGCCGCTATGGTCCCGTATCCGACCATGGCCAGCCCGGCACTGCAGACGTTTCCTCTGGTGGTCAAAAGCCCAGATGCCCCAATGTGCCCCAGCAAAGCCAGGACTGCATGAGCGCTTCAAACACTCTTCTGCATAAGGCTAATCAATGCACACTTGCAGATGGATAATTACACAAACTCAAACTGACTGGGAGTTCCTGCAACATGTTTTAACTCGGCTTCAGGATCAAACCATAATCTCTCCTCAATGTCTGTGTGCTTTAGATCGCTGTTGGATGGGAGACGTGTCTGTATGAAGCCTTTGAGCCTGTAAATATGAGGTGTGAGTTTGTGTGTGTGTGTGTGTATGTGTGTGTGTGTGTGTGAATGTGGGCATGAGGAGTGTGTTAATGTATCAAACCAGTCCTGTGGGCGCCGCTTGCATGTTTGTTTGTTTTGACCTTTTAGCTCTTATGTTTGAATATGAATTAAGGAGTGTTAGCGTCAAGGGTTCGGCTGAGATTAGGCCTTCAGTTCTACTGCCATCATGTCATAATCATTTTGGTGATTGACTAAAACATACGGATACATAAACAGGCATATTGGGCCTTATTAATGAAACAGGAGCAGAATAAATGTAGTCATTCTTATCTAAATCTCATGACGATTTGTGTAAGAATGGAAAAAATACATAAATGTTTTATGAAAGCGTCCCAGTGCTGAACGTTGATTATGGTCTGAAATATCAGTCCTGGTTTCCAATCATATGCGTTTCATTAATTTACAGCACTTTCATTAGCGGTTTACAGGAATATCCAGCAATTTCAGACCACAGGACAAAATCCCTACTTTAAGAAACACAATTCAGGATGATGTAGTGCCTTGATCGGTCATCAGTTTTCCCTCGAAAGGTATGAATCGGTTTTAAAGGGGGGAAAACATTCCTCTTCTGTTCCTAATGCAATGGCGTTTTTTTTTTTTTGCGTGATCTTTTTTCTATTTACGTCCCCTTTCAGCTGAAGCAAGTTTGCATTAAATATAAACCTAATCATTTGAAGTGTAGCTAGTAGCTAGATTGATGAACGAATGCGGTTGATGTCTGGGTTTCTGATTGGTTACAATCATTCATAAGCAATACTGCACTAAGCACAGAGTCTCAGACGCGTTTGAGGAACGACTGGTTTACATTGCGATGATCTGATGAACGATGCATGCCATCAAAGCGTCGCGGACGCCCAAATACAGAATTAAGAATTACTGTGTAAACGTGCTCTTATAAGTGCGCCGCCTTCCCTCTTTACAGCGTAACACAGGGACTGAATGCAGGTTTGACTCTGAATGTGTGTCAAAATGACATTGCATGTGATTCACCCTCCCTGTTACGTGCTGCATTATCCCAACCCATAATGTGAACATTGACAAACTACTTTACATTTGACTGGTTTACCAAATGTATCATTTTTATTTGCTTTGCATAAAGGCTGAGTTTATTCCTTCTTGCACAGTGTTAATGATGTTGAGTTTTAATTTCTTTTAAGAGGGCAGTGCAATTGTTAGTCATGACTCATATTTATTGTTGTTCTAAATAAAAGCGATCCAGCATGAGAAAGTGCAAGCATTGAATACAGGTGTACAAAACGTATTCGCATCCAAAATCCACATCCCAACATAAAGTCTGGTTTTATTTGTATGTTTGTGTGAATCAATCTTTAGTCAGGGTTATATTTCTATTATAACTGCCAAACTGTGAATTGTACAGTCCTCTAGTATTTATTTCCTCAGTGCTTAGTTTTGCTGCAGCTTCTGTCCTGTAATGTGTTTTTCATGCATTTGTACAGGATGTTAATCAATGATCTGCAGTTAGAAACGTTTCCAGGAGGTTTCTGATGTTTTGTTCTTGCCGTTATTAATGCTGATAATATATCTGGCAATAATTACTCCACTTTACCATGTTTGTGTCTCACGGATCTGATGGTTATGGACTTTTCCCGATCTTTTCTCTGTGAATGATTGCTTCATCCTTCTCCACATTACTTTGCTCCGCTCAGATCCAAACGAAATGCACTCACAACACAGACTGTGTACAAGTTTAATTAAGAATAAATCAATATTTTGTGCTTAATAGCTACTGTGTTCTTGTGGTTTTTCACAGGCGTAAACAGTGATTATCTGAGCCGTGCTCTTGAGGTACAGGTACACTGTAAAAAAAAATAATAATTCTATCTTTTAAAACATACTTTTAAATAATAAAAAATAACATGTTTTCATGTTGGAAATGGTGAGAACACTATATTACACAACTCGTATAACATTCATTACAACAAATTATTATAGTTATTTATCGTTCTGCTGAATGTGTTTTGTCCCACATCTCACACTTCTAGAACCAGCCACAGTTTATACTGTATGAATAGGATTAGAAAACAATATCCTTGATATTTTGTGCTTCTAAGATCTGTCCGATGGATAAAATGACCAGAATAAACACTAATATTGGTTGATACAAATATGCTGCACGATATATTAGACTTATGAATGCCTATGATTTTTTTTTTTAAATCCATTAAAAACAGATGTGAACCTCACTGAAACATGCACAAATGATTATTCATATCCTATTTCAAGCAGACTGTCCTAACCATATTAAATGAAGAAAGGCAATTGCATTTCCGCAAAAGGAATGTACTTTTGTGTCCGTTTTTTACATGCAATAAAAATGTATTTTGTAAATGCATGTTATGGATCATACTGTCGACAATTAATCCATGTATGTTTACTTTAAAAAAAAAAAAAGAAAAAAATAAAGACCACTACCTGTAATTAATTTTTTTCTTAAATGGATCTTCCAGTGAAATGTGTCGATGTGTCATGAACAGCATATTCTAGAGCAGGTGTGGGAAAAAGTTGAGAAAAACTATCAAAAATATAAAAATGAAAAGATTTAACTAAAAATTATACAAATTTAATTTACATTTAATAAAAAAAAGGAATAAATTGATAAGCAAATAAACAAAATTTTATGTAAATAAAAATATATATATATATAAACATTTGATTAACAAATAAAATTGATAAAATAACATTTGATTTAAATAAAACAAATACATCTAACAGTACAGTAATATTGTAACGGGGCGAACAAGACGTGAGAATCCAAATGCAAGGCTTTACTCCAAAACATGGTCATCATACAGGCAGGGTCAATAAACGGCAAACAGGTATGGCAGAGGCATGTCAGAATAAACCTTAGGGCAAGCGATCGGCGAACAATATCCAACAGGGGCAAGGAGAGGTAATCCAGGTAAACAGCAATGATCCAAACGAGGTGCAAACAGAGTCCAAAGGGTCCTAAAGGTTAATCCAGGAAACACAGGCAAGAATCAGAACACAGGTAAACGCAAAGGACAAGGCAAGACTAAGATCGCTGGCTCTGTAGAATAGCTAACACTAGGGGAATGCTAAACACAATACAATACTCAGCAACAGGGACAGAAAGTCCAAGGCTTATAAAGAGTGTGAGATAGTGTGTGATAGTTCTCAGGTGTGAGCGTGATTAGTGGAATCAGCTGTGTGTGTCGTCAATGCAATGAATGATGGGGATTGTAGTGAAGTGCAAGAGTCCATGCTGTGAGTGGGCGACCTCTGGTGGTGACCAAGCGGAAGTGCATGGACCAGATTCGTGACAAATATAGTGAAAAGAATGCAATAATGTAGCATATGTGTATATATATAAATAAACAGTGATGTGACTGAATGTATATTGATATTATATTTGTTAAGAAGTGTCTTTATGCTAATAAAGTGAGTATATTTTTCATAATTAACAAGAAATACTAAATAAGTGTTAATAAAGGTGCTGACGAGTGATCCATGAGAGACAAACTTTTGTCACATCTCCGTTTCTCCTGTTTATTCAGGACTTTTAATCTGTTGATCTGTTTGTTTCTCCAAACACTGACAATCAGCATGATGAACAGAGGAGTGTTTATCACTGAAACTACAGCATGAGAAGAAATCATTATAAGAGAGAGGGAGCATGACAGACCCTGGAGAAACTCTGTGACCAATAAAGAAGAGCAATAAATAAAACACATATACGGGTTTTGAGATCTTTTATTTTTAATAATTGTTTTTTTTTTTGTGTGTGCGTGTGTGTGTGTGTGTGTGTGTGTTTTATCCAAGGCTTTATAGCATTATATCTTAATGTTTCAATGCAAGTTCATTTTGAATAGGCTTAGATTTTGTTAATTTTACCCAAATAAATCTGATGTTGTTCTTTGACCTGTTTCAACACACCTTGATCAGAAGCTCCACCCTCTTACAACACTAACCAGGAAGAGACGGACTTGTTATTTCTCTTTTCTGCCATACTGACTTTATCTCGACAAAAGCAATAAAGAATCAGCGATCAGTGGAGTACGAAGGGGAAAACTTTACATACGATTTTGAGAAGTTTCTTTCTGAACAAGTTTGTTTCTGATCTTTGTGATTCTTATAGTGATATGTTTTAACAGTCGTTCAGAAAGTGAAAGTAAAGTTTAGATTGCTGGAGCTCAAACAGTGAAAATGGCTTCACTAAATGTATCTGGAGAAGAACTTTCTTGTCCTGTGTGTCATGAAATCTACAAGACTCCTGTTATTTTATCCTGTAGTCACAGTTTCTGTAAAGAGTGTCTTCAACAGTTCTGGAGAACTAAGGGATCTCAGGAGTGTCCTGTCTGCAGGAGAAGATCCTCAAGATCTAAACCTCCAGTTAATCTTGTGTTAAAAAACTTGTGTGAGTCGTTCCTGAAGGAGAGAAATGAGAGGCGTTCATCAGGGTCTGAGGAGATCTGCAGTTTACACAGTGAGAAACTCAAACTCTTCTGTCTGGAGGACAAACAGCCTGTGTGTTTAGTGTGCAGAGATTCAACACAACATGACAATCATAAATTCAGACCCATCAGTGAAGTGGTTTCATCATATAAGGTAAGACAAATGTTTCTTGATTCACATGTAAAGAATCATAACGAGTCATAAACACAGATCGTTCCGGTTACTAACTTATCCTCGGTTCCCTGAGATCATGAGCTTTGCATCACGCTTATGAGGAAAACTTAGTTTTTCACTGAATACTGAAGCCTGATTGCTTCACGTCTCTGCATCTGCACAGACAAATGGCTTTTCAGTCCGCCAAAACAGGACCGATTGCCTATTTAAGTCACACCTAAAGCCATTTCATGAATTTTTCCAAACTGGCCATGGCACGACCAATCGCTTGGGCCGTAGAGTTAGTGGCACGCAGGGCGAGGTCGGTCGCGCTGCACAGCTCTTTGAAGGCCGCCGGGTCAAGACCAGTTTCATCCATGGTGCAGAGAAGGTTGGCCTGGTAGACTTGAAGGACCGCCATTGTATGAGGGGCAGATCCAGCTTGACCATTCGCTGCATACTCTCTGTCAACAAAGGTGAAGGCAGACGAAGAGGAATAGTGGACGCATGATGAGTAGGGAGCGCACCATGACTTATTCAGTTCTTCGTGGACTTCTAGGAAGAATGGCCCAACTCTTCTACAGGGGGAGTCATCGGCAGAGTTCGCTCAGTCCTCCGCTTCAGACACATAGAGTCATCAAAGTCCTCCTCGGAGCCGCCAAATGAAACCATGGCACTCACTCCAGATGAGAGAAGCAGGGAGCCCTGCAGGAGCAACACTCGTTTGAAATGCCTCTCAAATTTGCTCTTTTAAAGGGGTCACATGACTGTTCTAAAAAGAACTGTGTATTTGGTTTAATGCAATGTTTACATAGTTTTAGGTTCAAAAAGTCATTATTGTAATATTATATTATTTTATTGTTGCTCCTCTATGCCCCGCCTTTCTGAAACACATCGATTTTGACAAAGCTCATTGTTCTGAAAAGCACGGTGTGCTCTGATTGGCCAGCGATCCAGTGCATTGTGATTGGCCCGAATACCTTAAGCGTGTGACAGAAATGTCACACCCCTTACCATATTTGGAACATCAGCTCCCAAAGCTATAATGACAGGTGATAATGTCGGTACCGTACTAACTTATCAATTCGATCCCGAATCTGATCCGGAAAACGCAGAGGGCCAAGCTGATCGGGCTGAACTTTGCCAGCGTGACTGGACCAGAACGCATAAGATTGGTAAAGTTTTATTTCATTGGGGACATAATTACTGATTATAATGACTTATACCGTCTTATTACACGTAATGGGGGGAGAACACTTTGTAAGCATAAAAACCATGTCTGCATTTGTTATCGTACTCTATACTGCTCAAAACTCGTGTTTGAATAGTCAGTAGCAAATTATTAAAATATGAAAACATACTTACAGGCTGTGAGTCAGAAGCGCCAGACTGTACTAGCAAAGATTGAATTACCCACTTTCTAGAATCAGCCTTTGTGCACAGCCGGCCTTGTACTCTCGCAGGTTCTGGAAACAGTCCTCCGAAAAATACGCAGCACACAGTCAAATATTTTGGTTGTACTTTTCTGGAGCAGTGTTGTAAATAAAGCTTAACCACGGTTTTCTAATTTTGTCCTCTTTTGGAAGGCCAAACAAAGTAGTTTCACAGCGTCTCCACGACATGCCGGCGCCGGCGGCAACAATAATACAGCGAGAATAAAAGTTACACCTTCTTTCTTTCAAAAGAGTGGAAGATAAGCTTTCATCTGATGCCTTGATTGTACATGTAATTAGAATGTAAGAGTTAACAATGCCTCTTAATTCATAGGTAGGCAAAAAAAGAATATTGAACATTCCATTTGTAATCGGTAGCATTCTTTTCCCTTTGTTGATGTTAAAATGAACAAATTCCCATGTGAAGTTTACTTTTACTAGATGAAATCATATTTGGGGAGTTAAAGCAGAATTTGAGGTAGCATTGTTTTGACCCTAATTATGTTTCCAGCAGTTTGTTGACCGGGTTGTCCACCCAGGTTGTGATCCTCAGACATCATAGATTTCATTTTTATATGACAACCTTTTACAGCAGCCCATGTCTGATTTCCTAAAAAACAGGTGTTTTGCCCCCTGGGTAACAGGCGGTGTTATGAAACTCTGCGCACACACACTGACGTAGATTTGTGGCGGCGTGTTTGAGTGAAGCGTTATAGGAAGGCGTGGCTGAGCCTTAAAGGAGAACTTGGTAACTTTTTTAACTTAATAAAACTGTCTAGAAATCATTTGGATGGTTAAACAACCTGTTCTGGTGATATTGGTGACTTTCCCCGCTCCCCCCAGCGTTCCCAGGCGGAAAACCAACCTTGCAACTTGGGGACTACCGTCCCGGCAAGATAGAAATTGGAAGTCTCGTGAGAAGCGAGAACGAGAATGAGAACGAGCGCGAAACACAAATTGCTTTACGGCAATTCGACAAACACACACGCATGTATGATGTATTACCAGATTACCCACCTCGATAGACATAGCTCCACACGATACAGTTGGCTTGCTCCGATCAAAACAAACGCACATGAGCAGCGGTAGAGAGGGGGAGGAGGCCGCCGCAAGTGAGTTTTTTACGACTGTGTTGTGAAATATACGCCCCCCACAGCTGTAGGGGGAGCTCGTGGGGAAAACATGCGACAACAAAAGGGAAAATCAGCGAAGAAGTGACTAGAGTTCGCTAGAGTTACCGTGTTCTCCTTTAACTTTTACAAAGAATATCTCTTTGGGTTTGAGACTTTGAGCTTTGTAACACTGCAGATCTTAAACAGCCACTAAAGAAAAAGAAAAACAAGAAATCGTATCATATGACCCCTTTAATAATGATATTTTCTCTTGAAGAGTTGCTGGAAAACTAGCAAAGGGCTCTAGAGGAAGTTCCCATGACTCAGTCTTTTTCTTCCTCGTTCCAGAGAAGGATGGCGGCCTCAGGCCCATACTCAATTTGAGATGTCTGAACAGCGAATGCTAACTTTGCTAACCATTCAGAATGCTAACATTGAAACAAATCCTCTAGCTGTCGAAGCGCCGTTAATCCGCTGCTTGAGACTTGTTTCAGCGAGCAGAAAGGCTCCTATCTTCTTCTCTTTGGAGACAGCGAGGAGATGATCTTCGCACTTCAAAGGATCTGAGGAATTAGTAACTACGGGGGCAAATACATTTTCACGCCGGCCCAGTTGTGTCACGTAACCACACACAAGGAACAGGGGATCCAATTGCAGTGTTTATTTAAGGGAAAATCCGTACTCACAAAACTTGGTCTAGGCAAAGGTCAAATCCAAAACATAAGAAATAAACATGAACAGGGCAGAAACAAACTTCAGAAGTGGTGGACATAAAACAAGGACTCCGTGACAAACACTGAAACTGACAGGGTATATATACACAAGTGCTAAACGAGGTGACGAGAAACAGCTGAACACAATGAACACTCAGTGACAGACAGAATGCTGGGAATTGAAGTCAAATGTGAAAGACACCGTGAGAACGAGGACCTCTAGTGACAACCCAGGGAAACACAACCAGACACTGTGACAGTACCCCCTCCCTACGGAGCGGCTACCAGACGCTCCATAACGTAACTACAACACAACACAAGAGTTCAGGAGGGAGGTGGAACGGTGGAGGATCAGGGGGAGGGATGGTGGGCCAGGTCCATGGCGAGGAACAAGGACAGGGAGTGATGGCTTAACTGGTGGCCAGGACGGAGACGACAGTTCATCTGGCGGCCAGGGCGGAGACGACAGTCCGTCTGGCGGCCAGGGCGGCGACGACAGTCCGTCGGGCGGCCAGGGCGGAGCAGACAGTCCCTCGGGCGGCCACGGCGGAGACTTTCCCTCGGGCGGCCAGGGCAGAGACGCCCCCTCGGGCGGCCACGGCGGAGACAACAGTCCATCGGGCGGCCAGGGTGGAGACGACCCCTCGGGCGGCCACGGCGGAGACGACAGTCCATCTGGCGGCCAGGGCGGAGACGACCCCTCGGGCGGCCACGGCGGAGACGACAGTCCATCGGGCGGCCAGGGTGGAGACGACCCCTCAGGCGGCCACGGCGGAGACGACAGTCCATCGGGCGGCCAGGGCGGAGACGACCCCTCGGGCGGCCACGGCACTGGAACAGACACCGGCTCGGGCACTGGAACAGACACCACCGGCTCGGGCACTGGAACAGACACCACCGGCTCGGGCACTGGAACAGACACCACCGGCTCGGGCACTGGAACAGACACCACCGGCTCGGGCTCAGAAACAGACACCACCGGCTCGGGCACTGGAACTGGCACCACCGGCTCGGGCACTGGAACTGGCACCACCGGCTCGGGCACTGGAACTGGCACCACCGGCTCGGGCACTGGAACTGGCACCACCGGCTCGGGCACTGGAACTGGCACCACCGGCTCGGGCACTGGAACAGACACCACCGGCTCGGGCTCAGGAACAGGCACCACCGGCTCGGGCACTGGAACTGGCACCACCGGCTCGGGAACTGGCACCACTGGCTCAGGTTCAGGAACAGACACCACCGGCTCGGGCACTGGAACTGGCACCACCGGCTCGGGCACTGGAACTGGCACCACCGGCTCGGGAACTGGCACCACTGGCTCAGGTTCAGGAACAGACACTGACACAGACACAGACACAGACACAAACACAGACACAGACACAAACACAGACACAGACACAGACACAGACACAGGCTCCGGCTCAGGAACAGACACTGGCTCCGGCTCAGGAACAGACACTGGCTCCGGCTCAGGAACAGACACTGGCTCCGGCTCAGGAACAGACACTGGCTCCGGCTCAGGAACAGACACTGGCTCCGGCTCAGGAACAGACACTGGCTCCGGCTCAGGAACAGACACAGGCTCGACGGCGGCCATCTTGTCCGAAGACACAGGCTCGACGGCGGCCATCTTGTCCGAAGACACAGGCTCGGCGGCGGCCATCTTGTCCGAAGACACAGGCTCGGCGGCGGCCATCTTGTCCCCTCTCCGTCCGCGACGGCGAGACGGTGGCACCACTTGATCCTCCACCATCCCAGAGTCGAAGGGGGGCCATGGTGGAGAGCGGTGCTGGACTCCCCCTCGACCCACCAGTCCTCCACGACCTCCACGGGTCCCACGGAAAACTACCAGGCGGGTTCCCCTAAACAAGTCTCTCCTCTCCCGCTCGGCGGCCGGGGAAGAGAAACCCGAAAACATACTGCTGGATCCTTGTAGCGACGGAGTCCTTCTGTCACGTAACCACACACAAGGAACAGGGGATCCAATTGCAGTGTTTATTTAAGGGAAAATCCGTACTCACAAAACTTGGTCTAGGCAAAGGTCAAATCCAAAAGGGCAATCCAAAACATAAGAAATAAACATGAACAGGGCAGAAACAAACTTCAGAAGTGGTGGACATAAAACAAGGACTCCGTGACAAACACTGAAACTGACAGGGTATATATACACAAGTGCTAAACGAGGTGACGAGAAACAGCTGAACACAATGAACACTCAGTGACAGACAGAATGCTGGGAATTGAAGTCAAATGTGAAAGACACCGTGAGAACGAGGACCTCTAGTGACAACCCAGGGAAACACAACCAGTCACTGTGACAAGTTGGTATTGGATAACTTTTTTGTTTCAAGAAATAACATTGTCATTTACAAACTGTACTTTGTGTTTACTCAGGTTGCAATTTCTGAATCAATTTAGTATGAGATGTACACAAAAACAGAAGAAATCAGGATGGGGGCAAATACTTTTTCACTGCATTATATCATCATGTCACTGTATTGTCTTCTCTTCACTGTAATCTGGAGTTTTAATGTATTTTTGTTCAATTCTAGGAGGAGCTCAATACAGCACTGAAGTCCTTACAGGAGAAACTTAAACACAATGAAGAAATGAAAGCAGAGTTTGAGAAAACAGTTCAACACATCGAGGTGAGGAAACAGAAACGAGAGTCATTTTCATTACAGCTGTTGGATCACTATATACAGTTATGATTTGATATAATGGATTCCAGTTTATTATTTCTGTAAATGACTAGCAGCAATCTGCTTCTGGACCCGTTTTATGTCGGGTATCCGAGTTTATCTTGGATATTAATGATGTGTGTCGATTGAGATGATTGAAGTGAATGTGCTTTGATTTCAGTCTCAAGCTGAGCACACAGAGCGTCAGATTAAACAGCAGTTTGAGAAGCTTCATCAGTTTCTCAGAGATGAAGAAGAAGCTACAGTCACTGCACTGAGGGAGGAAGAGGAGCAGAAGAAGCAGAGGATGAAGGAGAAGCTGGAGGAGATGAACACACACATCTCAGCTCTTTCACACACAATCAAAGACATGGAGGAGATGATGAAAGCCAATGACGTCTGCTTTCTGAAGGTCTGATTTCAGATCATTGGTTGATTGATTGATGATTGATTGAGTTCTTGATGATAAATGGTGTGTTTGTTCTGCAGGAGTTTCCAGTCTCAATGGAAAGGTGAGTGATCTGCTCCTGTCTCTGGTCTCTCTGGTTCTGATCCAAAGCCACTGCAGCACTGACTCCTGAATGTTCTTCCAGAGTCCAGAGCTCACAGCCGGATCCACAGATGGCTTCTGGAGCTTTGATTCATGTGCCACGATACTTGGGCAACCTGCCGTTCAGAGTCTGGAAGAAGATGCAGGACATCGTCCAAAACAGTGAGTCTGACAGCAGGAGATCTGAGCTGGACATGATGGATGGGTGGAGAGTTAGAGGCTCTTCATGACAGAGATAGATAGATAGAATATATATAATAATAATAATAATAAACTCGGGATAATAAATTAACTCGGAACTGGGCAGATGCTAACATAATTAACATGTTGCTAACATGATGGTAGCACAATTAGCATTTTTTTTAACATGATGTTAACACATTTATCTTTTTGCTAACACAATTATCATGTTCTTAGCATTATGCTAAAATGATTATCATTTTGCAAGCATGCCTTTAACAAAATGATAACAAGATTAGCATGTTGCTAGCATGATACTAACACGATTAGCATGTTAATAGCATAATGCTAACATGATTAGCATGTTGCTAGCATAATGCTATCATACAATTAGCATGTTGCGAATAAGATGCTGACATGATTACCATGTTGTTAGCATGATATTAGCATGATTGTCATATTTTGCCAAACAAGATGCTAACATTATTTGCATGATTCTAGTATAATGCTAACACAACCACCATGTTGCTTGGATGTTTTAACAAGAGGCTAAAATGATTAACATGATGCTAACGTGATTAACATGCTGCTACTGTGTTTTAGTAAGCATTTATGACATGTTTCAACACTTAGTTAATCGCTATTAGCATGTAGCTATTCTGCAAGCATGTGTAGCATGATGGAAGTCCTGTTTTGCTAGCATTAGCTATTAGCCAACCACCATGTCTCTACGATGTTCTGGTGCAGAGATATAGGTCTTGCTGAACAGTTGCTAGGGTACTCTGTTTAGTTGCTAGGGAGTGGCTTGGCAGCTGCCAATGATGTTACTTCAAAGGCTGCTTGCCAGTATGAATGATATAAACCAACCGCAACTCCTCTATGACATTCAGATTAGAAGATATCCCTCTTTGGATTTGGGTTGCTAGGGTGCTCGACAATGGTTGCTAGGGCGTGGCTAGGAAGTGTTGAAGGTGATTCATGTTTGTAAGCAGTGATGCTTTGCCTTCACTAATACTAATAATAATTTATCAAGTCAACATAATAAGTCAAACACAACAGACAATCATAATAAACTATTTTAAATCAAAACACAGACTATAAGAGCCACTAAAATGAAGATGATCAGATGCTGAAGATCAGACACACACTTACAGTTCTTCATCTACAGCATAAATCTCAGCAGATCTCATTGATTTATTGTTATTTAACTTTCCCAAAGTATCAGTTTCTCTTGATGGACACAAATGTCTGAATCTCATATTTAATGTTTGTAGTTGATGCCGTTAAACGCTGATGATAAAAACGAGTGTGAAACTAATAACAGCACTGACAGTGATCAGAGGAAAATGTGTTTGATCAACAGGACGAGAGTCATAATTCATAATCATCTGTGTTGGGTTCACTCTTGATCATTATATGAAGATCAGAATAAAAGCATCTGTTGATTGTGTCTCATCAGCTCCTGTGATTCTGGATCCAAACACTGCAGATTCACGTCTCGTCCTGTCTGATGATCTGACCAGTGTGAGAAACAGCTGGAACAACCATCCTGTTCCTGATAATCCAGAGAGATTTGACTGTCTCTGTGTTCTGGGTTCAGAGGGTTTTAACTCAGGAACACACTGCTGGGATGTGGAGGTTAAAGAGAGTTTATGCTGGATTCTTGGAGTAACTACAGCATCAAACCAGAGGAAGGGACGTGTTTTCTTCAACACTGATGTCTGGAGTGTGGAGTATTGTCAGTACAGACTGTCTTTAGGTTCTGGTTTTCGTGTTAATCAGGCTCTTGATCGTGTGAGAGTGAATCTGGACTATGACGGAGGAACGGTGTCGTTCTCTGATCCTGTAACTAACACACATCTACACACATTCACAACCACCTTCACTCACACACTCTTTCCATTCTTCAGTTGTTATCCCTCTCTGAGGATCTTACCGGTCAATAGTCAGTAAACGTCACTCCTGTAGATCTGGATCTTCCTGCTTTCATCATGTTTCCAATATTTAATCCATATCACATGAGTAAGAGTGCTGTTGATCTGAATATCAGTACGGTGGCTGTGATTGGGCCGTGATGATCACATGACTGATATCCAGCACTACAGCAACACTCAGATCAATAAACAAGAAGTTTTCATTTATATTCCACTTCACACAATTAGACCGATTAGAGACCGCTTTAGCATTCATGTTTTCAGGAGAATTGACATTTACCCGATTATTTCAGTCAATGTGTGTTTATTAATTTCTAAACTTTTTTGCATCATAATTATATATGATTATATATCATATTTTTTCTTGTATTACATCAAATCACTGAAGCAGTAAATTCTGCACATTCTCAGTGTTTGTTCAACATGAGACTAAATGAATAATTATTTCAGTTATAGAGGAGAAATGATCATTTGTTCATTGGAATAAATGGATGTAAAGGTTCTTGCTGATAATCTTGTGTTTTAAATAAATAAATAATATGTGATTATGTGATTTAATGCTCAGAGTGAAAGATGAAATGTTTGGGATGATAATTAGGGTTTAAGTCGTGGAAACAATACTTTACAGACGTAACATGTTTATTTGACCTTTCTTTCTGCCTTTATTGGAAACTCCTTCAGTCTTCCTTCGTTTGACAGACACACATCTGGAGTTTAGACGAGCGGCAGAGATTTACAAGCCTCTGATTTCCTCGTCCATTTCAAACATGTTATTATATATTAATAAATTGTTTACAAACAATTACTTTTAGTAACAAGTGTCATGATTTTCTGTACTTCATTATAAAGGTTATTTAGATCAATACTTGATCCAGCAATATTCAGAAACGGCTGCAGCTTTTAGGATATTTTTCTGCTTCACTTTCTTTAGATTATAAAAAACAGACAAAATTACAAAAATAAGGAAGAATGATGTTTGAGAGGTAACATGTATTATTCTTACCAATAGTGATAAAATAATTTAATATACAGTTTAATTATATGAATATTATGAACCTTTTTAACGGAGCTTTAACAGGATCAGCAAATACAGCTTCTGTCATGTGACACCATATTTATTTGCTTTAAAACCCTTTTTCTCAACAAAAAGTGTTTCCAAACTAGTTTTTCGCAACATTTAAATGTTAAATGGAAAAAGATTTGATGATCGATAATCAATAAATTATCGATAATTGTCATTTCCATGTCGGTAAACATTTTGATGCACTAAACCTTTTTTTTGCAAACAATCCTTACTGGAAACATAAATCTAATATTCGATGTAAATCCACTTTGACACTTTAGTTGACTCACCAGATAATAAGCACAAGAATTATTCCATCTATGTATTTTTCTAACATATTGTCTATAGTTCACTAACATGAAGGTTGACCGATTTAATTCAGCATCAGATATGGTAAACCCAGAAACTCACAAATTTGAGCATCCATGTTAATATTTTAATCAAATATAATATTTTAAACTATTTAAATGCAAGTACAGTAGTGGCCAAAAGTGATGCCCAGCCTAGAACAATCTCTCAAATATTATTATAAATGTGTTACAGATTTTGTAGTCATATTGCATGGTTGTGCTTGGAGTTTATTGTTTTATTTGTGATTATAAATCAAAGAAACATGATAAATTGTTCTGACATCATTTTTGTCCAGACTGTCATACAAAGAAATTTTGAGAACATGCAGAAACAAGAGAGAACCAACTAAATATTAATAACTGATTATGTTTAGCTTTTAGTTTTTCTATGCATTTTAGTTTGCATAGTTAAACCTGTAGCTGTAGTTTGCCTTTTTAGCCAAACATTACTTAAAGGGATACTTCACCGATTAGCATTAAGCTTTGTATCAGTAGAAACCTGGTAATATTTTGGAATGACCGTGCTTCCCTCCCTCATGTCCCCCTGAGACCAGAGATTTCTGTATTGTGTGTCTGGAAAAAAACCTCAGATGACACAAAAATCATCATTTAGAGTCATGGAGGCTCTTGTGTCCAGAGGCGAGAGACTCCAGCCAGTAGGAGGAGCTCGTCCCGCATGTCTTCAACCCGCCCATAGGGGGATCTCACCATAAAACGCCGTCTGTTCAGTTTCGAGTCGACTAGATGTATCATTTCTCCCGATACTGCCCTCTGTAACCGGTGGGCGTGGCTTGGGATTGTCCTCATAGGGCAGCGAAGCAAGTGCATTCTGGGAGTTGTTGTCTTTCATCCACATGAGCCAAAAATACATTTTCTGGCTTTTCTCAGTCTAGAACGCACCAACTTCTAAAATAATTTCACATTTCTACTACATAAATGACCCAATTTAAATACACATTCATCTTTCCAGCGGTGAAATATCCCTTTAATAGTGGATTTCAAGGAAAGATTATAGAAACGCTTTCTTTAAGGATTGGAAGGTGGATTATCTCAGTTGTTCACTTTTTTAATAATGATGAACATGGGTTCAAGAGTTCTTCAAACAACAAAATTCTACCAGATAATAAAGTCATTTATATAAGTAATTAAAACCTTAAATATCCCTCTGCCTTTATTATTTGGTGGCGATTTCAATGAGGCTCCAGATTTATTGCTGATAGATTTCCTTCTAGAAATGTGTCTAATAGCGTCAAACACCGAATAGCAGATCTCTGTCAGTGTCTGAACCTGATCGAGGCACAGAGAGATCTAAACCCCCATATATACACTTGTACACTTGCTTTAAATCGGATCTTTCTCAAAAATCACACAGGCTATATCTGTGGCTGATATTATTCAAAAATGATTATTATCAAAATTAAGTGTATTTCTAATGATGGATTACACTGGTTTTGGATCCCTAACATAATCTTCAAACATTGTGGTGACCTTCAGTTTTTATTATCTTGTCATTTTAAATGCAGCAAATTACCTATTAAACTCTCATATTTATACAAACAAGCTCTAGAATCCTGGAAGATTGCTTTCAGACATCATTTCTCCACACACATGTGTCTTATGTGGAATAATGAAAATGTATTGTGTGGAAACAAAGCACTTTTTTTCAAGGAATGGGTGGATCAGAATATTCTTTTTGTTTCTGATTTATTCAGAGCTCAAGGAGACCTTCTTTCTTTTTCTGAGTTTATGACTCTGAAAGGTGCTGTAATTTCATTAAGAGATTTTAATAAGGTGACTAAAAGTATTCCATCAATTTTCTTGGAGTTTTCACTCACCAGACATTGTATGGAGTCAGCCTGCTCCTTAATAAGCTGGGAAAGGGTAGTAATGACGATGTTGTCTTGGGATGTGGGCTCGTGTTTTGCATTATAGAGAGCCTTTTTTGCCGCTGGGGAATCACATGGAGTCACAGGTAGCGGGGAAAAGTTTCCCTCTGACATGGAGACCTGTGAGAATTAGGTTCTTCGAACACACTTGCCGGATATGATTAGTATTGCTGGACTGAGTTATCTGAGATAATTGCGCGTTCATGCGCTGGTTAAAAGGGGATATGTATCGATAGTAGAAACATTGATCAGCAACGCTGCTATTGGCTGCTCAGCGTGGCCAAAGAGCGCGCTCAGTTTTTCTCCTCAGCAGAGCAAGAACTAATAGTCGAAGTTTATTCGGAATTTTAATGTTTAATCAAAACGCCAGGGAACACCTCAAAGTCTGCAAAAGCCAGGAGAGAGGGCTGGCAAAAAGTAGCAGACAATTTAAATCCGTTAGAAGTGGCCATGTTAGATGTTTTTATCACTTATTAGCCTATATTTTTGTATTTTAATAATTGTATAATTACTTTGTTCATTGTAATGTCAGAGTCACCACACTTGTAACGTCTCAGGGTAGAAGAAGATGAAGCTCCAGGCAGAGATCCAAACCACTCAATATTTATTTAAACTGAAGAATACACGGAACAGTGTGCTAGTGCACAGAGTGCTAACACAAACAGAGTGCTAACACAAACAGAGTGCTAACACAAACAGAGTGCTAACACAAACAGAGTGCTAACACAAACAGAGTGCTAACACAAACAGAGTGCTAACACAAACAGAGTGCTAACACAAACAGAGTGCTAACACAAACAGAGTGCTAACACAAACAGAGTGCTAACACAAACAGAGTGCTAGTGCACAAACAGAGTGCTAGTGCACAAACAGAGTGCTAGTGCACAAACAGAGTGCTAGTGCACAAACAGAGTGCTAACACAAACATTGACCGACAACTGAAGAGCGAAAAGGGAGAACTTAAATACACAGATGATAATGGGTGACGACAGGTGACGGTGATGATGAAGATTGACTAATCAACTAAACACAGGTGACAGAACTGAACTAATGATGATGATGATGAAACTAATGACAATGAAAACAAACAGAAAGTCCATGAAAACGTGACAACACTAGAACATGGGAACAAATAAAGTACAAACCATTTCTACATAATGATAATTTTTAGTTATATTATAGTCTCTTTTATAAAAGGCACTGTTAAATAAATGGTTGTCTGATTATAAAAGCAACCAAGAAAAAGGCTGAGAAAAAAAAAGAAAAGATCTTACTCTCCTACACTACAAAATAATGTTTGCTGCATTAAATTAAGGCTGTATAGTCATTTCAACTGTTAAATCTTGAGTAATGATGAATTGCTTTGACTTGTGAAAGTGAAAACTGATAAACTTATGTTAATGTAAAAAATATTTTGCCATGAGTTATTGATCACATTTTCCCCGAGTGTAGATCATTGTAATGACATTGTGTTTTCCTCTTTTGTGCACTTTTACATAACCAACACTTATATCTGTTCCCAAGAAAGTGGAGCTGAAATATGTGCAGTAAGTGGACATTTTCTAACTTTCCAAAGGAAAGAAAGTACAAGACTTTGTAATGTCCATTTGTTTCCATTGCACTGGACAGTGAATAAACCCTCTCGGATAACTGTCATATGGAGGAACTAGCCTACCTGCAAGTGCATAAATAACTTTACTTCATTTATACTTGTATGCTTTATGGCTGCAATATAAGTTGCAGGATTCCACATCTACAGAAAGGCCTACAGAAGAGTCTGCACAGACAGAGGAGACATAGGCCTACAGGTGGGCAGTGTATAGACAACTTTTCCTTTTTATTTGTTGCATGAGGCATGTGTCTAATATCTCTTGTTGCAGGCACTTGACCACTGGCTTTTCTTTACAAAGAACAACTAAAATAAAACTCAAGGAACTAAGCATATTTGTATTTTATTAAACATTTAATGAGAAGTGTTTTTTTGTGGCATTGTTGTGTAATATGGCACATGCAGCAATGTCACAGGCCCTGTCAGGTGTGAAACCCTCAGACTTCTCAGACACTGACATCTTCCCTTTAGTTAGCCCAGTGGTTCTCAATTCCAGTCCTCGGGACCCCTTGCTCTGCACATTTTGTATGTCTCTCTTATCTGACACACCCAGGTCAGATAAATCCCATCACATAGAGCCTCTTTCACCTAGCTATCATCATATAGAGACTGTGTCTGTTCCCCGATTTTGGAAATCCAAAAAATGTTTAAACCTATCTAAGGTTAAAAATTTAATTGATGTTCAACAAATAAAAAACAGCTATAATACAGATGAGCAAATGATAAAGCTTGGGTTGCTGAATATTCGATCGCTTACTTCAAAAGCACTCATTGTTAATGATATGATTTCAGATAATAACCTAGATGTGCTGTGTTTGACAGAAACCTGGCTAAAACCAAACGATTACATTACTTTAAATGAGTCCACCCCGCAAGATTACTGTTATAAACATGAACCCCGTCTGAAACGCAAAGGGGGTGGTGTTGCTGTAATTTATAGTAATATTTTCAAAACCACTAAGAAATCAAGTTTCGAATATAATTCTTTTGAAGTGTTAGTGCTTAATGTAAAAATATATAGTAAAAATGATAAATCACGTTTGAGATTTGTGCTGGCTACTGTATACAGGCCACCAGGGCACCATACAGACTTTATCAAAGAATTTGCGGACTTTCTATCAGAGTTAGTATTGGCTGCAGATAAAGTACTAATTGTTGGTGATTTTAATATACACATCGATAATGAAAAAGATGCATTGGGATTGGCATTTAAAGACATTGTAAACTCAATTGGAGTTAGACAACACGTGTCAGGACCTACTCATCGTCGTAATCATACTCTAGATCTAATAATATCACATGGAATAGATGTTGATGCCGTTGAAATTCTGCAGCAGAGCGATGACATCTCAGATCATTATCTAGTCTCGTGTAAATTACATTTAGCCAAGGCTGCAAAGCCGACTCCGTGTTACAAATATGTTAGACCTATCACTTCTGCTACTAAAGATTGCTTTATTAATAATCTTCCTGATCAGTTTCATCATTTTAGCATCCCGGATAGCTTAGAAAAACTTGATATTGCAACAGAAACTTTTAACTCTCTCTTTTCCAGCACTTTAGACACAGTTGCTCCTTTGCGCTTAAAGAAGATTAAAGAAAATAATCCAACGCCGTGGTACAACGAGCACACTCGGGCCCTTAAGAGAGCAGCCAGAAAAATGGAGCGCAACTGGAAGAAAACAAAATTAGAGGTATTTCGCATTTCATGGAAAGAGAGCTCGATTGCTTACAGAGAGGCTTTAAAAGCTGCTAGATCTGCTTATTTTTCAAACCTATTAGAAGAAAATAAACATAATCCTAGGTATTTATTTGAAACTGTGGCTAAACTAACGAAAAAGAAAGCTTCAAACACAGAAGGTTCCAAGCAGCACAGCAGTAATGACTTTATGAACTTCTTCACTTATAAGATTGATAATATCAGGGATAAAATTATAACTATGCAACCGTCTACTACAGTATCGCATCAGGCAGTGCATTGTAGTCTCCCTGAGGAAAAATTTGATTCATTCATTGCTATAGGAGAGGAAGAATTTACTAAACTCGTTAAATCATCTAAATCTACAACATGTATGTTAGACCCTATACCGACTAAGCTACTGAAAGAGATGCTTCCAGAGGTCATAGATCCTCTTCTTAATATCATTAATTCCTCTTTGTCTCTAGGATACGTACCAAAAAACTTTAAGCTGGCTATGATTAAACCGCTTGTTAAAAAAATGCAACTTGATCCTTCAGAATTAGTCAATTACAGGCCGATCTCGAATCTACCCTTTCTGTCAAAGATACTAGAAAAGGCAGTATCTTCACAACTATGTTCCTTTCTAGAAAGAAATGATATCTGCGAGGATTTTCAGTCCGGATTTAGACCATACCATAGTACTGAGACTGCTCTCGTTAGAGTCACAAATGATTTGCTCTTATCATCCGATCGTGGTTGTGTCTCTCTATTAGTGTTACTCGATCTTAGTGCTGCGTTTGACACCATTGACCACGACATTCTTTTAAATAGACTAGAAAACTATGTTGGCATTAGTGGAATTGCACTAGCATGGTTTAAATCATACTTATCTGACCGTTATCAGTTTGTAGCAGTAAATGAAGAGATGTCTTATCAATCACAAGTTCAGTATGGCGTACCACAGGGCTCAGTACTAGGACCGCTGCTGTTCACTCTGTACATGCTGCCATTAGGAGATATTATTAGGAAACATGGAATTAGCTTCCACTGTTATGCCGACGATACTCAGCTCTATATTTCTTCAAAACCTAACGAAACTTACCAATTCACTAAATTAACAGAATGCATAGCTGATATAAAAAATTGGATGACTCGTAATTTCCTACTTCTAAATTCTGAAAAAACAGAGATTCTAATTATTGGACAAAAAACTTCCTCACGTAATAACCTAGAATACTGTCTAACACTTGATGGCTGCTCTGTTAAGTCTTCGTCGTCGGTTAGGAACCTGGGTGTGCTCTTTGATACCAATCTTTCATTTGAAAGTCACGTGTCTAGTATCTGTAAAACCGCATTTTTCCATCTTAAAAATATATCTAAATTACGTCATATGCTCTCATTGACAAATGCGGAACAATTAGTCCATGCGTTCATGACCTCAAGGCTAGATTATTGTAATGCTCTACTGGGTGGTTGCCCTGCACGCTTAATAAACAAACTACAGCTGGTCCAAAACGCAGCAGCTCGAGTTCTTACCAGAACCAGGAAGTATGACCATATTAGCCCGGTTCTGTCAAAACTGCACTGGCTCCCTATTAAACATCGCATCAATTTTAAAATATTGCTGATTACTTACAAAGCACTAAATGGTTTAGCTCCGCAGTACTTGAGCGAGCTCTTAACGCATTATACTCCTTCACGTCTATTGCGATCTCAAAATTCCGGCCAGTTGATAATACCTAGAATATCTAAATCGACTGCTGGCGGTAGATCCTTTTCCTATTTAGCACCAAAACTTTGGAACAGCCTTCCTACCATTGTCCGGGAAGCAGACACACTCTGTCAGTTCAAATCTAGATTAAAGACACATCTCTTTGACATAGCGTTCACATAATACATTATAGACTTCTATAATTCAATATTAGGCTGCATAGATTAGGTCAGCTGGAACCGGGAACACTTCCCATAAATCCTGATGTACTTGTTACATCATGAGAAGAATGGCATCTACGCTAATTTTAGTGTCTTTGTTTATCCCAAGGTTTTCCCGCAGCCTGCCGGATCCAGGCCGTTTCCAGATCTGATGAAGGACCTTCGCCTGGACCCGATGTCAATGCAGTGCTGAAGGGCCAACTAGTCTCTCCCTATTGAGGATCCCTTTCCCACTCTACAGATAACGCGTCGTCGGGAAAACTCAATTTGCGTATCTACCCCGAATTGATAAAATAAAATAAAATTCTGAATCAAAACTATAAGGAAACACCAGTAATTTGTTTAGGTTTGGTTTGTAGGGAATTCCAAACCTGCACACATATATTCAAACGCACATAACTATAGAACCCGTTCTTAATGCGCATCTGAACGCCATCAGCGTTTCTCACAGGTTCGCGTTTAAAGTCTGTGTAGAGAGAATGGTGTCGTCTTGGCGGCCCTAATTTAAAAACAAATGATCGTTGCGACGGAAGCGAATCAATCAAAACTAACTTTAGCTGGAAAATAACTTTATTAAAGAACCGCTATAAAGCCAAAACAATCTTACGTTATATTATACATTTATCTCTGTGAAGCTGCTTTGAGACAATCTACATTGTTAAAAGCGCTATATAAATGAAGATGACTTGACTTGACTTGACACACTCAGTTCAGTTCATGGAGTCTCTCCTAATGAGCTGATGATCTGGTTCAGGTGTGTTAAATAAGGGAGACATACAAAATGTGCAGAGCAGGGGGTCCCGAGGACTGGAATTGAGAACCACTGAGTTAGCCAAAGTTCATTTCATTGTGTGCCCTTGTCCTGGCTAGAGCTGCATTGTAACTGGTTTGGGTCAGGGAATGGGGTCATAAAACACCTGTCTGCAGGAACATGTCATAATCACCTATGAACAAATGCAGTTCTGTTAGGATCAGCATAAGTGTATGTAATACAGTGAACTTGATATTTAATTGTGGAACTTTCCTTACCACTTTCAAATAATGTGCATAAATGTGAATCTCTGAAAATTCTTAAAGGGATAGTTCACTTTGAAATAAAATTTTGGTATGTTTTAGCTTACCTCAAGGGCATCCAAGATGTAGGTGTCTTTTTTTTCCGCAGTAGTTTCAATTTTGATATTTTTAGGTCAAACCGTTCTTGTCTGTCAGTCATTTAATGCAGGTCTATGGTCACTGTCTCAAAGAGCATGCACAGAGAAGTCCAAATTAAACAATTCCCCATCGTAAGTACACATTGATGGCCTAAGACACGAAACGAGCGGTTTGTGTGAGAAAACGAACAGTATTTATATCGTTTTTACCTCTTAAGCCCCGTTCACACTACAAGCGACTTTGTCGCTGCATGTCGCCAGTGGCTGGCGGTGAGGTCATTAGTGGGCGTTCCCACTACTGGTTGCCTAGTAATGTTTGTGAGTGACATTCACGGAACAGGGGATTGCTGAGATTCCGCACGCAGAGGACGCAGGCGCTGACTGTTTGCCGCTTCTGCTCCTGATTTAAGCTGATTTTAGCTGATTTTAGATATTAAATTTTTAACCCTAGATTTTAGGATTTGTATGACCACTGGATTTGTATGACTGTGTAGCTTACCTGCTACTTTCCTTGCTCACATTGGCTTCCGACCCGGTCAATTTCCCGGCGCTTTCTAGCTCTCACTGTTAGTGGCTTTGTCCCGGACAGTCCTTCAGCTGTTTTGGTGAGGATTGGCATTGCTTTGCCTCGGATCACCTCCCCAGTTTCCATCCCTGCGCCGCCAACTCGTGGCAAGCGGCAATCATCAGGCGAATATTCAACGCGATTGGCATCATGTTGATTTACTCCCATCTGCAACTGCTGAAATATAACAACTACTCCACTCCAGTATGCATCTCAGCCATCAAACAGTCTGGACTTCTGCGTAGGCCACGTTACATCCACAGAGGCTCCCGCAGAAAGTTTGTTTACACCAGGTCTTCTATTACATCTATCTGGTCAGCTGAGCGCAACGTCGCTCGACTGTTACGTCATCAGAGCGCTGTTACTGCCTGGTCTAGTGTCCTTGGAAACACTGCGAGGCACACTGAGTGGGTCAGAAAACCAGGAGCGGATCACAGCCTGCTCAGGCCCGTGCAGAAAATCGCAAACTCTCCACACATTAAAATAGAACTGTTAAATACACAATCCTTGACAGGAAAAGCAAGCTTTATACATGATCACATCTTGGAAAATCGGACGGACTTCATGTGCCTCACTGAAACTTGGCATCAGCCAGAGGTTTATTCTGCCATAAACGAAGCCTGTCCCTCTGCTTACACCTAACTGCAGAAAGCTCGCAGCACTGGACGTGGTGGTGGTCTTGTGATAATACACCAAACTAAATTCAAACTGTCCGCTTTGTCATTACCTGAGTTTTCTTCATTTGAATGCTTAGCTTTCAAATGCAAACCTCCTTTTCCGATGACAATATTACTTATCTACCGCCCACCCAAACCAAACTCAGCCTTTGTTGATGAGATGCACGATCTACTCACAACAATTGGTCCTACATCTACAAACCTTTTAATACTTGGAGATATGAATATTCATGTTGACACCCCCTCTTGTCGCTCAGCTGCTGAATTTTTACAATTACTAGACTGCTTGAATCTAACACAGCATGTCGATGTACCAACACACACCAGAGGGCATACTCTTGATCTGGTCATCACTGATTCTGCTTCCATAAATAACCTGCAAGTGCATGATCTTGGCTTATCTGACCATAAGTTAATTTCGGTGGAACTGCCATTTTTGCCTACTCACTCCAAGCCTAAACGTCAAATCTGTTTTCGTAACATTAAGAACATTGACCCAGACACTTTGACCCTGGATCTTCACCATCTCTCCTCTGCTAATCTTTCATCAGCCAGTGAATCAGTCACGTTTTACAATAATTCACTCTGCAGACTTCTGGATCTTCATGCCCCCATCAAGACCAAAACAGTATCCTTTGTACGCTCAGCCCCATGGTACACTCTGGAGCTGCGGAAAATGAAGGCACGTGGCCGTATCCTTGAGCGTCGTTTCAAAACATCGGCACTAACTGTACATAGACTAGCCTATAGAGATCACCAACAAGCCTACTCCAAGTCACTTCAAGATGCACGGTCACAGTTCTTTTCGGACATTATCAACAACAATCCTGGAAACTCCAAGCAGCTTTTCTCTACAATAAACCATCTTCTTAAACCCCAGACTAAAACTCTCACAGAAAACACAGTGGAACGCTGCAATAACTTCATGACTTTCTTCAGAACAAAAATAGACTCCATCCGATCGCATCTCCCAGGTTCCTCTGCACTACCTGCCCTTTCTGTCAGGTCACAGTCTGGTTTCTGCCACTCTCTTCATTGTTTCTCTGAAGTTTCACAACTTGAAATTGAGGAAATCATTAAAAAAATGAAATCATCTTCCTGTGCCCTGGATCCCTTTCCCACTATCCTGATAAAATCGAATCTTTCTGCTATAAGTCCCCTCATCACAAAAACAATAAACCACTCGCTCCAGTCTGGCCATGTTCCTTCCCCCCTCAAAATTGCGGCTATCACACCACTTCTTAAAAAACCCAGTTTGGACCCGGAAAACCTTGCCAACTTCAGGCCCATATCCAAACTTCCATTCCTTTCCAAAGTATTGGAAAAAGCAGTTGCTGCTCAGCTCCAGGACCATCTTCAACGCCACAACATGTACGATAAGTTTCAGTCAGGCTTCCGGCCCGCCCACAGTACAGAAACAGCTCTGGTCAGAGTTACGAATGACCTTCTGATGGCAGCCGATGCTGGCTCCCCCTCAATTCTTATCCTCTTTGACCTCACAGCAGCGTTTGACACTGTCGACCACAACATCCTTCTCGACCGCCTCCACAGTGATATAGGACTATCAAATTCTGCCTTGGACTGGTTCATATCATACCTTTCTGGAAGGACCGAGTACGTCAGTTTGGGTGGAGCTAAATCTCACCCACATGCTGTCACATGTGGTGTTCCTCAAGGGTCGGTACTTGGTCCAACTCTCTTTATTCTCTACATGCTTCCTCTTGGCCGCATCATTAGCCAGCATGGTATCTCCTTCCATTGCTACGCTGACGATACACAACTCTATCTCAAAATAAACCAAACCCCCCACCTCTCGGCTGCTCTGCCTTTATCTTCTTCAACACCACTCCTACTGACCTCCTGCTTGGAGGAGATAAAGGCCTGGATGAGTCAGAACTTCCTACAGTTAAATTATTCCAAAACTGAGGCAATTCTTGTCGGCACTCCTCAGCAGGTTCAGTCGTCCCTGATAACCTCTATCACTTTTTCTGGAAAAGACATCCCTCTCTCATCTACAGTAACCAACCTCGGTGTAAAACTTGACTCTCACCTCACATTTGACAACCATATCAAACTTCTGTGCAAATCATCCTTTTTCCATCTTAGGAATATTGCCAAACTCCGTCCCACACTCACTCTTTCTGACGCCACTAAACTTGTCCATGCCTTTGTCTCCTCCAGGCTGGACTATTGTAACGCACTTCTGTATGGGATCTCTAGCAAGAGTCTGCAGAAACTCCAACACATACAGAACAGTTCTGCTAGGATCCTAATGAGAGTGCGTAAATATGAACACATAACCCCCATTCTTCAAGCGCTTCACTGGCTCCCCATCTCCGCCAGGATCCAATACAAAATCACTCTCCTCACCCACCAATGCATTCATGGAAATGCTCCACCTTACCTCAAGGAACTTCTCACCAAGCAAGCATCAACCAGAAACCTCCGCTCACAAAATGGTAATCGTCTCCGTCCTCCCAGAACCAAGCTCCGGACCATGGGAGATCGTGCTTTCTCCTCTGTTGCCCCGCGACTGTGGAACTCATTGCCAGACCACCTGAGGGTTCCACAGCCAGTTGATCACTTTAAAAAAGACTTAAAAACTTTTTTATTTAAAATTAGCTACAATTAATGTGAAACTGAACTGTTTTTATATTCAGCGCCGCCGCTCCCACCACGCGCATCACGCGCTGTGCGTAGGGCACCAAGTGCTGAGGGGGCACCAAAAATAGCCTAATGAAAAAAAATATATAATGCCGATATTATTTCATTAGCCTATAGAAATATTATTAGGCACATTTTAGCCATGTATATGTAACAAAAAAGGGGGGACAAGATAATTTAATTGCTCTAGACAAGAAAGTACCGCCCCCCCCCCCGCGTTGGATGGTCCATGCCGGTTGTTCGCGCGGGCGCCTTTGCGAAGGACGCGTTCGCGCGGACTAGTTTGACAGACAGATAGTAGGCAACTTTTTTGGAAATGGCCCCTAAAAGACAGCAGGGGTTAGGATCTGAGAAAAGAAAGAAGAAACTGCGAGATGATGCCCGTGCATCACTTGCAGGTAAGTCCATGTTTAATCATTCTTAAATACGGGAAATGTGCTGCTGCTAATCGTAACGCTCCTCGAACTTGCTGACGTTAATGTTAGCAAACTTGTTATTATAACTTATAACTTCGGTGCAAGCAAAATTGAGATTTTACTGTTAAACATTACCTATTTTACAAATAACTGACACCAGCTAGCTGTTACTTTCTTTACTATCTTTCTTTAGATATTGAGCAGTAGTTTGGTTTATTTTGACGTGACGGTGGTTAATACTAACAGTTAACGTTAGCAGTCAGTGCAGTGCAGTAAAAAATATAAAATGTCATTATGAATGATATAAAGCAAACAATACTCTTTAATTGTGTGCATTATTGCACCTCATTCTATTATGCTTTTATATTAGCCTATATTAGATTAGATTTATCAAATAGTTGATAAATAAGGAATAAAGGGGGAGAACTCTTTGGCTGCCATGCTTTCAGTTTTAAATGTTAATAATTTTTTCCGGTATGAGATTCTTTGTTTGAATATTTTGTCTAATAAATGTAATTTATTCAAAGTGACATTGAATTTGGGAAAAACATGTCTGGATTATTATTATTTTTTATTTTATTTTGCTATTCTGTTTACTGAAGAAAAGTTTGCACTTTCAAATGTGTAGTGTGTGTTGGCTATTCTACATATGTTTACAAAGTCAGCAAAGCTGTGAAGATTTTACTTTCTCTTTTTAGTGTTCTTAAGTTTTATACTGTGATGCTGCTATTGTGTTATTGGTATTGAGTTATATGTTTGGTAATAAAAAGTTAAACTGGCAAAAACAAACGTTTTTTTTTTCTCGGGGACGGGGTGGGGGGCATCATAAAGGAATTATGCTTAGGGCACCAAAATGGCTAGCAGCGGCACTGTTTATATTTAATGTTTTCTTATTCCTGTCCATGTTTTTTACTTCTGAAATATGTAGCACTTTGGGATTTGTTCGCAACTGAAAAGTGCATTATAAATACAATTTATTATTATTATGTTACTCCATGTTGTAGACAACAAATCTGTTTTCTTGCCTCTACAAGCTAACATTTCGGAAGGAAAAGTCTAAATATAAATGGAATCAGTACATTAAATGCATAATATTAAAGCTGAATGAGAAACAGCGAGTGCCCTGTGCTATCGCGGCTATTTAACTGCAGCAAATGGGCAAATACTGGTCTTTCTGAGTTCACGAAACCATTCAGGCTCGGAGTCAGCACGGCGAGTACCACTGTATGTACACGGAGACATATCATACATTATTGGACAGTTTCGGACTGCTAAAATAAACTTCTCATTCATCTTGCCTCGGTCTGACGCAGCACTGAAGAGTGACGGATCACGTGTGCTCCACTGACTTCACTCCTATTGGTTGTCGCTCCCAAAAGTCGCTCTTCATTTGCATAAAGTTAAACATTTCTCAACTTTGTCTCATCGCCAGACACGCCCCATCCAGTCGCCAACGGTCGCGACTGCGCGTGTCACCGGAAGTCGCCCGCTCCCCATTGAAAATGAATGGTATCGCGTCGCTTGGTCGCGTGTAGTGTGAACGTAGCTTTATACACAGCCACGTCCAAGTGATCTGAGGGCGCGCGCGCATCCTGGTGTGTGACGTGTACGCAGACTGGTGCATAGATATATACACTAGAAGTCGCCATAAAGACATTCGTTCCAATGAACTGCCGTAGACAAGGCGACATCTAGTGTATATATCTATGCACCAGTCTGCGTACACGTCAGATCAGATCACTTGGACGTGGCTGTGTATAAGAGGTAAAAACGATATAAATACTGTTCGTTTTCTCACACAAAACGCTCGTCATATGTCCTAATAATCCTTAACTGTAAGATGTCTTTCCTACTACTACACTGGAATGCTAGGAGTTTAATAGCAAATGGTCAAGCATTTAAAAAACATATCTCAGAAATGGAAAAGGCACCAGACATCATGTGCGTTCAAGAGACATGGTTAAATAATTCTTTGGACTTTAAGATCAATGGATGTGTAGTAGAGAGGAAAGACAGAGTAACTGGAAGAGAGGGAGGGTGTGCAACATTTATTAAAGAAGGTATAGTGTATAAGAGAATAAATACAAGTAATAATGTAGAATGTGTAAGTATAGAAGTAATGGGGAGGTATGAAGAAACTTTTATAACCCATGCAAAGAAATAAATAATAGTAGAAGTGGGTGATTCACAGGGGTGATTCACAGGGTAAAGTTATTATATGTGGGGATTTTAATGCACATAATGGTCTATGGGGTAGTAAGAATACAGACAATAACGGGTTAGTTGTAGAAGAATTTATAGAAGAACACTCATTAGTATGTTTGAATGATGGGAAATCAACAAGAATGGATATAGTTAAAGGCGGTTTGTCATGTTTAGATCTCACAGTAACATCAGCTGCATTAGCAGGGAAGTGCACTGGGAGCGTACAAGAGGATAGTTTGGGCAGTGATCACTGGCCTGTAGTCTGTGAGATTCAGAGTGCATACAAAAGCAAAGTGTCAGCCAGTGTGCAAGGTGGGGATTTAAACAGGCAAGGTGGGGATTTAAACAGGCAAGGTGGGAGGAGTTTTGTGAGTTGTGTGAAGAAAATTTCAAAAATATGAAGATGGAAGGGAATATTGAGGAGAGATATAAAAAAGTAGTAAATGGAATCATTTTAGCAGCGAACCTGTCTATACCATTAACAAGAGGCGATGGAGAAAGAAAGAAAAATGTTCCATGGTGGTCTGAAGAATGCACAATGGCAATTAAAGAAAGGAATAAGGCATTCCGGGTTTTAAAAAGGTTAATAACTCAAGGTACAGTAATAGATTATCAGAAAAAAGGGCAGCTGCAAGAAGGGTAATTAAAAGTGCAAAGAGAAAAGCATGGCAGGAGTTCTGTAAAACAATTGGGAGAGAGACTGGAATGCATGTGGTATGGAGAATGATAAGGAAAATGAATGGTATTAATACTCATAAACAAATTCCTGCAATTGAGGAAGATGAATTTCATCTACATCCAACGCACATATGGCACCCTTGAGCGTCAATATGAGATGCAGATAGCTTTGTTCGGTTATGGGTAGGTTTAGGTCTGGCTTAGGGTTAGGGTTAGACCGCTAGGAGGCGCCTTCTGGCCCATCTCTATCTGCGTCTCATATTGACGCTAAAGCCTGTTTTATACTTCTGCGTCGAACTGCCGCCGTAGCTACGTCCTAGGCTGTGTGTAGCGCGCGCGTACCCTTCGGCGTACCCTGACGTGCACCTCTCCAAAAATGTAACAACACGTCAACTCTAGGCGGACGCAAGCGCTGTGATTGGTCTGCTAGAACCCCTCCCTCGGGTTTCACATGCTCCCTCTGCAAGTGTAATTGCGCGTCAACGCGGACAACGACGCAGAAGTATAAATGAAAACCAACGCGTTGCCTACAGCGTAGAGGCTCCGGCGTAGGTCCGACGCAGAAGTATAAAACAGGCTTAAAGGCTGCCATGTGCGTTGGATGTAGACAAAATGTCCAAAGCGTCAGTATATAACGCCTTGGGATAAGAACATATTGGCCAAAACATTTGCTAAAGTCCATAGTATTGAAAACTTGAGTGATAAGTTTTTAAAAAGAAGACAAGAGTTAAATAAAATGTATGAGAATGTTTGTATGAAAAAAAACAAGAAGTTGATAGTAACATGGATGATGATTTTAATCTCTCTGAGCTAAAAACTGCTATTAGCAATTCAAAGGATACAACACCAGGAAGAGACAGGATCAGCTATAGTATGTTTAAAAAACTTACCGGACGTAGCCATTAAAGGCACAATATGGAATTTTTCGCCACTAGGGGTCGCTAACCTATTTACAATAACAAAGGCGTAGTTTGATGACGCAACACATGCTAAGAATTATGGATGTTGTCGTCAACGTCAAGCCGGCCGATCTAATAATGTTTATGGATGACTGAATACATCGATGCTTTTATCATGACTGTGATATGAAGCAGTTCGGGATTGCTAAGAGACAGCTATCAGCTCCACACGCGACGCGAGTCCCGCGGATATAAAAGGAATATGGACATTTCATTCTACCGAACTACACGCAGAATTACGACTCACAGGTCAGTTTATTAGACAAATTAAACTTGTGAGGTAATGCAGCACTGTTTCACTTGGTCTAACATTACACTATCACTCTAAACTGCATTTGAATGTGTTGAAATGTATGTGTTAACGTTAGTTTGTCTGTATGAGACTAGCAGTAAGCTAGATCAACATTAGAATAACATACAGATCATATTCTAACATTTTATCATTGTTGAACTATATAATATTGATTAGTTTTATGTAAATGTGCTCACCTGTTTAATAAAGTACATGTAGGAGCGGTCAAAATCTCGGACGTGGAGCTCTCGTTTATATAACTTACTGTCTATGGGAGCTCTAGGCATCTCGAAAACACAGCGCTGATATTGATTCTCGGTTTAGTTGTCCTTTTTTATCCAAAGTCTGCTTGCCATGGTCCATAATGTTTGAACGAAACGGGTCAATATATAATTGAGGGAGATTTTGAGTTTGAATAATTCTGGGAAAAAATATATTTATTTACAAAATATTATTATCTTCCCTGATAAATAATCCCTGAAATATTTTGTTTTAGTCATTGCCAAGCTCAGGCATAATTGATTTCAGATATTTAGTTTTAAAAACAAGAAGTTTACTCATTATTTGGTCAACTATGTTACGGACAAAACCTATAAGTTTTAACTTTAAGTAAATGGCAGACATTTAAAAAAATCATTACTCTTGGAAGAATATGTGTCTATTTACCTACCTTTTCAATTAAAATACCCAATTAATTAAGAAAATACACATTTTGTTCAATTGAAACCCCAAATTTCAAGTACTGAAGTAACCGGTCTGTATATTTTGTTTCCAAACTGCTTGATTCATGATAATTTTCTTGATGAAATTATGCTGAGGTATATATTTGACAGCTACTCAGTTTCTAAATATTTACTTGGAGATTAGGGAACCATTGAAATACATATATTTTTTAAAAACCATAATGGTAACTTAATTGACAGCCCAGTATCATAGTTGACAAAAGTAACATAGTTGACTGGACATGACAAAGTAGGATGATGTATTTAACAAAAACAATCCTAAACTATATCAATTATTATATGTTAGCTAATCTTTTATTGCATTTAATCAAGACCTGTTGAATATTTCATGACATAAAGGAGAAATACAGACACACATCAGTTTACAAGGATCAATCACAACTTTATTAATAATAATTAATGAGGTTGGTTGAGATTCAGAGTGAGGTTCAGAGATTTCGACTAGAGATAGCTGGGATCACCTCCATGCACGGCTTGGGCTCTGGAACCACACTCCTCGAGAGAGGATGGACTCTTCACCACTCTGGAGTTGCCCATGGTGAGAGGCGGCGGGCTGGTGTGGGTTTACTTATAGCCCCCCAGCTCAGCCGCCATGTGTTGGAGTTCACCCCGGTGAACGAGAGGGTCGCTTCCCTGCGCCTTCGGGTCAGGGATAGGTCTCTCACTGTCGTTTGTGCCTACGGGCCAAACGGCAGTGCAGAGTACCCGGCCTTCTTGGAGTCTCTGGGAGGGGTGCTGGAAAGTTCTCCGACTGGGGACTCCGTCGTTCTACTGGGGGAATTCAATGCCCACGTGGGCAGCGACAGTGACACCTGGAGGGGCATGATTGGGAGGAACGCCCCCCCCCCGATCTGAACCCGAGTGGTGTTCTGTTATTGGACTTCTGTGCTAGTTACAGCTTGACCATAACGAACACCATGTTCAAGCATAAGGGTGTCCATCAGTGCACATGGCACCAGGACACCCTAGGCCGGAGGTCGATGATCGACTTTGTGGTTGTTTCATCTGACCTCCGGCCGTATGTCTTGGACACTCGGGTGAAGAGAGGGGCGGAGCTGTCAACTGATCACCACCTGTTGGTGAGTTGGATCCGATGGCGGGGGAGGAAGCTGGACAGACTCGGCAGACCCAAACGTACTGTGAGGGTCGGTTGGGAACGTTTGGCCGAATCCCCTGTCAGAGAGATCTTCAACTTCCACCTCCGACAGAGCTTCGACCAGATCCCGAGGGAGTCTGGAGATATTGAGTCCGAGTGGACCATGTTCTCCACCTCCATTGTCAACGCGGCCACTCGGAGCTGTGGCCGTAAGGTCTCCGGTGCCTGTCGAGGCGGCAATCCCCGAACCCGGTGGTGGACACCGGAAGTAAGGAATGCCGTCAAGCTGAAGAAGGAGTCCTATCGGGCCTGGCTGGCTTGTGGGACTCCTGAGGCAGCTGACGGGTACCGACGGGCCAAGCGGACTGCAGCCCGGGTGGTTGTGGAGGCAAAAACTCTGGCCTGGGAGGAGCTCGGTGAGGCCATGGAGAAGGACTATCGGTCGGCCTCGAAGAGATTCTGGCAAACCGTCCGGCGCCTCAGGAGGGGGAAGCAGTGCCCTACCAATGCTGTTTACAGTGGAGGTGGGCAGCTGTTGACCTCGACTGGGGATGTCATCGGACGGTGGAAGGAATACTTCGAGGATCTCAATCCCGCCGTCACGTCTTCCATTGAGGAAGCAGAGGCTGAGGACTCAGAGGCGGAATCGTCCATCACCCAAGCTGAAGTCACCGAGGTAGTCAAGAAACTCCTCGGTGGCAAGGCACCGGGGGTGGATGAGATCCGCCCTGAGTACCTCAAGTCTCTGGATGTTGTGGGGCTGTCTTGGCTGACACGCCTCTGCAGCATCGCGTGGCGGTCGGGGACAGTACCTTTGGACTGGCAGACCGGGGTGGTGGTCCCTCTTTTTAAGAAGGGGGACCGGAGGGTGTGCTCCAACTATAGGGGGATCACACTTCTCAGCCTCCCCGGGAAAGTCTATGCCAGGGTACTGGAGAGGAGAATCCGGCCGATAGTAGAACCTCGGATTCAGGAGGAACAGTGTGGTTTTCGTCCCGGTCGTGGAACACTGGACCAGCTCTATACCCTCTATAGGGTGCTGGAGGGTTCATGGGAGTTTGCCCAACCAATCCACATGTGCTTTGTGGATTTGGAGAAGGCATTCGACTGTGTCCCTCGCGGCATCTTGTGGAGGGAGTATGGGGTTCAGGGCCCTTTGCTTAGGGCTATCCGGTCCCTGTATGACCGGAGCAGGAGCTTGGTTCGCATTGCCGGCAGTAAGTCAGACTTGTTCCCAGTGCATGTTGGACTCTGGCAGGGCTGCCCTTTGTCGCCGGTTCTGTTCATAATTTTTATGGACAGAATTTCTAGGCGCAGCTAGGGGCCGGAGGGGGTCGGGTTTGGGGACCACACGATTTCATCTCTGCTCTTTGCGGATGATGTTGTCGTGCTGGCCCCATCAGACCAGGACCTTCAGCGTGCACTGGGACGGTTTGCAGCCGAGTGTGAAGCGGCTGGGATGAGAATCAGCACCTCCAAATCCGAGGCCATGGTCCTCAGTTGGAAAAGGGTGGTTTGCCCACTTCAGGTTGGTGGAGAGTTCCTGCCTCAAGTGGAGGAGTTCAAGTATCTTGGGGTCTTGTTCACGAGTAAGGGAAGGATGGAACGGGAGATTGACAGACGGATCGGTGCAGCTTCTGCAGTCGGTGTACCGGTCTGTCGTGGTGAAGAAGGAGCTGAGCCGCAAGGCGAAGCTTTCGATTTACCGGTCAATCTACGTTCCTACTCTCACCTATGGTCATGAGCTTTGGGTCATGACCGAAAGGACAAAATCCTGGATACAGGCAGCCGAAATGAGCTTTCTCCGCAGGGTGGCTGGGCGATCCCTTAGAGATAGGGTGAGAAGCTCGGTCACTCGGGAGGAGCTCAGAGTAGAGCCGATGCTCCTCCACATCGAGAGGGGCCAGCTGAGGTGGCTTGGGCATCTTTTCCGGATGCCTCCTGGACGCCTTCCCGGGAAGGTGTTCCGGGCATGTCCCACCGGGAGGGGCCCCCGGGGAAGACCTAGGACTAAGTTACCCATAGCAAATACACCCCTCAAAGAAGAGTGTGTTTTCCAAATCACATGACCTGCTCCACATGATGTCATTTCCTCCTGAAGAGAAAACTAGCAAGACCCAAAGGTATGTTCTCCCTCCACATTTTCAGTTATTTCACCTAAAGTAGTGCTTGGGGCAAATGTGTACTTATCATATGTCAACAATGGAGGGACTATGTCTCCCGGCTGGCATGGGAACGCCTCGGTGTCCCCCCGGAAGAGCTGGAGGAAGTGTCTAGGGAGAGGGAAGACTGGGCATCCCTGCTTATGCTGGGTACACACCAAAAGATTTTTTACATCTTATAAGATTTTCAAAATGTGACAGACCACAAACATGAGGACAAAAAATCCTAGATTTAAGCGTTTTGCTCCTATAGTGTGTGGTGTGCCATGATGTGACAAAGACAGCACACCACACACAAACAGATTTTCAACCAGAGTCTCGACTATGAACACAGGAAATCTCGCAAAATATCGTGAGACTTCAGAATAAGCATGACGGACGATATGCAGGAAGAAATTGCGATAGTGTTTGGAATGATTTTCACAGAAAATTCACGTGAAAAAACCATTGTACCCACCATTATAACCTTTTATACAGAAATATATTCATTCTTTATTGTCTTTATTTATTCTTTATTGGATTTATTGTCTCTTTAGAAAAAGTTATTTAATCCCTAGTCTATAGAACCTCACTGAACCCTTAACACTCAGCTTTTTTTTTTTTTATCTTTTTTTTTTATTGATTTTAAGAATTATACAATTACAGTCAGGGGGGTACAGAGAGTAAAGCTGATAAACAAACATAAAAAGACATATACATAAACAGTGACAAACTTAAAAGTTAAACAAAAATTTGAAAATGTTTACAGATTGAAACGCACTTTGCAGCTTTCTTATTTTTCAAACCCAATATTGTGTTTAGGTATTGTAAAATTTCTGCTCTTAAAATGAAAAACAAAGGCTTGTTTCCTCGAAATTTACACTTATGAATACTAAATCTTAACATTAAGCTTCCTGCAAGTGTGTGTGTGTGTGTGTGTGAGAATGACCGTGTCTTCCATCATCTCGCTTTCTGATTGGATATTGTTTCGTTTCACGTGATAATCTCCAGAGCGTGCGCGTGTTTGTCCTCGGAGTTCCCCCCACACATCAGGATTTCTGATCGTAAATATTAAACATGTTTAATATTTACGATTCGCGATCGGAGCGGCTCCGACGTTCTTCCGAGCAGGTTCGGACACTCTTAACACACCTCACACCAAGGGAAAATCTGATAAAATAATCTGTTAAACCATCAAGATAATCGGGACATAGCTAGGATTGTCGGAAGGGGAGAAATCGGCCCAAAATCAGCCCGATTATCTTTTGGTGTGTACCCAGCATTAGACTGCTGCCCCCACGACCCGGCCCCGCATAAGCGGAAGAAGATGGATGGATGGATGGATGGATATTTATTGCAAAGTATTTTATAGTTACTGTACAATTAGAATATTAAATGAACTCCTGAAAACTATAAGAACATGTCATGAATGTCAACTATGTTACTCTTGGTCAACTAAGTTACCTTTGCAGAGTAACATAGGTGACTGGTAACCTAGTTGACATTTTTGCTGTTTTTAGGGATAAAATCAAAATGGTTGCTTAGCACCAGACACCACATGGCATTTTACGGAGAGGTTCTTCTAAATATTATATGTACAACTGAGTAAAATTGAAATTCAAAGTTATTTATGAATTCATTGTAGTAACATTGTTGACATATGATAAGTACACATTTGCCCCAAGCACTACTTTAGGTGAAATAACTGAAAATGTGGAGGGAGAACATACCTTTGGGTCTTGCTAGTTTTCTCTTCAGGAGGAAATGACATCATGTGGAGCAGGTCATGTGATTTGGAAAACACACTCTTCCTTGAGGGGTGTATTTGCTATGGGTAACTTAGATGACAGCGACTTCTCGGACACATATTCAATTTGTCAATTTCTATTGAAAATGTGATATATTGCCCAAAAAGACACATTGTTCACAATTACCTCAACTTAATGTAAATAATATAATTAAAACTGTTTTTGAATAAGTTTTTAAAATGTTTTTTTAGGTAATGAGATTGTGGTTGTAATTCATTTCGGATGGTTATTTAGTTGACATTTTAGGGATATCTAGTAAATTTTTATAAATAAATGATTATTTCCATAATAGTTAACTATGGAATTTGTAAAGACAAGATCATGAAGAACACTGAAGACTTTTAAAATTTTATTTTAATAAGCATGTTTGCGAGATAAATCTCATGGACATGAAAACTCCCTCAATTATATATTGACCAGCGTGCAGATAGACATTGCGAACTACATAGTTGTCTGCGTCTGTTTGGTTACAATCAGAGGGCTCTGGGTCATAGCTCTGGTTGCCATGGCAGCGCGAGCGGAAACCAGAGACAACACGGATATGACGGCATTGACGGCGACAAAACGGAAATAAAGACACGGTCCGTGTCTTCGAATTAAAATATTAATTTCTCTGGATTTAGAAGTTAATTGGAACTGTCGGGATAATGTAAATACACAACTTTAAAAAATATATAACATAGATATAGTGATTTTTTATATTTTTAAATAAAAAAAAATACATATTGTGCCTTTAAAGTAATACTGGATGTATATAACCAGATATGGAATGAAGTAGGGGTGCACCGAAATTTTCGGCCGAAATGGCATTATCGGTTTCGGGCCGAAATAAACAAAAAACAGCCGAAAACGTTTAACCGAAAATGAATGTCACCCGCCCCTCCCATCCGTGCGCAAGCGCTTAGGTTTCACTCACGGTCGAGCTGTTACCACGCGTCTGCCTATCAAAGATTAAAGGCCTCATTATACTTCTGCGTCGGACCTACGCCGGAGCCTATACGCCGTAGGCAACGTGTTGGTTTTAATTTATACTTCAGTGTCGTTGTCCGCGTTGACGCGCACCTAGGGAGCGTGTGAAACCCCAAGGGAGGGGTTCTGGCAGACCAATCACAGCGCTTGTGTCCGCGTAGAATTGACGCGTTGTTACATTTTTGGAGAGGTGCACGTCAGGGTACGCCGTAGGGTACGCGCGCTACACACAGCCTACGACGTAGCTACGGCGGCAGTTCGACGCAGAAGCATAAAACAGGGTTAAGCATGTCAAAGGGCTGTCACTTATTGCACAATCGATCGGACCAACCAACACAAGTTTCGAAAACGAAAATAGGGAATCGATTTTAACGGCCTTCTCTCGGAGCGCGTCCAGGAGATAACCCCCCCAATATTTATACCATGATCACATGAAAAGGAGGCATACCCAAACTTCAACCCCCCCAATGTCCAAACCAAATCTACGCCCTTGAGACCCACACACACACACACACACACACACACACACACACACACACACACACACACATAGCCTATTTCTGCATAATATAGTGCATAATATGTAGCCTTCAGTAATGCTTTTCATTGATGTTATGGCAGTCCACATTGCTGACTTGTGCGCCCTCTTTACGGTCGTCCTAATGCCTGTTTAGTTGACCTTGGATTTGCCTATATTTGGCGTTGAAAACGGATCAACGCCAAATATAGGCAATTTAATAACGATTCAATGAACACTTAGCCTATGTCTCAAAAATGTATGTCTCAGGATTTATTTTTCACAAAAGTGACAGCCCTATACGAGAGGACACCAAAGTTGCAATATGTAACATTTGTTCTGCAAAAATCTCCAAAATTGTGGATTTTTTTTGCACAACTTTAACATAAAACTTGAAGAATAATATTATTTGGTATTATTATTTATATTTATTGTTAAAAATATTTTATGTTTTGTTATGTAACTGTTAATAAAATTTGATTATTATATTGTGATTTTTCATTTCAGATCCATTAAATTCAAGCAGTATATACGTTTTTAAAAGAAGCCATTTTCGGCTTCAGTTTCGGTTTTCGGCCAAGAGCATCCTAAATTTTCGGTTTCGGTTTCGGTTTCGGCCCAAAATTTTCATTTCGGTGCATCACTAGAATGAAGGCATCTTACCCAAAGAGTGGAAAAATGCAATAGTGATACCAGTAGCAAAACCAGGTAAAGATGCAACAAAATCAAGTAGCTATAGACCTATTGCTCCTACATCTACATTATGTAAGGTGATGGAAAAAATGATAGTAAGAAGATTAAATTGTTTTTTGGAGAAAAATGAGATTTTATCATCAGCTCAAAGTGGGTTTAGGAGGAAAAGATCTACAATGGATGCTTTGCTATTATTTGAAAATGAGGTTAAAAAAGCTTTAACAATGAATTTCTTGTTGCTGTTTTCTTTTACATTGAAAAGGCATACAACACTTTATGGAGGGAGGGACTATTAATTAAGCTATAGATAAAATCGGAGAAGGGGGGAGAATGTACAACTGGATATTGGATTTCTTGTTTAAGCGTACATTTCAGGTTAGAATAGAGGAAGAAACGTCAACACTGCATGATATTCTGAACGGGACTCCACAAGGAAGTGTAATCAGTCCACTTTTATTTAATATAATGATTAATGATATTTTTGAAAGAGTTAAACCAAGTATGGGGAAGGCACTATATGCAGATGATGGTGCAGTGTGGAAAAGATGCAGGAACTTAGGGAATGTAGTCAAAGGAATACAAGAATCAATAAATGAAGTTGAAAGGTGGTCAGTGGAATGGGGACTGAAGTTTTCAGTATTAAAGACCCAATATATGGTTTTTACAAAGAAAAGGAAAATGGAACAAATGACTTTGAAATTATATGGTCAATTATTAGAAAGAGTGACAGAATTTAAATACCTTGGGTTAATATTTGATGGAAAATTAACATTGAATAGACATATTAAGAAAATTGAGAATAAGTGCAAAGGAGTAATAAATTGCATGACTTCAATAGGAAAAGGAAAAGTGCACTACTACATGTATATCAAGTTTAGATTATGGGTGTGCAGTGTATGGTGCTGCAGCAAAATCAGAGCTAAAGAAGTTGGATAACGCACAGGCTAGGGCACTTAGCATCCGCTGTGGAGCAATAAGACCAACCCCTCTAGATGCCATTAGGGCTGAAATGGGGGAGATGCCACTAGACTTAAGAAGGGAAAAGCTTACAATGATGTACTGGGTTAATTTGCAGGGTTGTAATAAGAGTCATCGCACACGAGCTATTTTAAATGACTGTTGGGAATATAAAAAGAATAATGGGAATAGTTTTGGATGGAAGTATAAACAATGGGTTAAGGAATGTGGTCTGGAAAATGTAGTTATTTCTCCCAATATGCCATTAAAAGGGTGGAATATTCCTGAACCTAATGTTGAAATGAGACTGCTGGAGGATCGGGAGAAAGCAGAAGAAAGATATACTAATAGTTATGAAATTAATGGTTCTCTTACGAGAGGTTCTCTCGTATTGCGTAAGCTAGCTTACGCTGCGGGAAAGTCTCCTTTCACGAGATACTGAAGCCAAAAATTATCCTAATTTTTTAAAACTTGTCAACGCAGTGCGGCAGCCTGCAGACCTAGGGCAAGCGAGTCGCGTGCCCATTGGCTGCTCTGCGGCAACTGCAGCAGCCTATGGCTGAGCCTTGCGCGTGACGTCACGTCCAATGAGCGCGCTTGGCGCGCTTAGTGCGTCACAGCCCGTCATTAGGGGTGTGGCTTAGCGTATATAAGCAAGGAACAGAGGCTGCTTCGCTGATTTCTGTCTCTTCAGCGAAGCTCTTCGCATCGCTGATCTCCGAGGAAGCCGTCGAATCCAGCAACCAGCACGCCGAGGATCTCAGCCTGAGGACCACCTTCAGCCTTCCCTGCCTGCTGCGCCATCCGGCATATATATCCTTTTCTGCTCTGTGTTTGTGTGTTTGTGTGTCCGCCGCGACACACTTGCATCTAAAAGAGCGCGAGGCGTTGTTTCAAATGCCTCGCACATCCTGTGGCTCGTGCAGAGCCTCGCTCAGCGACGGAGACCGCCACGTGCTGTGCGCTCTCTGCCTGGGTTTTGACCACGCTGTTCGCGCTCTCTCCGAGGGCGGCTGCGAACAGTGTGAGGAGTTACCGATGTCGACCCTACGGGCTCGACTCGCTAACTTTGAAGGAACTCCACCTTCTCCGGCCGCTTCTTCCGGGCCACGAAAGAAGAAACGTCGCTCTCAAAGGCCGCCGGAACTGGACGCTACAGCTGAGCGCTCGCCGGAACCTCTCCCGCGAGCCTCGCTCTCTCCTTCCCCCCCCACCCTTCACCGACGCGCAGCGGCCGGCCACTGCCCGCACTGCCGTCGCCCTGGGGGACGATGCAGATGATGCCGCTGACAGCTGCTCTCTGCTCGCGTCCGACAGCGAGGAGTGGTCGGGCTCTCACCGCTCCGCCCCCTCGACTCTGGAGTCTTCTCGAACCCGCGCTAGTGTCGACGCAGAGCTTCTCCGCCTCCTCACTTTAGCGGTCGAGAGAATGGGACTGGATTGGTCCCCACCTAAGGAGCCGGAGCCCAATCGCCTTGACGGGTTTTTTCTGCCTAGCCGCCGCCCTGCGCCTGCCTCTAGGTCAGCACCCTTCCTGCCTGAGCTTTTCTGCGCGCGCCGCCCCGTCTTCTCTGATACAGGTTCCCCATCCCGCGCAACGCGGCGATCTGAACCCAGAGACCATTCGACCCCTAGCCATGCATGCAAAAGCATGGGAGGCTATTCAGGGCGCGTCAGAATGGGTGCTCAACACCATAAGACACGGTTATTCGCTCCAATTCGCTCGTCGCCCTCCGCGCTTTCTAGCGCAGACGGAAACGAAAGTGAGTTTGGAAACAGCACATCTGCTTCAAGCAGAGATATCAAAGCTGCTGCGAAAAGGGGCCATAGAACAGGTGCATCCTTCCCTGAGCGAGTCAGGCTTTTACAGCCGTTACTTCCTCGTTCCCAAGAAGGACGGAGCATTAAGACCTATTTTAGATCTGAGACATCTGAACAAGGCTCTCATGAGACGGCCGTTCAGGATGATTACAACCAGACAGATCCTCGCGCAAATTCGCCCAGGAGACTGGTTTATCTCTCTCGATCTGAAAGACGCTTATTTCCAGATCCAGATAACTCCCCGTCACAGGCCATTTTTGAGATTCGCCTTCGACGGTCGAGCTTATCAATACACAGTCCTGCCGTTCGGCCTGTCTTTAGCACCCCGTACATTTACGAAATGCATGGACACGGCTCTCGCTCCCCTGAGGAGTCAGGGAATGCGAATTCTGAACTACTTGGACGATTGGCTCGTTCTAGCGCAGTCAGAGACAGAACTTGTGTCTCACAGAACAGCGCTACTCGACCACCTGGAGGGTCTAGGCCTGGCGGTCAACTGGACCAAGAGCTCGCTCTCGCCCCGGCAGTCGATTTCCTTTCTCGGAATAGATCTGGACTCGGTGGCGATGACGGCCAGATTGTCGGAGCAGCGCGCGCGCCGCATCCAGCGCCTCGCTGCATCCTTCAAAGAAGGCGACCGGGTTCCCCTGAAGGCATTTCAGCGCATTCTGGGGCATATGGCCTCAGCTGCAGCAGTGCTTCAGCTGGGTTTACTGCGCATGCGCCCGCTTCAACGCTGGCTGAGAACGCGCGTATCCCATCGAGCCTGGGCGACCGGCGGCTCGCTAATCAGAGTGACTCAGGTCTGTGTCTCAGCCCTGCAGCCCTGGCTAGCAGCCGAATGGTATCACACGGGAGTGAATATGGGAGTGGTTTCACACCGGAAAGTTGTCTCAACAGACGCGTCCAACCTAGGTTGGGGAGCGCTCTTCGAAGGCAGACCGGTCTTTGGCCACTGGTCAGACCAGGAGAATCTCCTACACATAAACTGTCTAGAGATGCTCGCGGTCGAGAAAGCGCTCATGCACTTCCTCCCTTTCCTCCATGGTCACCATGTTCTAGTCCGCACGGACAACACTTCAGTAGTGGCCTATGTGAACCGCCAGGGCGGTGTCAGATCAAAGCAACTCTGCGCCCTGACGGAACGCCTCCTCGTATGGGCTCAGCACTCTCTGCGCTCTCTGAGAGCATCGCATGTGCCTGGCCATCTGAACGAGGGTCCCGACAGACTGTCCAGGGACAACGTTCCCCCTGGGGAGTGGTCTCTACACCCCCAAACAGTCCAGTCGCTGTGGCGCCGCTTTGGCAGAGCGAAAGTCGACCTCTTTGCGTCAAAAGACAACGCACACTGCCCAGCGTTCTTTTCGAAGAGCGAGGACGCGCTGGCCCAGTCTTGGCCCAGCGGCCCGCTATATGCGTTTCCACCAGTCTCTCTGCTGCCTCAGGTCATCGAGAGAGTCAGGAAAGCGCGCCACACAGTGCTCCTCATAGCCCCGTTCTGGGAGAACCAAGCTTGGTTCCCGGAACTCATACAATTGGCAGACTCAGCCCCTTGGCCGATTCCGGTGCAGAGAGACCTTCTCTCTCAAGCCCGCGGCCCGATTTGGCATCCCCACCCAGAGCACTGGTCTCTGCATGCGTGGAGCCTCAACAATTACATGCTGACCTACCAGAAGGGGTGATGAACACGATCATACAATCTAGAGCCCCCTCCACGAGGCGGCTCTACACGTCTAAATGGTCTGTGTTTAACAAATGGTGCACTACCAAAGGGCTCAATCCACAGACATGTGGGGTCTCGCAAGTATTGTGCTTCCTTCAAGAGCTACTGGACGCGGGCAGGTCCCCCTCCACGCTCAAAGTTTATGTCGCGGCCATTTCAGCGCTCTCTGTTTCAGAGCCGGGCCGCGCATTAGGAAGGAACGAGTTTGTCATCCGCTTCCTTAGAGGAGCGAGGAGGATGAACCCCCCGCGACCCCCTTCGGTTCCTATGTGGGATCTTTCACTGGTCTTAGACGCACTGAAAGCACATCCCTTTGAACCCTTAGAAACTGTGGATATGAAATACCTCACGCTCAAAACCGTTTTTCTGATAGCACTGTCTTCAGTAAAACGTGTGGGAGACCTTCACGCGTTATCCACTAACGCTGCGTGCCTCGAGTTCGGACCCAATGACTCTAAAGTTATTCTCAGACCGAGGCATGGGTACGTCCCAAAAATTTTGGGCACTCCCTTCAGAGCGCAGGTCATTTCCCTTTCAGCCCTGCCGAATACTGGCTGCGAGGCAGATAGTCACCTCCTCTGCCCAGTTAGGGCGCTGAGAAGCTATATTTCGCGCTCCGCCGCCTTCAGGCGTTCAGAGCAGCTTTTTGTTTCGTTTGGTGGGCGCACCAAGGGTCTCGCCGCCTCGAAACACACCCTGTCCAGATGGATAGTCGATGCTATCGCAGCTGCTTACGCATCTAAAAACCTGCAGTGCCCCTTGGGCATTCGGGCACACTCCACCAGAGGCATGGCCTCATCGTGGGCGTGGTCCAGTGGGATTCCCATTCATGACATTTGTGCAGCGGCAGGCTGGGCCTCCCCCTCCACATTTGTTAGGTTTTACAACCTGGAAGTCCCCGCTTTGCAGGCCAAAGTGCTATCAGTCTAAGTCTCGCGTAAGCCAGCCCACTGTCTGTGCGCGGGCTACGCTGCTGATTTGGCTCTACTGGTTGAGCTACACTATATGGAAGTGTTAGTTGGACCGGCTGTGCCGCTCCCTGCCCCATATTATGTGCTTATGAACTGTGGTATCTTGGCCGCCCAGCTCCGCTTCGCGTCCCCTGGGCTCCCCACGGGAATTCATTCAGGATGCTGGGCGCGCGCACGGCGTTGACAAAGGTGTTCCCGCAGCGTAAGCTAGCTTACGCAATACGAGAGAACCTCTCGTAAGAGAACGTACTCGGTTACTAACGTAACCTCTGTTCTCTCTAGAGAGGGAACGAGTATTGCGTAACCCGCCGTGCTCTCGCCACGAGCTCATTTTCGCTTCATGCGACAGAAACCAGCGAAGCAGCCTCTGTTCCTTGCTTATATACGCTAAGCCACACCCCTAATGACGGGCTGTGACGCACTAAGCGCGCCAAGCGCGCTCATTGGACGTGACGTCACGCGCAAGGCTCAGCCATAGGCTGCTGCAGTTGCCGCAGAGCAGCCAATGGGCACGCGACTCGCTTGCCCTAGGTCTGCAGGCTGCCGCACTGCGTTGACAAGTTTTAAAAAATTAGGATAATTTTTGGCTTCAGTATCTCGTGAAAGGAGACTTACCCGCAGCGTAAGCTAGCTTACGCAATACTCGTTCCCTCTCTAGAGAGAACAGAGGTTACGTTAGTAACCGAGTACGTTTTATGAGAGAATTTTCTATACATATTTATACTAATAGAATTGTCTATTCTTGTATACAGATTAATACAGATGGATCTAAAGACCAAAAGTGGGAGTAGGAGAATATATTCCAAAATCTGAGACAAAAATAAGTTTAAGGTTGAGTGACAAAATGTCTGTATATTGAACAGAACTAACTGCTATAACAGTGGGATTGCAGTGGTTAGAGGAGACTAAGCCGAATGGGATGCCGACTGTAATTTGCTCAGATTCTGCATCAGCACTTAAAAGTATATTGTCAACAAAAACTGACAGAGAAGACCTGCTAGGAGACATTTATACATTATTATATAGGCTGAACTTAGAGGGTATAATTGTATACTTTTGTTGGGTGCCGGCACATATTGGGATAGTAGGAAACGAAACAGCGGATGAATTAGCAAAAGAAGCGTTAAGGAAAGACTTGATAGATATTAATACCTTTAGGAAGAAATGAAGTTAGATCAATAATTAATAGAGAAATAATAAGAATATGGCAGCAAAGATGGGAAAGTAGCAGTACAGGTAGGTGGTATTATAGTATTGTAAAATCAGTAGGGAAAAAAGAATCGTGCTATGGAAGACATAGAAAGGAAGAAGTAATGATTTCTAGACTACGGATGGGTCATACAGGGTTAAACTCAACACTGGCATTAATGGGAAAGCATGGAAATGGTATGTGTGATGAATGTGGTGTTGTTGAAACAGTAGAACACGTGTTTTTTAAGTGTAGTAAATATGAAGAATAGCGTATGCGATCTTTTTAGTAATATAAAGAACAGGCCAGTGAGTATCATGGACCTATTGGGAAAGGGTTTGAGTGATAGACAGAGGTTTAAGGACGTGATAACATGTTTAGAGCTTACAGGACTAGATCAGCGGATCTAGAGCCTGAGGAGGAGGAGGAGGAGCAAGTAGCTCTGATCATGCTGGAGGTTGAGGAGCTCAGTGTGGAAGCTGGAGGAGCTGAAGCTTGGGCTCTGATCCTCTCTGATCCTCTGGGATGTTCCATGTGCGCAAGGTATACAGTAGGTGGCGGTAATACTCCTAAGGAGTGAATGTGATTATAGTGATCAAGTTCCCAAATTGTTTAATGTTATTTTTCTAATACTGTAAAATAGTATTTAATTCGTTATTTGTGTTTATGAGAAAAAAATATATGTTTTGTGCATTTAGTGAATTATTTTCATTTGGCATGACGTCATCACACGCTTGTTTGGTGGACGCGGCCGCGCGCCGTGATGATGTGCTTCATTCATAGTAAACGCAGAGACGAGAAACCATCACATTAGCGTTCTCCTCTTCATTTTCTTGTTTATTTACAGGTAACTGCAAATTATAACGCAAAACACACTTTCGATTTAAGTATAAACACTGGTAATATAATACGAACGAATTGTATGTGTTTAAAGCTGCTGTTTTATACTTTAGTAAAAGTTGTCATGAGTTCAGTGCGGTTGAGCACATTAGCATTAGCATTAGCGCGAAAGAACGCCACATAAATGGTTAACGTAGAAATAATATCCGAATCTATAAGAGATAATATTGTTTAACGTTATGAATTATCTTTAATTTACATAGCACTACGTGGTCGTTTAATCTGCGGTGATGTCTGTAAACTGTGTGTTATGTTACATTTGAGTGAATGTATTTGAAGAGTGAATTTCATGTCTCGTCATTCAAAGTAATACATCAGACAACGAACTGAGTTAGTATGTTCTCCACTGAGAATGTGGATTGTATTCTAAATGTATTTTTACATCATTCTCATGTTGTTATTTAGATAAAAGTTACATACTAGTGAAAATGTTAGGTGTGTGTATATATATATATATATATATATATATATATATATATATTATTGATTAGTGCCACTTTGGCAATTGTAAATGCTGAATATGCAAAATGTTTAAAGTTGGTAATGTTTATATTCAGGCATTACTATGCAAAAGTCATACATGTGTTGACCATGTAATGTGCTGAACGGTTGTAATATGCATATACTTGTTATTCATTCGTAGTAAATGCAGAGATGAGAAGCCATCACATTATAGCGTTATTCTCTTATTTTCTTGTTTATTTACAGGAGTACTACATGAACGGCCATTAAACGGAAAACAAAAAAAACAAAAGCAATAAAGAATCAGCGATCAGTGGAGTACGAAGGGGAAAACTTTACAGAAGAATTTGAGAAGTTTGTTTCTGAACAAGTTTGTTTCTGATCTTTGTGATTCTCATGGTGATTTATTTTTGAAACCGTCGTTCAGAAAGTGAAAGTAAACTTCAGATTGCTGGAGCTCAAACAGTGAAAATGGCTTCACTAAATGTATCTGAAGAAGAACTTTCTTGTCCTGTGTGTCGTGATATCTTCAAGGCTCCTGTTCTTTTATCCTGTAGTCACAGTTTCTGTAAAGAGTGTCTTCAACAGTACTGGAGAACCAAGGGATCTCAGGAGTGTCCTGTCTGCAGGAAAAGATCCTCAAGAGGTCCTCCTCCAGTTAATCTTGTGTTAAAAAACTTGTGTGAGTCGTTCCTGAAGGAGAGAAATGAGAGGCGTTCATCCGGGTCTGAGGAGATCTGCAGTTTACACAGAGAGGAACTCAAACTCTTCTGTCTGGAGGACAAACAGCCTGTGTGTTTAGTGTGCAGAGATTCAACACAACATGACAATCATAAATTCAGACCCATCGGTGAAGTGGTTTCATCATATAAGGTAAGACTAATATTTCTTGATTCACATGTAAAGAATCATAGCGAGTCATAAACACAGATCGTTCCGGTTACTAACGTATCCTCGGTTCCCTGAGATCACCAGCAACGTTTTATGGGGAAAACGTTTTTCCCCAAATACTGAAGCCTGACACATCTCTGCATCTGCACAGACACATTGCTTTTGAGTCCGCCAAACCGGACGGGACCGACTGCCTATTTAAGTCGCGCTAAAATAAATTTTCGTCCGAATTTTTCTACTAATTAGTAGGGGTGGGCGATATAGCCTCAAAATGATATCACGATATTTCAAGAATATTTGCGATAATGATATTTATGACGATATAGAAAAAAAGTTGACAATTTTTTTTATTACATTTATCTCACCTAAATGTTTGCTCACTCGTGTTTTTACAATTGGGTAATTTTGTTTTTAAGATTTTACACAACACAAGGAAGCTTGATTTCAATCTTTGAATTAAATTGAAAAAAGTAGCAAAAAATATATACAAAATAATAAAGATACAAATAAAGAGAAAAGTTTTTGGGTAGGTCTAACACTAGTATTCAGAAATGCTACAGAAACTGAATAAGGTAATCAAATGTAAAATAACACTGATAGTCCTGAGTCCTGACTAAATTAAATACATAGGATATTAATTCTGATTCCTTACAATGAAAGCTATCTTTTGTAGTTTTGACTAACTTACAACATTAATGACAGACATATGGTTGCTGTCACTTTTAGAGCTAGTGCCCGGATCCATTACTGTTTTCATGATACTGACTGTCACACTGTCACACGCGTTTTATGCTTATTTCAGACATAACCGACTGTTTATGAATATACTAACCATGACAGGCATTTTTATACAATTTTGCGTGTTTTCCCCCCCGTTAAAGCGATATAATCCGCGAAAAATAACTTTTGTTACTCGCGAGCTGTTTGTGAGACGGCTTTACTGTATGTATGCACGCAGAGTAAACAGAGCGCGCGAGAGTACTGAATAGTTTAAAATCGCAAATGTTTAAACTGATAAGACTTAAAAAGAAGTAAAAATGGTCAGCTTTAGTTACGATGCAAGTAACCGTCATGTCCTGACTGCTAAACACGAGTGTTGTATCGACGCTTGACTTGTGCAGCCCATTTTGAGAGCGAGAGAGAGAAGACGCGGCGCCGCTGAACACTCACCCGGTTGGTAAAATTGCGTCTTGGAGAAAGTTTTTAAATTATTGATTTGATCGTCATTGGAGGCTGACTTGCTGCTCTCGCGCTCAGACAGCTGTTGTTTTTGTGCGTGCTAGGGAACGTAATGTGCCATATGTCATTGCCTTGCTATATCAGTGATATCGCGATATGATGCTTTTTTATCATGTAAAAATTTATACCGGTATTATCGTGGACGGTATGATATGGCACAGCCCTACTAATTAGCGGAAACATTGACTTGCGTACAGTAGCACGACAAATTACGCAATGCTCGTTCTCGTTATCTCAGGGAAACCAGTACGTTAGTACGGTTCACTAGCCTTGCGTCAGTAACGGTGCGTGTCCACTGGCACGGTGCGAGCGGAGCGAGCGTTTTCAATTCATTCCTATGGAAGTCGAGCTTCACGCTCGCGCAGTGCATTTTGGGATTGACAGCGGACCGGAGAAAGCGTTGAGAGCGACCGAGAGCGTCAAAAGGTTGGGCAGTTCTCGGTCGCGAAAATATCAAGCGAAAAACGCGGTCGGCAGCCAATTGCTGTGAGGTTCGGGATGTGACGTCTGTTTTGAGAGTTCAAAAATATGCAAATTGTGCCGGAGTTTATGCTGGATTTAATGCGTAAATCATTTTGTTTACAAATTAGACGCTTTGCAGTTATATATATGTTAAAGATTTCATTTTGGATGTGTTCATTGTGATTATATTGGTTGGGTTTATAAAATTGAAAGGATCTTTGCTTGGTGCATTTGGAAACAAAGCTTGTCTATTTCTAAATGTAATCGCGTGCATCGCTGATGATTATACTGTCCGTGTGTTGAAAAAAACTTAGATTAAACACACTGGCAACAGACACACCCCAAAGCGGAGACGTTACAGCGTTGCCAGCGGCACTGAGCGGAGTTTTGCCACTGTAGTGGACACGCACCGTCACTGACACTATACTCGACGCGTCCGCACGAGCGCGAAGGTGCGCGCGGAAAAAATGACGTCATTGCGGTGTGGGTGGTCGTGCGCGTTGGGTGCGCAAGACCCCATTTCGCTGGGGGGTGAGCACAGCTTTATTTGTAAAGCCCAATTTATACTCCTGCGTCGAACTTACGCCGTAGCTACGTCGTAGGCTGTGTGTAGCGCGCGTACCCTTCAGCGTACCCTGACGTGCACCTCTCCAAAAATGTAACAACGCGTCAACTCTACGCGGACGCAATCGCTGTGATTGGTCTGCTAGGACCGCTCCCTCGGGTTTCACATGCTCCCTCTGCGCGTGTGAACGCGGACAACGACGCAGAAGTATAAATGAAAACCAACGCGTTGCCTACAGCGTAGAGGCTCCGGCGTAGGTCCGACGCAGAAGTATAAATCAGCCTTAACAGCGCGTGCGGCTCCGCATCCGAAGATGCACGACTTAGAGCCGAATCTGGCCGAGCTCGAACTTTTCACCACACTGGCACCCAGTTTGCACGTCTAAATTAGCTGCTTACATTTAAAAAAAATAGCATACAATAGCTTAAAAAGCATTTTTAATGAACAAAGGTCCATGTTTAATAAAAAACCGCTGTGGAGCCAGGCGAAAGTATAAACAAGCCCTTACGGAGAACGCATTTCAATAGCGCCCGTGTTACTAGCGCAGAACAGAAGAGAGCTTTATGACCTGAGCTCTAAAGGGCGTGGAAAGCACCTTAAGGCCCGTTCACACCAAGAACGATAACTGCAAAAATAACTACCGAATTTTTCGGACTATAAGTAGCACTTTTTTTCATAGTTTGGCTGGTCCTGCGACTTATAGTCAGGTGCGACTTATATATCAAAATTAATTCAGACTGAGATGAACCAAGAGAAAACATTACCGTCTACAGCCGCGAGAGGGCGCTCTATGGCGGAGTTGTTCAGAAGCGACACCAAGGATGAAGAAAATTCAATGGATTCAGTGATGTGGAATGAGATCGCGGGGGCTTGGTGAACTTGTTAACTGGTAACTTGCTTGTTGGACTCGCTGGCTTATGTTAATTTAGCTTATTCAGCCTCCCAAGTATATGTTCTTTATGCTATCCTCTTCATGACGCATTTTTTTACTGATGCGACTTATAGTCCGGAAAATACGGTATATTAGCGTCCACACCAGCGGACGATATTGTTGTTTATTCTGAGGCGTGTGCTTGTCTTCTGCTTTAAATGCTCAAATTAATTACAGCAGGATGGATTCTGATTGGCTGTCAATGTTTTTATCGTTTTTCAGCTGGATAAAATCATTCTGTAAGTGATTCCGACAATATTGTTTCTCTGTGCTGTTATCGTTATAGCTGTGGTGTGAATCTGCTATTCTTTAATATTGACAAAGATTTTTAGAACTATATCTTTATCATTATCTTTATAGTTATCGTCCTTGGTGTGAAAGGTCTTTTAGGCACATGGCCTCGTCTTGGTCTAAGGGCGACTTTACTGCCGACTGGCCCAAACTCAAGGCAGAATGCGTCCACTGATAGAGCCTGAAGATCACCAACTCGCTTGACTGATGCCCAACTGAAACAGATGGGCCGATTTCCACGGGACCAGGGCTTTGATACAGGTGGGACGCGGGCCTTTAACCAGTGTTGTAATGGCTGCATATGTAACAGGCCCAAGGGGAATACTGAGGAGGCTGCTGCCATGAGACCCTGTAGCTTCTGGCCGTCCCTGATTCTGAATGACGTCGCTAGCCTCTGAATTTTCAGAGAGCACTCCGGGGAAATCCAGGCCCGCATTTGGGCCGTGTCGAAGACAACCTCCAGGAACGAGATGCGTTTGCTCTGGGACAGTGAGCTTTTGCTTAGATTGATCCTGAACCCCAGACTTTACAACTGGCTGAGGAGCAAAGATCTGTGTGCGCATAGTTCCTCTTTCGATTGGGCTAAAAGCAGCAAATCATTGAGGTAATTCAGGATGCAAACTCCCATCTGCCTCAGGGGGGAGAGGGTCACATCCACGCGTTTCATAAAAGTCCACTGCAGAACCGAACAGACCCGAGGGAGAGACGGGGAGTCCAGGAGGGCTGTCTTGTCTGTGTCCTTGATCTCCGTCAGGTTCGGTCAAAGGTGGAGCTCGAGGACCACCAAACTGGCCATGGCACGACCAATCGCTTGGGCCGTAGACTTAGTGGCAGGGCGACGTCGGCGAGGCACAGCTCTATGAAGGCCGCCGGATCAAGACCAGTTTCATCCATGGTGCAGAGAAGCTTGGTAGACTTGAAGAACTGCCATTGTGTGAGGGGCAGATCCTGCTTGATCATTCACTGCAAACACTCTCTGAATTCTCTTTCCACGAGGGCAGATCTAGTTCTGCATGGCTTAGGGCCGTAGGCGGGCAGAGATGCGCAGCGATGGTCTCTCCTTTCAGCGCGACTTAAATATGCAGTCGGCCTGTCCGTTTTGGCTTGCTGAAAAGCCATTTGTCTGTACAGGTGCACAGACGTGAACCAATCAGGACTGGTTGTGTTTAGACCAGCTGAACTACATTATAAATGCAGTTTCATATACAGTGAGGAAAATAAGTATTTGAACACCCTGCTATTTTGCAAGTTCTCCCACTTAGAAATCATGGAGGGGTCTGAAATTGTCATCGTAGGTGCATGTCCACTGTGAGAGACATAATCTAAAAATAATCCAGAAATCACAATGTATGATTTAACTATTTATTTGTATGATACAGCTGCAAATAAGTATTTGAACACCTGAGAAAATCAATGTTAATATTTGGTACAGTAGCCTTTGTTTGCAATTACAGAGGTCAAACGTTTCCTGTAGTTTTTCACCAGGTTTGCACACACTGCAGGAGGGATTTTGGCCCACTCCTCCACACAGATCTTCTCTAGATCAGTCAGGTTTCTGGGCTGTCGCTGAGAAACACGGAGTTTGAGCTCCCTCCAAAGATTCTCTATTGGGTTTAGGTCTGGAGACTGGCTAGGCCACGCCAGAACCTTGATATGCTTCTTACAGAGCCACTCCTTGGTTATCCTGTGCTGCGTTCCAGTCCACTTTTAGACACGCACTTGTGAACTTCCCTAAGCACTTCCCCTTGGGGGAATCCCTGCCGCCATTTTGAAGTGCGTTCCACTTCGTGAAGTGGACGAGGGAAGTTGATATGGACAGACCCTCGTTCCCTCGATTTTGACCGAGGGAGCGAGTCTGCTTCAAATGTACACTTCAGGCACCTATATGTCCCACAATGCAGTACGATTGTGACGTCATGGTGCACCACATATCTCATCTAATCACCACCACAACAGACAACTCTATGATATATTAATTATATATATTTTTTGTTTAAAACAACCCAAAGACACATAAACATTTGAATGCTGCATTAAACAAATTCTTAAAGGAAAAAAAAAATGTAAATAATAAATCAACTCCACAGCTTAAGTGATCAAGGGCTTAGGACGTTCCAGTTCAGCCCATTGCAGTTTCCGCCAGTAGTGGGCACTCGCAATGACGTACATCCGAGTGAACGAGACAGAGGGAAGTTTGCGAGTGAAGGGCATGACAGTTTTGGACTGGAACGCAGCATTGGCTGTGTGCTTCGGGTCATTGTCATGTTGGAAGACCCAGCCTCGACCCATCTTCAATGCTCTAACTGAGGGAAGGAGGTTGTTCCCCAAAATCTCGCAATACATGGCCACGGTCATCCTCTCCTTAATACAGTGCAGTCGCCCTGTCCCATGTGCAGAAAAACACCCCCAAAGCATGATGCTACCACCCCCATGCTTCACAGTAGGGATGGTGTTCTTGGGATGGTACTCATCATTCTTCTTCCTCCAAACACGTTTAGTGGAATTATGACCAAAAAGTTCTATTTTGGTCTCATCTGACCACATGACTTTCTCCCATGACTCCTCTGGATCATCCAAATGGTCATTGGCAAACTTAAGACGGGCCTTGACATGTGCTGGTTTAAGCAGGGGAACCTTCCGTGCCATGCATGATTTCAAACCATGACGTCTTAGTGTATTACCAACAGTAACCTTGGAAACGGTGGTCCCAGCTCTTTTCAGGTCATTGACCAGCTCCTCCCGTGTAGTTCTGGGCTAATTTCTCACCTTTCTTAGGATCATTGAGACCCCACGAGGTGAGATCTTGCATGGAGCCCCAGTCCGAAGGAGATTGACAGTCATGTTTAGCTTCTTCCATTTTCTAATGATTGCTCCAACAGTGGACCTTTTTTCACCAAGCTGCTTGGCAATTTCCCCGTAGACCTTTCCAGCCTTGTGGAGGTGTACAATTTTGTCTCTAGTGTCTTTGGACGGCCCTTTGGTCTTGGCCATGTTAGTAGTTGGATTCTTACTGATTGTATGGGGTGGACAGGTGTCTTTATGCAGCTAACGACCTCAAACAGGTACATCTAATTTAGGATAATAAATGGAGTGGAGGTGGACATTTTAAAGGCAGACTAAGTAACAGGTCTTTGAGGGTCAGAATTCTAGCTTATAGACAGGTGTTCAAATACTTATTTGCAGCTGTATCATACAAATAAATAGTTAAAAAATCATACATTGTGATTTCTGGATTTTTTTTTTTTAGATTATGTCTCTCACAGTGGACATGCACCTACGATGACAATTTCAGACTCCTCCATGATTTCCAAGTGGGAGAACTTGCAAAATAGCAGGGTGTTCAAATACTTATTTTCCTCACTGTATTTGAGGAATTAGTAACTACGGGGGAAAATACATTTTCACGCCGGCCCAGTTGGTATAGGAGAACTTTTTTTGTTTCAATAAATAACATTGTCATTTACAAACTGTACTTTGTGTTTACTCAGGTTGGAATTTCTGAATCAATTTAGTATGAGATGGGGGCAAATACTTTTTCACTGTATTATATGATCATATCACTGTATTGTCTTCTCTTCACTGTAATCTGGTGTTTTATGTATTTTTGTTCAATTCTAGGAGGAGCTCAATACAGCACTGAAGTCCTTACAGGAGAAACTTAAACACAATGAAAAAATGAAAGCAGAGTTTGAGAAAACAGTTCGACACATCAAGGTGAGGAAACAGAAACGAGAGTCATTTTCATTACAGCTGTTGGATCACTATATACAGTTATGATTTGATATAATGGATTCCAGTTTATTATTTCTGTAAATGACTAGCAGCAATCTGCTTCTGGATCCGTTTTATGTCGGGTATCCGAGTTTATCTTGGATATTAATGATGTGTGTCGATTGAGATGATTGAAGTGAATGTGATCTGATTTCAGTCTCAAGCTGAGCACACAGAGCGTCAGATTAAACAGCAGTTTGAGAAGCTTCATCAGTTTCTCAGAGATGAAGAAGAAGCTACAGTCACTGCACTGAGGGAGGAAGAGGAGCAGAAGAAGCAGAGGATGAAGGAGAAGCTGGAGGAGATGAACACACACATCTCAGCTCTTTCACACACAATCAAAGACATGGAGGAGATGATGAAAGCCAATGACGTCTGCTTTCTGAAGGTCTGATTTCAGATCATTGGTTGATTGATTGATGATTGATTGAGTTCTTGATGATAAATGGTGTGTTTGTTCTGCAGGAGTTTCCAGTCTCAATGGAAAGGTGAGTGATCTGCTCCTGTCTCTGGTCTCTCTGGTTCTGATCCAAAGCCACTGCAGTTCTGACTCCTGAATGTTCTTCCAGAGTCCAGAGCTCACAGCCGGATCCACAGATGGCTTCTGGAGCTTTGATTCATGTGCCACGATACTTGGGCAACCTGCCGTTCAGAGTCTGGAAGAAGATGCAGGACATCGTCCAAAACAGTGAGTCTGACAGCAGGAGATCTGAGCTGGACATGATGGATGGGTGGAGAGTTAGAGGCTCTTCATGACAGAGATAGATAGATAGATAGATAGATAGATAGATAGATAGATAGATAGATAGCCCTTGAAAGGTTGTAAAAGGTAACAAACGCAATTTGAATTGGTAGTAAATTTTTCATCACCACCTCAATATATGAGTTTCCATTTTTTTGCTTAATATTTGTGTCTCCATATTTTAACTTCATCTAGCATAATTTAAAAATATATACAGTGCTAACAGGACCTGACGCTTGTCCGGGACAAGTGGATTTTTTGAAGGGATAAATAAAAGAGAATTTTACTTGCCCGACCGGACAAATAGCCTGATTAAACGTCAATACCAAAAATAATAAATAAAAAAATAACTAGGGAATCACGAAAATGAGAGAATGATTCTGATTGTATTATATTTAGCCTATTGTAAGTTGCGATCGATAGTGGATAAGTAGGCTATTACTGACGGTAACAAGGTTGCGCTGTTGAGGCTCGCGCAGCCTCTCGAGGAGAAATCCAAACAAATGTAAACTCAGTTTAAACTCAGTTAACAACATACTGCCAGTGCCAAAATTCAAAATGTGTTTTAATATTTTTAACATGATACAGTTTAGCAACCTCACACGACGAGTGCTGTTTTCCTGAGTACCATCACGACTGAAAATGTGACATTGCTTTTGATACAACAGTTCAATAAACAGTTCAAATTAAGTCACTTACATTTTAGACACAATATTGACTGTTTTTGTTCTGTTTCAGCCACAAAAATAGTTCTAAACAAAGATCACAGCAGAACCGTAACACATCTCACAGCAACACTTGACCGTGTTTTCATTACTGAATGATTCAGCGTTTTGAACGAATTGGCTGAGTCAAAGATTCAATGTCCCATTCATAAACATCTGTCTCATTCTTGAATGAATCAGTTGTTTGAACGAATCGTTTGAATGAATGACTCAATGACTCGCTCATTAAGATGCCTGCCTGCCTGCCGCCTCCTACTGGCGGTTTACTTTCATGTTTAAAGGGTATCATTCTTTCCAACTTTTCTTATTTGTATATTCAAAAATATTTAAAACGATCTCATATTCATAACATTATTTAATGCAGTTGTAAATTTTCAGTGTAAATGATTTAATTTGATCAGCCCTTCCTTGGGTAACAAACAAGGATGGGGGGGGGATGCCCTTTAAAGGTGCAGATATGACAATATGCAGATTTAAATATATCAGAGCTGATTGAACACAGATGAGGATATTTCTTCAGAATAAATTATATTTACTGCACACACACACACCAAAAAAATTCCGGACAAGCAACTTTTTTACTCGGACAAGTGAATGACAGATTTACTTGTCCAAAGGACAAGCACATGAAAAGGCTTAATGTCGAGCCCTGAGTGAGTCGGAGTTGATAGCAATGACAAAGTGCCAAGGTTATTATTCACCTTATTAGGGCTAAGGGCTATGGTTAGGATAACTCAAGGGCTAGGGTTAAGATAAGGACAACTGAAACTCAACTCGACACTACAAAAAAACATAATTGACAATGACAATACTTAATGATCACAATTAAACATTAGTGTAATATGTATGATGGGTGTGACAGTGTCACACTTATACCTTATAGTAAGTAGTAAGTGGTGCTTTGCATACCCCTCCCAGCCCCCCACACCCCCCAAAAAAAGGGCTGCTGCTTGATGTCGTGTTGGTAGTAAAAAATATTGTGGAGGTGGTAAAAAAGGTAGTAAATTCATCTCTATGATTCCTGCATATACCCTGATGTTGCTAACATGATGAACAATTAGCATTTTTTTAACATGATGTTAACACAATTACCATGTTCTTAGCATTATGCTAACATGATTATCATTTTGCAAACATGCCTTTAACAAAATGCTAACACGATTAGCTTGTTGCTAGCATTATGCTAACACGATTGTGATGTCTCATCAGCTCCTGTGATCCTGGATCCGAACACTGCAGATTCAAGTCTCGTCGTGTCTGATGATCTGACCAGTGTGAGATACAGCTCACATAAACCTGTTCCTGATAATCCAGAGAGATTTGACTGTTATGACTGTGTTCTGGGTTCAGAGGGTTTTAACTCAGGAACACACTGCTGGGATGTGGAGGTTAAACAGAGTTCAGACTGGACTCTTGGAGTAACTACAGCATCAAACCAGAGGAAGGGACGTGTTTTCTTCAACACTGATGTCTGGAGTGTGGAGTATCTTGATTTGTATTTTGAGGAGGATGTGCCTTTAGATTCTGTTTTTCTTGTTAAACAGAAGCTTGATCGTGTGAGAGTGAATCTGGACTATGACGGAGGAACTGTGTCGTTCTCTGATCCTGTAACTAACACACATCTACACACATTCACAACCACCTTCACTCACACACTCTTTCCATTCTTCTGTTGTTGTGACTCTCTGAGGATCTTACCGGTCAATAGTCAGTAAACGTCACTCCTGTAGATCTGGATCTTCCTGCTTTCATCATGTTTCCAATATTTAATCCATATCACATGAGTAAGAGTGCTGTTGATCTGAATATCAGTACGGTGGCTGTGATTGGGCCGTGATGATCACATGACTGATATCCAGCACTACAGCAACACTCAGATCAATAAACAAGAAGTTTTCATTTATATTCCACTTCACACAATTAGACCGATTAGAGACCGTTTCAGCATTCATGTTTTCAGGAGAATTGACATTTACCCGATTATTTCAGTCAACGTGTGTTTAATTTCTTAACTTTTTGTATCATAATTATATATGATTATATATCATATTTTTTTTCTTGTATTACATCAAATCACTGAAGCAGTAAATTCTGCACATTCTCAGTGTTTGAGGTGAAATTATCATTTGTTCATTGGAATAAATGGATGTAAAAGGTTCTTGCTGATGATCCCTTGAACTATGTGTTTTAAATAAATAAAATGTGATTGTGATTTAATGTGAAAGATGAAATGTTTGGGATGATAATTAGGGTTTATGGAAACAATACTTGTTCAAAATGAGTGGGAACCCAAAATGTTTATTTTTGTTTCGCCAGTGAAATAGATATAAAAGAATCCAAAAGAAAACTTGAACAAGAAAGATTACATTACATTGCTGATGTAAAATCCTCAGTCCTCAGTCCCTGTGAGCAGCTTTACTGACATCTAGAGGTCAAACTGAGCAACTGACTCAAAACCTCAATGGCTTCATTGCAACATATGACAGTCGACAATAATAAGAAACAGCTAAAAAAAAGGGATTTTCTCACCATCATCATGTTTCACAGCTGGAGGATTTATTTAATTATGTGAAGAAGGGGTCATTAGCCAAGTTTCCATCCACTTTTTGCGATGTTGTTATCGACAAAGTGAATATGCGAAAAAAAAAAACATTATGAAATTTGCCGTCTCCAGCCTGTTTCCATTCAATTGGCCTTTTACCGATAAGATGTTGTGCGTGATGACGCGAGAGAGTATTCAGGCAGTTTTCGCTAGATAAGACCCTATTCCTCAGCTGGGATCGGGCAGAGCCCTTTAAAACTGCATTGATTTAGATTTCAACATCTTGGTTGCCATTGAAGTCCATTGTGTGGAGAAAAATCCTGAAATGTTTTCCTCAAAAAACTTAATTTCTTTTCCACTGAAGAAAGAAAGACATGAACATCTTGGATGGCATTGGGGTGAGTAAATTGTCAGGAAATTTTCATTCTGAGGTGAACAAATCCTTTGAGGTGGAGCACACATTCGGACACCTGAAAGGAAGATGGCGCATCCTGGCAAAACGGTCAGACATTCACCACTCTTTCATGCCTACAGTTGTGGCAGCATGTTGTGTACTCCATAACATCTGTGAGATGGAGAAGCAACGATTCATACAACCTTGTGAAGACTCCCGAGGCGAAGGAGAGAGACAACCGTGTTGCTTGCAATGCGATGATCGACCTTCTGCACAAGTTGTTTATCAGGGACGCTCTCATGCAATATGTATCTCACTTGGGAAGGCAGTAGGCTGTCATGCGAAAATGCATTTGAATCATAAAATCAAATTTGTTACTGTCTATTAATTTAAGTCACAAACTCGAACATATTAATACTCATTTTATTTGTAACAGAAAAAATTGCTACATTTTCTTTATAAAGATTTTATATATAGCCTATATTTAACCTGTTGTAAAGCTTTGTTATATGAGTACCACATTTAAGGGAACATAAAAAGAGATTAATTTCAAATAAGACATTTCTTTTTATTTATTTATTTATTTTACCTTTATTTAACCAGGTTAATCGGTTGAGAACAAGTTCTCATTTGCAACCGTGACCTGGCCAAGATAAGGCGCAGGGTACAAGGCGGCATGAAATTACACATGACATACCAACATTCAAATACACAGTCATAAATATTAGGATAATAGTATAGTCCAACATGGGTAAATTGATAATGTGCAAATAGATGCAATAACAGCCATTTAGTTGTGCAAAAATACATAGGGCATTGTTCGCAAAGAGCATCAACATGTACAGTGGTCCGTCAGTAAATTTGAGAGTAAAACTTTAAAAGTAGTGATCGAAACAGTGGATTCTAATTTGAGAGACTTTTGTAAAGTGTTCCAATCATTTGCAGCAGAAAATTTAAGAGAAGAGTGGCCAAAAGAGGTGCGGGCTTTTTACTTGAACGCAGGTTAAATATAGGCACTGATATGGTTATTAAAGTACTTAGGTAAGATGGTGTTTTGCCTAGTATGGACTTGTAAATTAACTGATACCAGTGATTTAGGCGCCGGTTGTGTAACGAAGGCCATCCAACTAGTGAGTAAAGAGTGCAGTGGTGGGTGTTGTATGGGGCTTTAGTAATAAAGCGAATAGCATTGTGGTAAACAACGTCCAATTTCTTGAGTAAAGAATTAGAAGCAGTTCTGTAGACAACATCACTAAAGTCAAGCATTGGGATGATGGTCATTTTCACAAGGGCCTGTTTTGCAGGAAGAGTAAATGAAGCTTTATTTCGAAATAGAAACCCGATCCTGGACTTGATCTTTGACTGGAGATGGTTTATGTGGGTGTGAAAGGAAAGCGAGGGGTCTAGCCAGACCCCTAGGTATTTGTATTTCTCCACATATTCCAGCTTAGACCCATTCAGGGTGGTGATGTTTATTGGGGACGAAGATACAGAATGTGTCCGATTAAAAATCATGCATTTTGTTTTACTAGAATTTAGAGACAATTGAAGATCACAGAAGGCTAATTGAATGTCTTCAAAACTCTTTTGGAGTTTTTCTAAAACGTTTTCCAATGTTGAGCCTGAAGTGTACAGAACGGTGTCGTCTGCGTAGAGATGAATAAGAGAGTTGCCCGCAGCACAAGCGACATCATTAATATAAACAGAGAATAACATCGGGCCAAGAATCGAGCCTTGGGGCACCCCCATAGATACAGCCAGAGGCTCAGACAGCAGGCCCTCAGACTTAACACACTGAAATCTGTCAGTGAAATAATTAGAAAACCAGGAAAGGCACGTGTTTGAGAGACCCAGGGCCTTAAGTTTTCCAATAAGAATACTGTGATTGACAGAATCGAAAGCTTTGGCCAAGTCAATAAAAACAGCAGCACAATGTTGTTTTTGGTCGAGAGCTGTTATAACATCGTTTAGGACCTTTAGTGTTGCTGAGGTGCACCCATGACCAGCTCTGAAGCCAGATTGCATATCAGAGGAAATTATGTGACTCAAGATGACCTATTATCTGTTTGTTGACTTGACTTTCAAAAGACTTTTGAAAGGCAGGGCAGGACGGAGATGGGTCGGTAACAGTTTGGGACTGTAGTGTCCCCCCCCTTTGAATAGGGGGACAACTGCAGCAACTTTCCAGTCTTTAGGTATCTCTGATGAAACACGTCAGAGATTAAAAAGGCTGGTAATGGGTGAGGCAATAATTGCAGCTGACATCTTCAGTTTGAATTTCAGCAAAAGAGAATTGTGGGTGGTTAGAGCCAGGTGCTAACGTAGGTGCTGTATATGTAACAGATGTTATATTTATTTATTAATTTCACTCAAAATCTCCTTTGTTATTATCCTTTGTTATTATCATTTGTTATATTTCTTTCATTATTTTGTATTCTGGAATTTCATTTATTCTTCTAATATTGATTTCTATTAATTAAGATGTCATATTTCTATGGTTACATGGTCATTTTTCAGTTTTGTTAAATAGGGTGCGTGGCTCCTTTAAGATTAATGTTCTTTCATGTTCCGGTTCCGGTTGCTCTCCTTCAGTTCGCGGTAAATGCGACTGAAGAGAGGTGGGTTGTACTGACGCTCTGTCTGAAAAGTTTTATATGAGTTTTGTTTATCGTAATATAACATGTAATTTGTTCTAAAATGCACTTGAATCTTATTCAAACATGTATGAAGTTTGTGTGAATGATGTTATGAGTTATAGCATGTATTTTCGGAGAGATGTAAGCATGAGTGTGCAAGCTCTGTTGGCTAAAATAATGCCTTTCACTAACAGGCTGATTGAGAGAAGGCCACAGACCCGAGCCTGTAATCTTTTACTTTTATTCACACAGGTATGTTCACTTTCATGTTTCTGTATATTGTTTTTAATTTATGTAAAATGCTTTATTTTTTTTATGAAATGTTAAACAATACTGAGTTGTTTATTTGAGAAACTCAAATATGTCAAATGAGTAAAATGTTGTTCAGTTCGCGGTAAATGCGACTGAAGAGAGGCTGATTGAGAGAAGGCCACAGACCCGAGCCTGTAATCTTTTACTTTTATTCACACAGAATAAAAACCGGCCTGTGAAATTCCTGTTGCCCGGTCTCATTTAATACAAACACAACGCAGAGTGAAATGAAGACCGGTCACATTGGTGCCGTGACCCGGATGGCTTAGGTGCTGTGCTATCCCAAGTTCCAGCAGGGGAAGAAATTGCTCGGCCAATTGCCTTTGCCAGCAAGACCCTAACCGTGTCACAGAAGAAGTACCCTGCACACAGGCTCGAGTTTTTGGCTTTGAAGTGGAGTGTGTGCGAAAAGTTCAGTCACTGGCTCAAGGGGCACACCTTCACAGTTTGGACTGACAACAATCCACTTACGCACATTATGACTAAGCCGAAACTCGATGCCTGTGAACAAAGGTGGGTTTCAAAATTAGCCCCTTATTCTTTCGACATAAAACATATCGCAGGAGTCAAGAACATTGTGGCTGATGCCCTAAGCAGGGATCCATTTGCAAGATCAATTAGTCATAGGCTCATGAATGAGAGTTACAACCGCTTACTTACCGAAGCTGATGCTTTAGGAGAAGAAGGGATACAGGATGTGTTTCGTCTGAAGGTTGATTGCCACAAGATAAGTGATCAGGTTGGATGTCAATCGAGCTGTCATGTGCTGTCATGTGATCCAGTTGCTGTCAAGACACTTTGCCATGTCCAAGATGACTGGGAAATGGCGACGGTGACACGAGCAGTTCAGCTGGTGCAGTTAGTTCAGCAGATTGCAGACACTAGCCATGGTGAACAGCCTCTGCCTATGTTCTCTCATGAAGAGTTAGAAAGAAGTCAAGAGCTCGACCTTACCATTTCCAAGGTTCTCCCTTTCGTGCTTCGTAAAAGACGCCCTTCAAGAAGAGAGAGAGAAAAACTCGACTATAGAGCTTTATCCCTGGTCAAGCAATGGGATCACTTAAAATTGTGTGATGGGATTCTGTACAGGGTGACTAAGGAACCTATAAGCAGACAGAGAAGACATCAGTATGTTCTGCCTCAGAGCATGGTAGAAAAAGCTCTACACGGTCTTCACGATCTTGCCGGTCACCAAGGACAGGCTAGAACAGTTCACTTGGCAAGACAGCGCTTCTTCTGGCCCAAGATGGAGCGTGAGATCAGAGAATATGTGAAGTGTTGCAGGCGGTGCATTCTGGCAAAAACACCTGAGCCAGCTGCTCGAGCTCCACTGGAGAGTATTCAGACTTCTGCACCTATGGAGTTGGTTTGTCTTGACTTTTGGAGTGCAGAAGATAACAAACAGCGTTCAGTGGATGTGTTGGTCCTGACGGATCATTTTACGAAACTTGCACATGCCTTTCCTTGCATCAATCAGACGGCTAAGCAAGTTGCTCGGAAGATATGGGACCATGTGTTCTGTGTGTATGGGTTTCCTGAGCGGATCCATACGGATCAAGGAACAAATTTTGAGAGTGAGCTCATTGCTGAACTGCTTGCACTTTCTGGGGTCTCCAAATCTCGTACAACGGCCTATCATCCTATGGGAAATGGCATCACAGAGCGGTTCAACCGAACATTAGGAAGTATGCTTCGCTCCTTGCCTCTGAGATCTAAGGATAAGTGGCCACAACAAATTCAGACTCTGACCTTCGCTTACAACTCAACAATACATGAGACGACGGGTTACGCACCCTTCCAACTCATGTTTGGGCGTGTCCCACGATTACCTGTGGACATAATGTTCAAGCAAGTATCGAAGGATCCAGTGATTGTTGATTATAGCAGCTATGTCGCCACTTTAATGTCTCATCTTCACGAAGCAGCTGAAATTGCTCAAAAACATGCTGTACAAGAACAGAGGAAACAGACCAAGATGTATAATCGCAAGATCAAGGGAGTACATTTGAACAATGGAGATAGAGTGCTCATTGCCAATAAAGGAGAAAGAGGAAAAAGGAAGTTGGCAGATAGATGGGAACCTACTGTGTACACCATTGTGGATAATGAACCCCAGACACACATATACAAAGTGAAGGATGACGAAGGACACATTAAAGTGGTACATCGAAACATGCTCTTAGATATCAGTTTCTTACCAGTGACATGTCCTGAGGATGAAACATGTGGATCAACGGTTGCCGATTGCTCGAACGATTCTGAGTGTGAGAGCCAGTCAACAAATTCCACTGATTCCTTGGAGGAAGAAGATCCTGAAGACAAAACACATTCATCAGTATTGAATGAGGATGTTTCAAAGAGTTCAGAAACATTTGTACAAATGGAACAGGATACAGAGGAAAGTGATGACACTTACTGTGTTAATTCTGGTCAAGACAGCCAAAACCAGATGCTCCCTGAAAAAACATTGAGCACAGGAACTTCTGATTGTGACAATGTTTTGGCAACATTTGACCTTACTAATTCAGGTATCGTTGACTACGATTTACCTGTACTTGATGATGTGTCCATGCAAGGTCCTGAACAAGCCCAAGGCCCAATTACAACACGGGCTGGTAGAGCAGTGTTCGAATTGAGGGGGGGCTGGGGGGGTCCGGGACCCCCCATAAGCATCAAGGGACCCCCCATAAGGCCCAAAAAAATTACCTCGGGGGTCCCTTGGTTTTTCATTAAAACTAAAATAATAGAAACATAATTTATTAGGTAGGCCTAATATTTTTTTTATCAAAGTATTTCGCTGCCGCTCCTATTAGAAAGTAATTCAAATTAGATTTGCGTCTGAAAAGACGCAAAATTTATAATATTTTTTTTGCGTGTAAATGATACACACTGCAAACCCTTTGGGTAGGATTAGGGGTGTGGAGTACGTGCGTATTACATGCCATAAAGTGCGTATCATATGCACGCAAAAACTATTTTTGGCGAATAAATGGTACGAGAAATAAATTTCGTGCTATAGATAAGCACTTTCACGAGAGTCTGGCAGAGTGGATCCTCATTTTAACCTCACGATGACAGTAAGATAATATTTCTTTCTTTTATGATTGTTTGGTAATTTACTGATCTGAATAGAATTTCGACATTAACGGTTGTTCGGGACACGTGCGTGTGTTTTTTAAGGGACAAGTGAAAGAGAATTGTAGCCTACTTGCCCAACCGGACAAATGCCCTGATTAAAACAATTTTCAATATCAAAAAAATAAAATAAGAAATAACGTGCCTACTCGGTTAGGCTACTAACGTAACCTCAGTTCCTTGAGAGTAGGGAAAGAGTATAGAGAGTACAAATTAGGGAAAGAAATGCCCTTTATAAAGCTAAAAAAATTATTCTGATAAGAGTGTTTTCCAACAGTGATGTAATGAAACATTGACAATTTAAGTTTGAAGGGAGTAAAGCCTCTGTTTAGGCTGGAAATGTAATTTTGACAAAAGAAGAACTTTTATTTTAAATAAATCTTAATTTTAAATCAGCCTACAGTGTGATATTTCATCATATTATCATGCTTAACACTGAGAATTTGAATAATTGAAATGTGATGATCAGATGCAGATATCTAAATCAGAGAATATCATAGGTTCGGGAGGTTGGCGGGTGGATTATTTATTTTTAACAGCAGATTCGGGGGACTCAAAGTGCACCAGATTAATGAATTTATCTTTAAAATGTACAAAATTTTCTTCCGGGGGGGCATGCCCCCGGACCCCCCCAGAGGTACCGAGCTCAATCCACAAAAATACTGTGGGAAACTCAGTAGGCTATATGATGGTCTACGAAAAATACACATTTAATTATCTTATTAAAATACATTAAATAATAAGTTAATGCTCAACTGCAAAAACATGTTCTGAAACACTAAAAGTTAAGTAAATGAAATTATAGTATTATATGAAATAAATAAATGAAAATATGTATATTATTACGTTTTTTTTTTTTTTTTTTTTTTGTGGGGACCCCCCAAGAGCTTTGACACAATTCGAACACTGTGGTAGAGTAGTAAAAAAAGTAAACCGTCTGATTGAGACCATGGCTCAAAAGCCATTTAAAATGCCAAATTTGTCAAGCAGGTTCCAGAAAAAGTCACAGTCCCTTTTAAGCCTATTCTAATATCAATGATAGTTTATTTTCTTTATTTTCATTTCTTTTTGGGATACATTTTTTCGATATGAGAATAATGTGAATGAGGATTTGTTGCAAAGGTCAAGTGTGGTATGGTGTATTTGGCAACATACTTTACTAAGTGGTTTTGAGGCCTGATCACCCTCAAATTTCTCTGTATCTGTCAAGACAGATAGCTTTTATTGCTGTAACTGTGAAATTTTTGCATTGTGATTCTTTAGTAAGTCCTCTTTATGCGCATATAGAATTTTGGTGAAATTAGGGGAGGTGAATGTAACAGATGTTATATTTATTTATTAATTTCACTCAAAATCTCCTTTGTTATTAAGTTGGCTTGAGAAAGCCAACTTACTGAAATCCTATTTAAACTTATTAAGTTGGCTTGAGAAAGCCAACATATTGAAATCCTATTTAAACTTATTAAGTTGGCTTGAGAAAGCCAACATATTGAAATCCTATTTAAACTTATTAAGTTGGCTTGAGAGAGCCAACATATTGAAATCCTATTTAAACTTATTATTATTAAGTTGGCTTGAGAGAGCCAACATATTGAAATCCTATTTAAACTTATTATTAAGTTGGCTTGAGAGAGCCAACATATTGAAATCCTATTTAAACTTATTATTATTATTATTATTAAGTTGGCTTGAGAGAGCCAACATATTGAAATCCTATTTAAACTTATTATTAAGTTGGCTTGAGAGAGCCAACATATTGAAATCCTATTTAAACTTATTATTAAGTTGGCTTGAGAAAGCCAACATATTGAAATCCTATTTAAACTTATTAAGTTGGCTTGAGAGAGCCAACATATTGAAATCCTATTTAAACTTATTATTATTATTATTATTATTATTCTTCTTACTAAAAAATCTGACTCAAACTCCTCCTAGAGCTTTAACTCTACATACTCCAAAATCGGCTCAGACACTCAAACAGATCTGACTCGGTGTGCTCTATCTTTTCAGACTGATCGGACTTACGGTTTTCCTAAAAATGACGATCAAAACTCGGAAAAACTCCCATTGACTTAACATTGGGCATTCTAAAAAAATTCAAACTCACCAACCGACAAAAATTTAAATCTAAATCCCTTGAAAACTAATTCAAACTGCCATTCTATATATATTAGCCAATGAAACTCATTTAAACTAATAAACTCTAATCTCATACACTTATAAACTAATTAACTTAAATTTAATAACTAATTAACTAATAAACTCATGAATTCATAGACTTATGAACTCTTAAACTCATAAATTAATAAATTCTGAACTCTAAACTCATTTAAACTTATAAACTCTAAACTCAAAAACTTGTACACTTATAAACTCTAAACTCATAAACTCTGAGTGTGTGTGTGTGTGTGTGTGTGTGTCTGAGTGAGTGTGTGAGCGAGGTAGTCTGTGTGTGTGTGTGTGTGTGTGTGTGTGTGTGTGTGTGTGTTTGTTTGTATCTATCTAACTTATTTATATATCTATCATAAACTTCAAACTACTTTAAACTACTTTAAACTTCAAACCAATTTAAACTTCTTAAGTTTAAAGCTCCCAGCTCCCAAGCAACTCCATAGCAACCAAACTTGAGTACCCTAGCAACCGTTTTGCAAGACCTATATCTCTGTATCAGAACATCGTATAGAGATGAGGTTTGGCTCTTTTGACTCATGCTAGCAAACAGCACTTCCAACATGCTACATATGCTAGCAGTGAATAGCTACATGCTAATAGCGATTAGTTAAGTGTTAAATCATGCCAAGATCATGCTAAGAACTCTATAAAAACTCCATAGTAACCATCTGTGATAACTACCAACCACCTAGTAACACCATATCAACCGCCCTGAATACCATAGCAACCCCCCAGAACACCCTAGCAACCGCCTAGCAACCACCCAAAAGACCCTAGCAACCACCCAGAACACCGTAGCAACCACCCAAAAGACCCTAGCAACCACCCAAAAGACCCTAGCAACCGCCTAGCAACCACCAAAAATATCCTAGCAACCACCTAGCAACGACCCAAAAGACCCTAGCAACCACCGAAAATATCCTAGCAACCACCCAAAAGACCCTAGCAACTACCCAAAATATCCTAGCAACCGCCTAGCAACTACCCAAAAGACCCTAGCAACCACCCAGAACACCCTACCAACCGCCTAGCAACCACCCAGAACACCCTAGCAACCACCCAAAATACCCTAGCAACCACCCAAAATATCCTAGCAACCACCCAAAAGACCTAGCAACCGCCTAGCAACCACACAAAAGACCCTAGCAACCACCCAAAACACCCTAGCAACCGCCTAGCAACCACCCAAAAGACCCTAGCAACCACCCAAAATACCCTAGCAACCACCCAAAACACCCTAGTAACCGCCTAGCAACCACCCAAAAGACCCTAGCAACCACCCAAAATATCCTAGCAACCACCCAAAACACCCTAGCAATCGCCTAGCAACCACCCAAAAGACCCTAGCAACCACCCAAAATATCCTAGCAACCACCCAAAACACCCTAGCAACCGCCTATCAACCACCCAAAAGACCCTAGCAACCACCCAAAACACCCTAGCAACCGCCTAGCAACCACCCAAAACACCCTAGCAACCACCTAGCAACCACCCAAAACATCCTAGCAACCACCCAGAACACCCTAGCAACCGCCTAGCAACCACCCAGAACACCCTAGCAACCACCCAAAACACCCTAGCAACCACCTAGCAACCACCCAAAAGACCCTAGCAACCACCCAGAACACCCTAGCAACCACCCAAAATACCCTAGCAACCACCCAAAACACCCTAGTAACCGCATAGCAACCACCCAAAAGACCCTAGCAACCACCCAAAACATCCTAGCAACCACCCAAAACACCCTAGCAACCGCCTAGCAACCACCCAAAAGACCCTAGCAACCACCTAAAATATCCTAGCAACCGCCTAGCAACCACCCAAAAGACCCTAGCAACCACCCAAAATATCCTAGTAACCACTCAAAACACCCTAGCAACTGCCTAGCAACCACCCAAAAGACCCTAGCAACCACCCAAAACATCCTAGCAACCACCCAAAACACCCTAGCAACCGCCTAGCAACCACCCAAAAGACCCTAGCAACCACCTAAAATATCCTAGCAACCGCCTAGCAACCACCCAAAATATCCTAGCAACCGCCTAGCAACCACCCCAAAGACCCTAGCAACCATCAGAAATATCCTAGCAACTGCCTAGCAACCACCCAGAATACCCTAGCAACCACCCAAAACAGCCTAGCAACCACCCAGAAAACCCTAGCAACCGCCTAGCAACCACCCAGAACACCCTAGCAACCACCCAAAATACCCTAGCAACCACCCAAAAGACCTTAGCAACCACCCAGGACACCCTAGCAACCACCTAGCAACCACCCAGAACACCCTAGCAACCGCCCAAAATACCCTAGCAACCACCCATAACATCCTAACAACCGCCTAGCAAAAAACTTTCCGGTCCAAACTTTCTCAAGCCAACTTAAAGTTTGTCTCGACGAACTTTCGCATCTAGTTATTATTATTCTTCTTACCAAAAAATTACACTCAATCTCCTCCTAGAGCTTTAACTCTACATACTCCAAACTCGGCTCAGACCTTCAAACTGTTCTGACTCGAGTTGCTTTATCTTTTCAGACTGATCGGACTTACGGTTTTCCTACAAATGACGATCAAAACTCGGAAAAACTCCCATTGACTTAACATTGGGCATTCTAAAAAAATTCAAACTCACCAACCGACAAAAATTTAAATCTAAATCCCTTGAAAACTAATTCAAACTGCCATTCTATATATATTAGCCAATGAAACTCATTTAAACTAATAAACTCTAATCTCATACACTTATAAACTAATTAACTTAAATTTAATAACTAATTAACTAATAAACTCATGAATTCATAGACTTATGAACTCTTAAACTCATAAATTAATAAATTCTGAACTCTAAACTCATTTAAACTTATAAACTCTAAACTCAAAAACTTGTACACTTATAAACTCTAAACTCATAAACTCTGAGTGTGTGTGTGTGTGTGTGTGTGTCTGAGTGAGTGTGTGAGCGAGGTAGTCTGTGTGTGTGAGTGTGTGTGTGTGTGTGTGTGTGTGTGTGTGTGTTTGTTTGTTTGTATCTATCTAACTTATTTATATATCTATCATAAACTTCAAACTACTTTAAACTACTTTAAACTTCAAACCAATTTAAACTTCTTAAGTTTAAAGCTCCCAGCTCCCAAGCAACTCCATAGCAACCAAACTTGAGTACCCTAGCAACCGTTTTGCAAGACCTATATCTCTGTATCAGAACATCGTATAGAGATGAGGTTTGGCTCTTTTGACTCATGCTAGCAAACAGCACTTCCAACATGCTACATATGCTAGCAGTGAATAGCTACATGCTAATAGCGATTAGATAAGTGTTAAATCATGCCAAGATCATGCTAAGAACTCTAGAAAAACTCCATAGTAACCATCTGTGACAACTACCAACCACCTAGTAACACCATATCAACCGCCCTGAATACCATAGCAACCCCCCAGAACACCCTAGCAACCGCCTAGCAACCACCCAAAAGACCCTAGCAACCACCCAGAACACCGTAGCAACCACCCAAAAGACCCTAGCAACCACACAAAACACCCTAGCAACCGCCTAGCAACCACCCAAAAGACCCTAGCAACCACCCAAAACACCCTAGAAACCGCCTAGCAACCACCCAAAAGACCCTAGCAACCACCCAAAATATCCTATCAACCGCCTAGCAACCACCCAAAAGACCCTAGCAACCACCAGAAATATCCTAGCAACCGCCTAGCAACCACCCAGAATATCCTAGCAACCACCCAAAACAGCCTAGCAACCACCCAGAACACCCTAGCAACCGCCTAGCAACCACCCAAAAGACCCTAGCAACCGCCTAGCAACCACCCAGAACACCCTAGCAACCACCCAAAAGACCCTAGCAACCGCCTAGCAACCACCCAAAAGACCCTAGCAACCGCCTAGCAACCACCCAGAACACCCTAGCAACCACCCAAAAGACCCTAGCAACCACCCAAAATACCCTAGCAACCACCCAGAACACCCTAGCAACCACCCAAAATACCCTAGCAACCGCCTAGCAACCACCCAAAACCGCCTAGCAACCACCCAAAACACCCTAGCAACCGCCTAGCAACCACCCAAAATACCCTAGCAACCACCCAAAAGACCCTAGCAACCACCCAAAATATCCTAGCAACCACACAAAACACCCTAGCAACCGCCTAGCAACCACACAAAAGACCCTGGCAACCGCCTAGCAACCACCCAAAACACCCTAGCAACCACCCAAAACACCCTAGCAACCACCCAAAATACCCTAGCAACCGCCTAGCAACCACCCAGAATACCTTAGCAACCGCCTAGCAACACCATAGCGACCACCCATAACATCCTAACAACCGCCTAGCAAAAAACTTTCCGGTCCAAACTTTCTCAAGCCAACTTAAAGTTTGTCTCGACGAACTTTCGCATCTAGTTATTATTATTATTCCGAGACTAAAATTTCTATATGAAACTCGTCCTAGAGCTTTAACTCTACATACTCCAAACTCGGCTCAGACACTCAAACTGTTCTGACTCGCGTTGCTTTATCTTTTCAGACTGATCGGACTTACGGTTTTCCTACAAATGACGATCAAAACTCGGAAAAACTCCCATTGACTTACAATGGGGAGTTCTAAAAAAATTCAAACTCACCAACCGACAAAAATTTAAATCTAAATCCCTTGAAAACTAATTCAAACTGCCATTCTATATATATTAGCCAATGAAACTCATTTAAACTAATAAACTCTAATCTCATACACTTATAAACTAATTAACTTAAATTTAATAGCTAATTAACTAATAAACTCATGAATTCATAGACTTATGAACTCTTCAACTCATAAATTAATAAACTCTGAACTCTAAACTCATTTAAACTTATAAACTCTAAACTCAAAAACTCGTACACTTATAAACTCTAAACTCATAAACTCTGAGTGTGTGTGTGTGTGTCTGAGTGAGTGTGTGAGCGAGGTAGTCTGAGTGTGTGTGTGTGTGTGTGTGTGTGTGTGTTTGTGTGTATCTATCTAACTTATTTATATATCTATCATAAACTTCAAACTACTTTAAACTACTTTAAACTTCAAACCACTTTAAACTTCTTTAGTTTAATGCTTCCAGCTCCCAAGCAACTCCATAGCAACCAAACTTGAGTACCCTAGCAACCGTTTTGCAAGACCTATATCTCTGTATCAGAACATCGTATAGAGATGAGTTTTGGCTCTTTTGACTCATGCTAGCAAACAGCACTTCCAACATGCTACACATGCTAGCAGTGAATAGCTACATGCTAATAGCAATTAGTTAAGTGTTGAATCATGCCAAGATCATGCTAAGAACTCTATAAAAACTCCATAGTAACCATCTGTGACAACTACCAACCAGCTAGTAACACCATATCAACCGCCCTGAATACCATAGCAACCACCCAGAACACCCTAGCAACCGCCTAGCAACCACCCAGAACACCCTAGCAACCACCCAAAATACCTTAGAACACCCTAGCAACACCATAGCAACCACTCAGAACACCCTAGCAACCACCCAAAATACCTTAGAACACCCTAGCAACACCATAGCAACCACTCAGAACACCCTAGCAACTGCCTAACAACCACCCAGAACACCCTAGCAACCACCCAAAATACCTTAGAACACCCTAGCAACACCATAGCAACCACCCAGAACACCCTAGCAACCACCCAAAATACCTTAGAACACCATAGCAACACCATAGCAACCACTAAGAACACCCTAGCAACCACCCAAGATACCTTAGGACACCCTAGCAACACCATAGCAACCACTCAGAACACCCTAGCAACTGCCTAACAACCACCCAGAACACCCTAGCAACCACCCAAAATACCTTAGAACACCCTAGCAACACCATAGCAACCACTCAGAACACCGTAGCAACTGCCTAACAACCACCCAGAACACCCTAGCAACCACTCAAAATACCTTAGAACACCCTAGCAACACCATAGCAACCACTCAGAACACCCTAGCAACCACCCAAAATACCTTAGAACACCCTAGCAACACCATAGCAACCACTCAGAACACCCTAGCAACTGCCTAACAACCACCCAGAACACCCTAGCAACCACCCAAAATACCTTAGAACACCCTAGCAACACCATAGCAACCACCCAGAACACCCTAGCAACCACCCAAAATACCTTAGAACACCATAGCAACACCATAGCAACCACTCAGAACACCCTAGCAACCACCCAAAATACCTTAGGACACCCTAGCAACACCATAGCAACCACTCAGAACACCCTAGCAACTGCCTAACAACCACCCAGAACACCCTAGCAACCACCCAAAATACCTTAGAACACCCTAGCAACACCATAGCAACCACTCAGAACACCGTAGCAACTGCCTAACAACCACCCAGAACACCCTAGCAACCACCCAAAATACCTTAGGACACCCTAGCAACTCCATAGCAACCACTCAGAACACCGTAGCAACTGCCTAACAACCACCCAGAACACTCTAGCAACCACCCAAAATACCCTAGCAACCGCCTAGCAACCACCCAGAACACCCTAGCAACCACCCAAAATACCCTAGCAACCACCTAGCAACCACCCAAAAGACCCTAGCAACCACCCAAAATATCTTAGCAACCACCCAAAACACCCTAGCAACCACCCATAACACCCTAGCAACTGCCTAGCAACCACCCAGAACACCCTAGTAACCACCCAAAATACCCTAGCAACCGCCTAGCAACCACCCAAAAGACCCTAGCAACCACCCAAAAGACCCTAGCAACCGCCTAGCAACCACCCAAAAGACCCTAGCAACCACCAAAAATATCCTAGCAACCACCCAGAACACCCTAGCAACCACCTAGCAACCCCCTAGCAACCACACAAAAGACCCTAGCAACCGCCTAGCAACCACCCAAAACACCCTAGCAACCGCCTAGCAACCACCCAGAATACCTTAGCAACCACGTAGCAACACCATAGCGACCACCCATAACATCCTAACAACCGCCTAGCAAAAAACTTTCCGGTCCAAACTTTCTCAAGCCAACTTAAAGTTTGTCTCGACGAACTTTCGCATCTAGTTAAGTTGGCTTGAGAGAGCCAACATATTGAAATCCTATTTAAACTTATTATTATTATTATTCTTCTTACCAAAAAATTCCACTCAATCTCCTCCTAGAGCTTTAACTCTACATACTCCAAACTCGGCTCAGACACTCAAACTGTTCTGACTCGAGTTGCTTTATCTTTTCAGACTGATCGGACTTACGGTTTTCCTACAAATGATTATCAAAACTCGGAAAAACTCCCATTGACTTGCATTGGGGAGTTCTAAAAAATTCAAATCCAGATTCAAACTGACCAACCGACAAAAATTCAAATCTAAATACCTTGAAGACTAAACCAAACTGCCGTTCTATATATATTAGCCAATGAAACTCATTTAAACTAATAAACTCTAATCTCATACATTTATAAACTAATTAACTTAAATTTAATAACTAATTAACTAATAAACTCATGAATTCATAGACTTAAATTAATAAACTCTGAACTCTAAACTCATTTAAACTTATAAACTCTAAACTCAAAAACTCATACACTTATAAACTCATCAATTTATACACTTATAAACTCTAAACTCATAAACTCTGAGAGTGTGTGTGTGTGTGTGTGTGTGTGTCTGAGTGAGTGTGTGAGCGAGGTAGTCTGAGTGAGTGTGTGTGTGTGTGTGTGTGTGTGTGTATCTATATAACTTATTTATCTATCTATCTCTCTCATAAACTTCAAACTACTTTAAACTTTAAACCAATTTAAACTTCTTAAGTTTAAAGCTCCCAGCTCCCAAGCAACTCCATAGCAACCAAACTTGAGTACCCTAGCAACCGTTTTGCAAGACCTATATCTCTGTATCAGAACATCGTATAGAGATGAGTTTTGGCTCTTTTGACTCATGCTAGCAAACAGCACTTCCAACATGCTACACATGCTAGCAGTGAATAGCTACATGCTAATAGCAATTAGTTAAGTGTTAAATCATGCCAAGATCATGCTAAGAACTCTATAAAAACTCCATAGTAACCATCTGTGACAACTACCAACCACCTAGTAACACCATATCAACCGCCCTGAATACCATAGCAACCACCCAGAACACCCTAGCAACCACCCAAAAGACCCTAGCAACCACCCAAAATATCCTAGCAACCACCCAAAATACCCTAGCAACCGCCTAGCAACCACCCAAAAGACCCTAGCAACCACCCAAAAGACCCTAGCAACCACCGAAAATATCCTAGCAACCGCCTAGCAACCACCCAAAAGACCCTAGCAACCACCGAAAATATCCTAGCAACCGCCTAGCAACCACCCAAAAGACCCTAGCAACTACCCAAAAGACCCTAGCAACCACCCAGAACACCCTAGCAACCGCCTAGCAACCACCCAGAACACCCAAGCAACCACCCAAAATACCCTAGCAACCACCCAAAAGACCCTAGCAACCACCCAAAATATCCTAGCAACCACCCAAAACACCCTAGCAACCGCCTAGCAACCACCCAAAAGACCCTAGCAACCACTCAGAACACCATAGTAACCACCCAAAATACCCTAGCAACCACCCAAAAGACCCTAGCAACCACCCAAAACACCCTAGCAACCGCCTAGCAACCACCCAAAAGACCCTAGCAACCACCCAAAACATCCTAGCAACCACCCAAAACACCCTAGCAACCGCCTAGCAACCACCCAAAAGACCCTAGCAACCGCCTAGCAACCACCCAAAAGACCCTAGCAACCACCTAAAATATCCTAGCAACCGCCTAGCAACCACCCAGAATACCATAGCAACCACCCAGAAAACCCTAGCAACCGCCTAGCAACCACCCAGAATACCCTAGCAACCACCTAGAACACCCTAGCAACCACCCAAAAGACCTTAGCAACCACCTAGCAACCACCCAGAACACCCTAGCAACCGCCCAGAATACCCTAGCAACACCATAGCAACCACCCATAACATCCTAGCAACCGCCTAGCAAAAAACGTTCTGCTCCAAACTTTCTCAAGCCAACTTAAAGTTTGTCTCGACGAACTTTCGCATCTAGTTATTATTATTATTCCGAGACTAAAATTTCTATATGAAACTCGTCCTAGAGCTTTAACTCTACATACTCCAAACTCGGCTCAGACACTCAAACTGTTCTGACTCGCGTTGCTTTATCTTTTCAGACTGATCAGACTTACGGTTTTCCTACAAATGACGATCAAAACTCGGAAAAACTCCCATTGACTTACAATGGGGAGTTCTAAAAAATTCAAATCCAGATTCAAACTCACCAACCGACAAAAATTTAAATCTAAACACCTTGAAGACTAAACCAAACTGCCGTTCTATATATATTAGCCAATGAAACTCATTTAAACTAATAAACTCTAATCTCATACATTTATAAACTAATTAACTTAAATTTAATAGCTAATTAACTAATAAACTCATGAATTCATAGACTTATGAACTCTTAAACTCATAAATTAATAAACTCTGAACTCTAAACTCATTTAAACTTATAAACTCTAAACTCAAAAACTCGTACACATATAAACTCTAAACTCATAAACTCTGAGTGTGTGTGTGTGTGTCTGAGTGAGGTAGTCTGAGTGTGTGTGTGTGTGTTTGTGTGTGTGTGTGTGTGTGTGTGTGTGTGTGTGTTTGTGTGTATCTATCTAACTTATTTATATATCTATCATAAACTTCAAACTACTTTAAACTACTTTAAACTTCAAACCACTTTAAACTTCTTTAGTTTAATGCTTCCAGCTCCCAAGCAACTCCATAGCAACCAAACTTGAGTACCCTAGCAACCGTTTTGCAAGACCTATATCTCTGTATCAGAACATCGTATAGAGATGAGTTTTGGCTCTTTTGACTCATGCTAGCAAACAGCACTTCCAACATGCTACACATGCTAGCAGTGAATAGCTACATGCTAATAGCAATTAGTTAAGTGTTGAATCATGCCAAGATCATGCTAAGAACTCTATAAAAACTCCATAGTAACCATCTGTGACAACTACCAACCACCTAGTAACACCATATCAACCGCCCTGAATACCATAGCAACCACCCAGAACACCCTAGCAACCGCCTAGCAACCACCCAGAACACCCTAGCAACCACCCAAAATACCTTAGAACACCCTAGCAACACCCTAGCAACCACTCAGAACACCCTAGCAACCACCCAAAATACCTTAGAACACCCTAGCAACATCCTAGCAACCACTCAGAACACCCTAGCAACTGCCTAACAACCACCCAGAACACCCTAGCAACCACCCAAAATACCTTAGAACACCCTAGCAACACCATAGCAACCACCCAGAACACCCTAGCAACCACCCAAAATACCTTAGAACACCATAGCAACACCATAGCAACCACTCAGAACACCCTAGCAACCACCCAAAATACCTTAGGACACCCTAGCAACACCATAGCAACCACCCAAAACACCCTAGCAACCGCCTAGCAACCACTCAAAAGACCCTAGCAACCACCCAGAACACCCTAGCAACCACCCAAAAGACCCTAGCAACCGCCTAGCAACCACCCAAAAGACCCTAGCAACCACCCAAAAGACCCTAGCAACCGCCTAGCAACCACCCAAAATATCCTAGCAACCACCCAAAACACCCTAGCAACCGCCTAGCAACCACCCAAAATATCCTAGCAACCACCCAAAACACCCTAGCAACCACCCAAAACACCCTAGCAACCGCCTAGCAACCACCCAAAAGACCCTAGCAACCGCCTAGCAACCACCAAAAAGACCCTAGCAACCACCAAAAATATCCTAGCAACCACCCAGAACACCCTAGCAACCACCTAGCAACCGCCTAGCAACCACACAAAAGACCCTAGCAACCGCCTAGCAACCACCCAAAACACCCTAGCAACCACCCAAAACACCCTAGCAACCACCCAAAATACCCTAGCAACCGCCTAGCAACCACCCAGAATACCTTAGCAACCGCCTAGCAACACCATAGCGACCACCCATAACATCCTAACAACCGCCTAGCAAAAAACGTTCTGGTCCAAACTTTCTCAAGCCAACTTAAAGTTTGTCTCGACGAACTTTCGCATCTAGTTATTATTATTATTCCGAGACTAAAATTTCTATATGAAACTCGTCCTAGAGCTTTAACTCTACATACTCCAAACTCGGCTCAGACACTCAAACTGTTCTGACTCGCGTTGCTTTATCTTTTCAGACTAATCGGACTTACGGTTTTCCTACAAATGACGATCAAAACTCGGAAAAACTCCCATTGACTTACAATGGGGAGTTCTAAAAAATTCAAATCCAGATTCAAACTCACCAACCGACAAAAATTTAAATCTAAACACCTTGAAGACTAAACCAAACTGCCGTTCTATATATATTAGCCAATGAAACTCATTTAAACTAATAAACTCTAATTTCATACATTTATAAACTAATTAACTTAAATTTAATAGCTAATTAACTAATAAACTCATGAATTCATAGACTTATGAACTCTTAAACTCATAAATTAATAAACTCTGAACTCTAAACTCATTTAAACTTATAAACTCTAAACTCAAAAACTCGTACACATATAAACTCTAAACTCATAAACTCTGAGTGTGTGTGTGTGTGTGTCTGAGTGAGGTAGTCTTGAGTGTGTGTGTGTGTGTGTGTGTGTGTGTTTGTGTGTATCTATCTAACTTATTTATATATCTATCATAAACTTCAAACTACTTTAAACTACTTTAAACTTCAAACCACTTTAAACTTCTTAAGTTTAATGCTTCCAGCTCCCAAGCAACTCCATAGCAACCAAACTTGAGTACCCTAGCAACCGTTTTGCAAGACCTATATCTCTGTATCAGAACATCGTATAGAGATGAGGTTTGGCTCTTTTGACTCATGCTTGCAAACAGCACTTCCAACATGCTACACATGCTAGCAGTGAATAGCTACATGCTAATAGCAATTAGTTAAGTGTTAAATCATGCCAAGATCATGCTAAGAACTCTATAAAAACTCCATAGTAACCATCTGTGACAACTACCAACCAGCTAGTAACACCATATCAACCGCCCTGAATACCATAGCAACCACCCAGAACACCCTAGCAACCACACAAAAGACCCTAGCAACCACCTAAAACACCCTAGCAACCGCCTAGCAACCACCCAAAAGACCCTAGCAACCACCCAAAACAGTCTAGCAACCACCCAGAACCCCCTAGCCACCACCTAGCAACCACCCAGAATACCTTAGCAACCGCCTAGCAACACCATAGCAACCACCCATAACACCCTAGCAACTGCCTAGCAACCACCCAGAACACCCTAGCAACCACCCAAAATACCTTAGCAACCGCCTAGCAACACCATAGCAACCACCTATAACACCCTAGCAACTGCCTAGCAACCACCCAGAACACCCTAGCAACCACCCAAAAGACCCTAGCAACCGCCTAGCAACCACCCAAAAGACCCTAGCAACCACCTAAAATAACCTAGCAACCACCCAAAAGACCCTAGCAACCGCCTAGCAACCACCCAAAAGACCCTAGCAACCACCCAAAATATCCTAGCAACCACCTAGCAACCACCAATAATACCCTAGCAACCACCCATAACACCCTAGCAACCACCCAAAATACCCTAGCAACCGCCTAGCAACCACCCAGAACACCCTAGCAACCACCCAAAATACCCTAGCAACTGCCTAGCAACACCATAGCAACCACCTATAACACCCTAGCAACTGCCTAGCAACCACCCAGAACACCCTAGCAACCACCCAAAAGACCCTAGCAACCGCCTAGCAACCACCCAAAAGACCCTAGCAACCACCCAAAATATCCTAGCAACCACCCAAAATACCCTAGCAACCACCCAAAATATCCTAGCAACCGCCTAGCAACCACCCAAAACACCCTATTATTCACCCAAAAACCCTAGCAACCGCCTAGCAACCACCCAAAAGACCCTAGCAACCGCCTAGCAACCACCCAAAACACCCTAGCAACCACCCAGAATACCCTAGCAACCGCCTAGCAACCACCCAAAATACCCTAGCAACCGCCTAGCAACACCATAGCGACCACCCATAACATCCTAGCAACCGCCTAGCAAAAAACGTTCTGGTCCAAACTTTCTCAAGCCAACTTAAAGTTTGTCTCGACGAACTTTCGCATCTAGTTAAGTTGGCTTGAGAGAGCCAACATATTGAAATCCTATTTAAACTTATTATTATTATTATTATTATTCTGAGACTAAAATTTCTATATGAAACTCGTCCTAGAGCTTTAACTCTACATACTCCAAACTCGGCTCAGACACTCAAACTTTTCTGACTAAGTGTGCTATCTATTTTCAGACTGATCGGACTTACGGTTTTCCTAAAAATGACGATCAAAACTCGGAAAAACTCCCATTGACTTACAATGGGGAGTTCTAAAAAAATTCAAACTCACCAACCGACAAAAATTTTAATCTAAATCCCTTGAAAACTAATTCAAACTGCCATTCTATATATATTAGCCAATGAAACTCATTTAAACTAATAAACTCTAATCTCATACACTTATAAACTAATTAACTTAAATTTAATAACTAATTAACTAATAAACTCATGAATTCATAGACTTATGAACTCTTAAACTCATAAATTAATAAATTCTGAACTCTAAACTCATTTAAACTTATAAACTCTAAACTCAAAAACTTGTACACTTATAAACTCTAAACTCATAAACTCTGAGTGTGTGTGTGTGTGTGTGTGTCTGAGTGAGTGTGTGAGCGAGGTAGTCTGTGTGAGTGTGTGTGTGTGTGTGTGTGTGTGTGTGTGTGTGTGTGTGTGTGTGTGTGTGTTTGTATCTATCTAACTTATTTATATATCTATCATAAACTTCAAACTACTTTAAACTACTTTAAACTTCAAACCAATTTAAACTTCTTAAGTTTAAAGCTCCCAGCTCCCAAGCAACTCCATAGCAACCAAACTTGAGTACCCTAGCAACCGTTTTGCAAGACCTATATCTCTGTATCAGAACATCGTATAGAGATGAGGTTTGGCTCTTTTGACTCATGCTAGCAAACAGCACTTCCAACATGCTACATATGCTAGCAGTGAATAGCTACATGCTAATAGCGATTAGTTAAGTGTTAAATCATGCCAAGATCATGCTAAGAACTCTATAAAAACTCCATAGTAACCATCTGTGATAACTACCAACCACCTAGTAACACCATATCAACCGCCCTGAATACCATAGCAACCCCCCAGAACACCCTAGCAACCGCCTAGCAACCACCCAAAAGACCCTAGCAACCACCCAGAACACCGTAGCAACCACCCAAAAGACCCTAGCAACCGCCTAGCAACCACCCAAAAGACCCTAGCAACCACCCAAAAGACCCTAGCAACCACCCAGAATACCCTAGCAACCACCCAAAACAGCCTAGCAACCACCCAGAACACCCTGGCCACCACCTAGCAACCACCCAGAATACCTTAGCAACGCCTAGCAACACCATAGCAACCACCCATAACACCCTAGCAACTGCCTAGCAACCACCCAGAACACCCTAGCAACCACCCAAAATACCCTAGCAACCGCCTAGCAACCACCCAAAACCGCCTAGCAACCACCCAAAACACCCTAGCAACCGCCTAGCAACCACCCAAAATACCCTAGCAACCACCCAAAAGACCCTAGCAACCACCCAAAATATCCTAGCAACCACCCAGAACACCCTAGCAACCGCCTAGCAACCACACAAAAGACCCTGGCAACCGCCTAGCAACCACCCAAAACACCCTAGCAACCACCCAAAACACCCTAGCAACCACCCAAAATACCCTAGCAACCGCCTAGCAACCACCCAGAATACCTTAGCAACCGCCTAGCAACACCATAGCGACCACCCATAACATCCTAACAACCGCCTAGCAAAAAACTTTCCGGTCCAAACTTTCTCAAGCCAACTTAAAGTTTGTCTCGACGAACTTTCGCATCTAGTTATTATTATTATTCTGAGACTAAAATTTCTATATTAAACTCCTCCTAGAGCTTTAACTCTACATACTCCAAACTCGGCTCAGACACTCAAACTTTTCTGACTAAGTGTGCTATCTATTTTCAGACTGATCGGACTTACGGTTTTCCTAAAAATGACGATCAAAACTCGGAAAAACTCCCATTGACTTAACATTGGGCATTCTAAAAAAATTCAAACTCACCAACCGACAAAAATTTAAATCTAAATCCCTTGAAAACTAATTCAAACTGCCATTCTATATATATTAGCCAATGAAACTCATTTAAACTAATAAACTCTAATCTCATACACTTATAAACTAATTAACTTAAATTTAATAACTAATTAACTAATAAACTCATGAATTCATAGACTTATGAACTCTTAAACTCATAAATTAATAAATTCTGAACTCTAAACTCATTTAAACTTATAAACTCTAAACTCAAAAACTTGTACACTTATAAACTCTAAACTCATAAACTCTGAGTGTGTGTGTGTGTGTGTGTGTGTGTCTGAGTGAGTGTGTGAGCGAGGTAGTCTGTGTGTGTGTGTGTGTGTGTGTGTTTGTTTGTATCTATCTAACTTATTTATATATCTATCATAAACTTCAAACTACTTTAAACTACTTTAAACTTCAAACCAATTTAAACTTCTTAAGTTTAAAGCTCCCAGCTCCCAAGCAACTCCATAGCAACCAAACTTGAGTACCCTAGCAACCGTTTTGCAAGACCTATATCTCTGTATCAGAACATCGTATAGAGATGAGGTTTGGCTCTTTTGACTCATGCTAGCAAACAGCACTTCCAACATGCTACATATGCTAGCAGTGAATAGCTACATGCTAATAGCGATTAGTTAAGTGTTAAATCATGCCAAGATCATGCTAAGAACTCTATAAAAACTCCATAGTAACCATCTGTGATAACTACCAACCACCTAGTAACACCATAGCAACCACCCAGAACACCCTAGCAACCACCTAGTAACCACCCAGAATACCCTAGCAACACCATAGCAACCACCAAAACACCCTAGCAACCACCTAGCAACATCATAGCGACCACCCAGAATACCCTAGCAACACCATAGCAACCACCAAAACACCCTAGCAACCACCTAGCAACATCATAGCGACCACCCAGAATACCCTAGCAACACCATAGCAACCACCAAAACACCATAGCAACCACCTAGCAACATCATAGCAACCACCCAGAACACCCTAGCAACTGCCTAGCAACACCATAGCAACCACCAAAACACCCTAGCAACCGCCTAGCAACATCATAGCAACCACCCAGAACACCCTAGCAACCGCCTAGCAACCACCCAAAACACCCTAGCAACCGCCTAGCAACCACCCAGAATACCCTAGCAACCACCTAGCAACACCATAGCAACCACCCAGAACACCCTAACAACCGCCTAGCAACCACCGAGAACACCCTAGCAACCACCCAGAATACCCTAGCAACCACCTAGCAACACCATAGCAACCACCCAGAAGACCCTAGCAACCGCTTAGCAACCACCCAGAATACCCTAGCAACCGCCTAGGAACACCATAGCAACCACCCAGAACACCCTAGCAACCCACTAGAAAACCCCCAACAACTTTTTAACTGTAAACTACTTTAAACTTTAAACTACTTTAAACTTCAAACTGATTTAAACTTTAGACTAATTTAAAATTTAAACTACTTTAAACTTCAAACTTCTTTAAACTTTAAACTACTTTAAACTTCAAACTGATTTAAACTTTAGACTAATTTAAAATTTAAACTACTTTAAACTTCAAACTTCTTTAAACTTTAAACTAAATTAAACTTCAAACTTCTTTAAACTTTAAACTAAATTAAACTTCTAACTACTTTAAACTTCAAACTTTCCGGTCCAAACTTTCTCAAGCCAACTTAAAGTTTGTCTCGACGAACTTTTTAATCTAGTTATTATTATTATTCTGAGACTAAAATTTCTATATGAAACTCGTCCTAGAGCTTTAACTCTACATACTCCAAACTCGGCTCAGACACTCAAACTTTTCTGACTAAGTGTGCTATCTATTTTCAGACTGATCGGACTTACGGTTTTCCTAAAAATGACGATCAAAACTCGGAAAAACTCCCATTGACTTAACATTGGGCATTCTAAAAAAATTCAAACTCACCAACCGACAAAAATTTAAATCTAAATCCCTTGAAAACTAATTCAAACTGCCATTCTATATATATTAGCCAATGAAACTCATTTAAACTAATAAACTCTAATCTCATACACTTATAAACTAATTAACTTAAATTTAATAACTAATTAACTAATAAACTCATGAATTCATAGACTTATGAACTCTTAAACTCATAAATTAATAAATTCTGAACTCTAAACTCATTTAAACTTATAAACTCTAAACTCAAAAACTTGTACACTTATAAACTCTAAACTCATAAACTCTGAGTGTGTGTGTGTGTGTGTGTCTGAGTGAGTGTGTGAGCGAGGTAGTCTGTGTGAGTGTGTGTGTGTGTGTGTGTGTGTGTGTGTGTTTGTTTGTATCTATCTAACTTATTTATATATCTATCATAAACTTCAAACTACTTTAAACTACTTTAAACTTCAAACCAATTTAAACTTCTTAAGTTTAAAGCTCCCAGCTCCCAAGCAACTCCATTGCAACCAAACTTGAGTACCCTAGCAACCGTTTTGCAAGACCTATATCTCTGTATCAGAACATCGTATAGAGATGAGGTTTGGCTCTTTTGACTCATGCTAGCAAACAGCACTTCCAACATGCTACATATGCTAGCAGTGAATAGCTACATGCTAATAGCGATTAGTTAAGTGTTAAATCATGCCAAGATCATGCTAAGAACTCTATAAAAACTCCATAGTAACCATCTGTGATAACTACCAACCACCTAGTAACACCATATCAACCGCCCTGAATACCATAGCAACCCCCCAGAACACCCTAGCAACCGCCTAGCAACCACCCAAAAGACCCTAGCAACCACCCAGAACACCGTAGCAACCACCCAAAAGACCCTAGCAACCGCCTAGCAACCACCCAAAAGACCCTAGCAACCACCCAAAAGACCCTAGCAACCACCCAAAAGACCCTAGCAACCACCCAGAATACCCTAGCAACCACCCAAAACAGCCTAGCAACCACCCAGAACACCCTGGCCACCACCTAGCAACCACCCAGAATACCTTAGCAACGCCTAGCAACACCATATCAACCGCCCTGAATACCATAGCAACCACCCATAACACCCTAGCAACTGCCTAGCAACCACCCAGAACACCCTAGCAACCACCCAAAATACCCTAGCAACCGCCTAGCAACCACCCAAAACCGCCTAGCAACCACCCAAAACACCCTAGCAACCGCCTAGCAACCACCCAAAATACCCTAGCAACCACCCAAAAGACCCTAGCAACCACCCAAAATATCCTAGCAACCACCCAGAACACCCTAGCAACCGCCTAGCAACCACACAAAAGACCCTGGCAACCGCCTAGCAACCACCCAAAACACCCTAGCAACCACCCAAAACACCCTAGCAACCACCCAAAACACCCTAGCAACCGCCTAGCAACCACCCAGAATACCTTAGCAACCGCTTTAAATTTAAATCTAAACACCTTGAAGACTAAACCAAACTGCCGTTCTATATACTATATGAGCCATTCAGACTCATTTAAACTAATAAACTCTAAACTATAAACACTTATAAACTAATTAACTTATAAACTAATGAATTCATAAACTTATGAACTCTTAAGCTCTTAAATTAATAAACTCTAAACTCTAAACTCTTAATCTCATTTAAACTTATAAACTCTAAACTGATTTAAACTTATAAACTCAAAACTCAAGAACTCATACACTTATAAACTCATCAATTTATACACTTATAAACTCTAAACTCAGACACACACACTGAGTTTATGAGTGAGTGTGTGAGCGAGTTAGTGTGTGTGTGTGTGTGTGTTTGTGTGTTTGTGTGTGTGTGTGTGTGTGTGTGTGTCTATCTAACTTATTTATCTACCTGTCAAACTTCAAACTACTGTAAACTACTGTAAACTTCAAACCACTATAAACTTCTTAAGTTTAAATCTTCCAGCTCCCAAGCAACTCCATAGCAACCAAACTCGAGTACCCTAGCAACCGTTTTGTAAGACCTATATCTCTGTATCAGAACATCGTATAGAGATGAGGTTTGGCTCTTTTGACTCATGCTAGCAAACAGCACTTCCAACATACTACACATGCTAGCAGTGAATAGCTACATGCTAATAGTGATTAGTTAAGTGTTAAATCATGCCAAGATCATGCTAAGAACTCTATAAAAACTCCATAGTAACCATCTGTGACAACTACCAGCCACCTAGTAACACCATATCAACCGCCCTGAATACCTTAGCAACCGCCTAGCAACACCATAGCAACCACCCATAACACCCTAGCAACCGCCTAGCAACCACCCAGAACAGCCTAGCAACCACCCATAACACCCTAGCAACCACCTAGCAACCACCCTAGCAACCACCCAAAAGACCCTAGCAACCGCCTAGCAACCACCCAAAAGACCCTAGCAACCACCGAAATATCCTAGCAACCGCCTAGCAACCACCCAAAAGACCCTAGCAACTACCCAAAATATCCTAGCAACCGCCTAGCAACTACCCAAAAGACCCTAGCAACCACCCAAAACACCCTAGCAACCGCCTAGCAACAACCCAGAACACCCTAGCAACCACCCAAAAGACCCTAGCAACCACCCAAAATATCCTAGCAACCACCCAAAACACCCTAGCAACGCCTAGCAACCACCCAAAAGACCCTAGCAACCACCGAGAACACCCTAGCAACCACCCAAAATACCCTAGCAACCACCCAAAAGACCCTAGCAACCACCCAAAACACCCTAGCAACCGCCTAGCAACCACCCAAAAGACCCTAGCAACCACCCAAAACATCCTAGCAACCACCCAAAAGACCCTAGCAACCACCTAGCAACCACCCAAAAGACCCTAGCAACCACCTAAAATATCCTAGCAACCGCCTAGCAACCACCCAAAAGACCCTAGCAACCATCAGAAATATCCTAGCAACCGCCTAGCAACCACCCAGAATACCCTAGCAACCACCCAAAACAGGCTAGCAACCACCCAGAAAACCCTAGCAACCGCCTAGCAACCACCCAGAATACCCTAGCAACCACCTAGAACACCCTAGCAACCACCCAAAATACCCTAGCAACCACCCAAAAGACCTTAGCAACCACCCAGGACACCCTAACAACCACCCAGAACACCCTAGCAACCACCCAAAATACCCTAGCAACACCATAGCAACCACCCATAACATCCTAGCAACTGCCTAGCAAAAAAACGTTCTGCTCCAAACTTTTCTCAAGCCAACTTAAAGTTTGTCTCGACGAACTTTCGCATCTAGTTAAGTTGGCTTGAGAAAGCCAACATATTGAAATCCTATTTAAACTTATTATTATTATTCTTCTGACCCTAAAAAAATCTATATCAAACTCGTCCTAGAGCTTTAACCCTACATACTCCAAACTCGGCTCAGACACTCAAACTGATCTGACTCGGTATGCTATATCTTTTCAGACTGATCGGACTTACGGTTTTCCTAAAAATGACGATCAAAACTCGAAAAAACTCATTCAAAAACTCCATTGACTTACATTGGGGAGTTCTAAAAAATTCAAACCGACAAAAATTTAAATCTAAACACCTTGAAGACTAAACCAAACTGCCGTTCTATATACTATATGAGCCATTGAGACTCATTTAAACTAATAAACTCTAAACTATAAACACTTATAAACTAATTAACTTATAAACTCATGAATTCATAAACTTATGAATTCTTAAACTCATAAATTAATAAACTCTGAACTCTTAATCTCATTTAAACTTATAAACTCTAAACTGATTTAAACTTATAAACTCAAAACTCAAGAACTCATACACTTATAAACTCATCAATTTATACACTTATAAACTCTAAACTCAGACACACACACTGAGTTTATGAGTGAGTGTGTGAGCGAGTTAGTGGGTGTGTGTGTGTGTGTGTGTGTGTTTGTGTGTTTGTTTGTGTGTGTGTGTGTGTGTGTGTGTGTGTGTCTATCTAACTTATTTATCTATCTGTCAAACTTCAAACTACTGTAAACTTCAAACCACTATAAACTTGTTAAGTTTAAATCTTCCAGCTCCCAAGCAACTCCATAGCAACCAAACTCGAGTACCCTAGCAACCGTTTTGTAAGACCTATATCTCTGTATCAGAACATCGTATAGAGATGAGGTTTGGCTCTTTTGACTCATGCTAGCAAACATCACTTCCAACAAACTACACATGCTAGCAGTGAATAGCTACATGCTAATAGTGATTAGTTAAGTGTTAAATCATGCCAAGATCATGCTAAGAACTCTATAAAAACTCCATAGTAACCATCTCTGACAACTACCAGCCACCTAGTAACACCATATCAACCACCCTGAATACCTTAGCAACCGCCTAGCAACACCTAGCAACCACCCATAACACCCTAGCAACCACCTAGCAACCACCCAAAAGACCCTAGCAACCACCTAGCAACCACCCAAAATATCCTAGCAACCACCCAAAAGACCCTAGCAACCACCAAAAATATCCTAGCAACCACCCAAAATACCCTAGCAACCGCCTAGCAACCACCCAAAAGACCCTAGCAACCACCTAAAATATCCTAGCAACCACCCAAAAGACCCTAGCAACTACCCAAAATATCCTAGCAACCGCCTAGCAACTACCCAAAAGACCCTAGCAACCACCCAGAACACCCTACCAACCGCCTAGCAACCACCCAGAACACCCTAGCAACCACCCAAAAGACCCTAGCAACCACCCAAAATATCCTAGCAACCACCCAAAAGACCTAGCAACCGCCTAGCAACCACCCAAAAGACCCTAGCAACCGCCTAGCAACCACCCAAAATATCCTAGCAACCACCCAAAACACCCTAGCAATCGCCTACCAACCACCCAAAAGACCCTAGCAACCACCCAAAATATCCTAGCAACCACCCAAAACACCCTAGCAACCGCCTAGCAACCACCCAAAAGACCCTAGCAACCACCCAAAACATCCTAGCAACCACCCAAAACACCCTAGCAACCGCCTAGCAACCACCCAAAAGACCCTAGCAACCGCCTAGCAACCACCCAAAAGACCCTAGCAACCACCTAAAATATCCTAGCAACCACCCAAAAGACCCTAGCAACCGCCTAGCAACCACCCAAAAGACCCTAGCAACCACCTAAAATACCCTAGCAACCGCCTAGCAACCACCCAAAAGACCCTAGCAACCACCCAAAAAATCCTAGCAACCGCCTAGCAACCACCCAAAAGACCCTAGCAACCATCAGAAATATCCTAGCAACCGCCTAGCAACCACCCAAAACAGCCTAGCAACCACCCAGAAAACCCTAGCAACTGCCTAGCAACCACCTAAAATATCCTAGCAACCACCCAAAAGTCCTTGGCAACCGCCTAGCAACCACCCAAAAGATCCTAGCAACCACCTAAAATACCCTAGCAACCGCCTAGCAACCACCCAAAAGACCCTAGCAACCACCCAAAAAATCCTAGCAACCGCCTAGCAACCACCCAAAAGACCCTAGCAACCATCAGAAATATCCTAGCAACCGCCTAGCAACCACCCAAAACAGCCTAGCAACCACCCAGAAAACCCTAGCAACTGCCTAGCAACCACCCAAAAGACCTTAGCAACCACCCAGGACACCCTAGCAACCACCTAGCAACCACCCAGAACACCCTAGCAACCGCCCAAAATACCCTAGCAACACCATAGCAACCACCCAGAATACCCTAGCAACCACCCAAAACAGCCTAGCAACCACCCAAAATATCCTAGCAACCGCCTAGCAACCACCCAGAACACCCTAGCAACCACCCAAAATACCCTAGCAACCACCCAAAAGACCCTAGCAACCACCTAAAATACCCTAGCAACCGCCTAACAACCACCCAAAAGACCCTAGCAACCACCCAAAAAATCATAGCAACCGCCTAGCAACCACCCAAAAGACCCTAGCAACCATCAGAAATATCCTAGCAACCGCCTAGCAACCACCCAAAACAGCCTAGCAACCACCCAGAAAACCCTAGCAACTGCCTAGCAACCACCTAAAATATCCTAGCAACCACCCAAAAGACCCTAGCAACCGCCTAGCAACCACCCAAAAGATCCTAGCAACCACCTAAAATACCCTAGCAACCGCCTAGCAACCACCCAAAAGACCCTAGCAACCACCCAAAAAATCCTAGCAACCGCCTAGCAACCACCCAAAAGACCCTAGCAACCATCAGAAATATCCTAGCAACCGCCTAGCAACCACCCAAAACAGCCTAGCAACCACCCAGAAAACCCTAGCAACTGCCTAGCAACCACCCAAAAGACCTTAGCAACCACCCAGGACACCCTAGCAACCACCTAGCAACCACCCAGAACACCCTAGCAACCGCCCAAAATACCCTAGCAACACCATAGCAACCACCCAGAATACCCTAGCAACCACCCAAAAAATCCTAGCAACCGCCTAGCAACCACCCAAAAGACCCTAGCAACCATCAGAAATATCCTAGCAACCGCCTAGCAACCACCCAAAACAGCCTAGCAACCACCCAGAAAACCCTAGCAACTGCCTAGCAACCACCCAAAAGACCTTAGCAACCACCCAGGACACCCTAGCAACCACCTAGCAACCACCCAGAACACCCTAGCAACCGCCCAAAATACCCTAGCAACACCATAGCAACCACCCAGAATACCCTAGCAACCACCCAAAACAGCCTAGCAACCACCCAAAATATCCTAGCAACCGCCTAGCAACCACCCAGAACACCCTAGCAACCACCCAAAAGACCCTAGCAACCACCCAAAATATCCTAGCAACCACCTAAAATACCCTAGCAACCGCCTAGCAACCACCCAAAAGACCCTAGCAACCACCCAAAATATCCTAGCAACTGCCTAGCAACCACCTAGAACACCCTAGTAACCACCCAAAATACCCTAGCAACACCCTAGCAACCACCCAAAACATCCTAGTAACCACTCATAACACCCTAGCAACCGCCTAGCAACCACCCAGAACACCCTAGCAACCGCCCAAAATACCCTAGCAACACCATAGCATCCACCCATAACATCCTAGCAACCACCTAGCAAAAAAGTTTCTGCTCCAAACTTTCTCAAGCCAACTTAAAGTTTGTCTCGACGAACTTTCGCATCTAGTTATTATTATTCTTCTGACCCTAAAAAAATCTATATCAAACTCGTCCTAGAGCTTTAACCCTACATACTCCAAACTCGGCTCAGACACTCAAACTGATCTTACTCGGTATGCTATATCTTTTCAGACTGATCGGACTTACGGTTTTCCTAAAAATGACGATCAAAACTCGAAAAAACTCATTCAAAAACTCCCATTGACTTACATTGGGGAGTTCTAAAAAATTCAAACCGACAAAAATTTAAATCTAAACACCTTGAAGACTAAACCAAACTGCCGTTCTATATACTATATGAGCCATTGAGACTCATTTAAACTAATAAACTCTAAACTATAAACACTTATAAACTAATTAACTTATAAACTCATGAATTCATAAACTTATGAACTCTTAAACTCATAAATTAATAAACTCTGAACTCTTAATCTCATTTAAACTTATAAACTCTAAACTGATTTAAACTTATAAACTCAAAACTCAAGAACTCATACACTTATAAACTCATCAATTTATACACTTATAAACTCTAAACTCAGACACACACACTGAGTTTATGAGTGAGTGTGTGAGCGAGTTAGTGGGTGTGTGTGTGTGTGTGTGTGTGTGTGTGTGTGTGTGTGTGTGTGTGTGTGTGTTTGTGTGTGTGTGTGTGTGTGTGTGTGTGTGTGTGTCTATCTAACTTATTTATCTATCTGTCAAACTTCAAACTACTGTAAACTACTGTAAACTTCAAACCACTATAAACTTGTTAAGTTTAAATCTTCCAGCTCCCAAGCAACTCCATAGCAACCAAACTCGAGTACCCTAGCAACCGTTTTGTAAGACCTATATCTCTGTATCAGAACATCGTATAGAGATGAGGTTTGGCTCTTTTGACTCATGCTAGCAAACATCACTTCCAACAAACTACACATGCTAGCAGTGAATAGCTACATGCTAATAGTGATTAGTTAAGTGTTAAATCATGCCAAGATCATGCTAAGAACTCTATAAAAACTCCATAGTAACCATCTGTGACAACTACCAGCCACCTAGTAACACCATATCAACCACCCTGAATACCTTAGCAACCGCCTAGCAACACCTAGCAACCACCCATAACACCCTAGCAACCACCTAGCAACCACCCAAAAGACCCTAGCAACCACCTAGCAACCACCCAAAATATCCTAGCAACCACCCAAAAGACCCTAGCAACCACCAAAAATATCCTAGCAACCACCCAAAATACCCTAGCAACCGCCTAGCAACCACCCAAAAGACCCTAGCAACCACCCAAAAGACCCTAGCAACCACCGAAAATATCCTAGCAACCACCCAAAAGACCCTAGCAACTACCCAAAATATCCTAGCAACCGCCTAGCAACTACCCAAAAGACCCTAGCAACCACCCAGAACACCATACCAACCGCCTAGCAACCACCCAGAACACCCTAGCAACCACCCAAAAGACCCTAGCAACCACCCAAAATATCCTAGCAACCACCCAAAAGACCTAGCAACCGCCTAGCAACCACCCAAAAGACCCTAGCAACCGCCTATCAACCACCCAAAAGACCCTAGCAACCACCCAAAATACCCTAGCAACCACCCAAAACACCCTAACAACCGCCTAGCAACCACCCAAAACACCCTAGCAACCACCCAAAATATCCTAGCAACCACCCAAAACACCCTAGCAATCGCCTACCAACCACCCAAAAGACCCTAGCAACCACCCAAAATATCCTAGCAACCACCCAAAACACCCTAGCAACCGCCTAGCAACCACCCAAAAGACACTAGCAACCACCCAAAACATCCTAGCAACCACCCAAAACACCCTAGCAACCGCCTAGCAACCACCCAAAAGACCCTAGCAACCGCCTAGCAACCACCCAAAAGACCCTAGCAACCGCCTAGCAACCACCCAAAAGACCCTAGCAACCACCTAAAATATCCTAGCAACCACCCAAAAGACCCTAGCAACCGCCTAGCAACCACCCAAAAGACCCTAGCAACCACCTAAAATACCCTAGCAACCGCCTAGCAACCACCCAAAAGACCCTAGCAACCATCAGAAATATCCTAGCAACCGCCTAGCAACCACCCAAAACAGCCTAGCAACCACCCAGAAAACCCTAGCAACTGCCTAGCAACCACCTAAAATATCCTAGCAACCACCCAAAAGACCCTAGCAACCGCCTAGCAACCACCCAAAAGATCCTAGCAACCACCTAAAATACCCTAGCATCCGCCTAGCAACCACCCAAAAGACTCTAGCAACCACCTAAAATACCCTAGCAACCGCCTAGCAACCACCCAAAAGACCCTAGCAACCACCCAAAAAATCCTAGCAACCGCCTAGCAACCACCCAAAAGACCCTAGCAACCATCAGAAATATCCTAGCAACCGCCTAGCAACCACCCAAAACAGCCTAGCAACCACCCAGAAAACCCTAGCAACTGCCTAGCAACCACCCAAAAGACCTTAGCAACCACCCAGGACACCCTAGCAACCACCTAGCAACCACCCAGAACACCCTAGCAACCGCCCAAAATACCCTAGCAACACCATAGCAACCACCCAGAATACCCTAGCAACCACCCAAAACAGCCTAGCAACCGCCTAGCAACCACCCAGAACACCCTAGCAACCACCCAAAAGACCCTAGCAACCACCCAAAATATCCTAGCAACCACCCAGAACACCCTAGCAACCACCTAAAATACCCTAGCAACCGCCTAGCAACCACCCAAAAGACCCTAGCAACCACCCAAAATATCCTAGCAACCACCTAGCAACCACCTAGAACACCCTAGTAACCACCCAAAATACCCTAGCAACACCCTAGCAACCACCCAAAACATCCTAGTAACCACTCATAACACCCTAGCAACCGCCTAGCAACCACCCAGAACACCCTAGCAACCGCCCAAAATACCCTAGCAACACCATAGCATCCACCCATAACATCCTAGCAACCACCTAGCAAAAAAGTTTCTGCTCCAAACTTTCTCAAGCCAACTTAAAGTTTGTCTCGACGAACTTTCGCATCTAGTTATTATTCTTCTTATTCTTCTGACCCAAAATTTATCAACTCTAACTCCTCCTAGAGCTTTAACTCTACAAACTCCAAACTCGGGTCAGACTTTCAGACTGTTCTGACTTGGTGTGCTATATCTTTTCAGACTGATTTGACTTTCAGTTTTCTTAAAAATTAATATTAAAAACCATAAAAATCCCATAGACTTACATGGCAGACTGCTCAAATTGAGCCAAGACTACGGTGGCCCATTAGTGTACAAGCCAAAAACTCAAATCTAAACTCCCTGAAGCCCTAGACTCAATTAAACTACCATTCAATGACCTAATAAACTTCTATCTATCTATCTATCTATCTATCTATCTATCTATCTATCTATCTATCTATCTATCTATCTATCTATCTATCTATCTATCTAACTTATCTTTCTAACTAACTTATCTTTCTATCTATCTTTCTAACTAACTTATCTATCTTTCTTTCTTACTAATCTATCTATCTTTCTAACTAACTTATCTATCTATCTTTCTTTCTAACTAATCTATCTTTCTTTCTAACTAACTAATCTATCTTTCTTTCTTTCTTACTAATCTATCTATCTTTTTAACTAACTTATCTATCTTTCTTTCTAATCTATCTATCTTTCTAACTAACTTATCTATCTTCCTTACTAATCTATCTATCTTTCTAACTAACTTATCTATCTATCTATCTATCTATCTATCTATCTATCTATCTATCTATCTATCTATCTATCTTTCTAACTAACTTATCTTTCTATCTATCTTTCTAACTAACTTATCTATCTTTCTTTCTTACTAATCTATCTATCTTTCTAACTAACTTATCTATCTATCTTTCTTTCTAACTAATCTATCTTTCTTTCTAACTAACTAACTAATCTATCTTTCTTTCTTTCTTACTAATCTATCTATCTTTTTAACTAACTTATCTATCTTTCTTTCTAATCTATCTATCTTTCTAACTAACTTATCTATCTTCCTTACTAATCTATCTATCTTTCTAACTAACTTATCTATCTATCTATCTATCTATCTATCTATCTATCTATCTATCTATCTATCTATCTATCTATCTATCTATCTATCTATCTATCTATCTATCTATCTATCTATCTGACTGACTTATCTAACTTTTCTTTCTTTCTACCTAATCTTTCTTTCGTTCTTTCTTTCTTTATACCTAATCTTTCTTTTTCTTTCTTTCTTTCTTTCTTTCTTTCTTTCTTTCTTTCTTTCTTTCTTTCTTTCTTTCTTTCTTTCTTTCTTTCTTTCTAACTTTTCTCTCTTTCTACCTAATCTTTCTTTCGTTCTTTCTTTCTTTATACCTAATCTTTCTTTCTTTCTTTCTAGCTAATCTTTCTTTCTTTCTTTTTTCTTTCATTCTTTCTTTCTACCTAATCTTTCTTTCTTTCTTACAATCTTTCTTTCTAGCTAATCTTTCTTTCTTTTTTCTTTCATCCTAATCTTTCTTTCTTTCTTACAATCTTTCTTTATTTTTTTCTTTCTAGCTAATCTTTCATTCTTTCTTTCTAGCTAATCTTTCTTTCTTTTTTCTTTCATTCTTTCTTTCTAACTAATCTTACTTTATTTTTTCTTTCTTTCTTTCTTTCTAATCCACAATTCTTTCTTTCTTTCTTTCTTTCTACCCAATCTTTTTCTTTCTTTCTTTATACCTTATATTTTTTTCTTTCTTTCTTTCTTTCTTTCTTTCTTTCTTTCTTTCTTTCTTTCTTTCTTTCTTTCTTTCTTTATACCTAATCTTTCTTTCTTTCTTTCTTTATACCTAATCTTTCTTTCTTTCTTTATACCTAATCTTTCTTTCTTTCTAACTAATCTTTCTTTCTTTTTTCTTTCTTTCTAACTAATCTTTCTTTCTTTCTTTCTTTCTTTCTTTCTTTCTTTCTTTCTTTCTTTCTTTCTTTCTTTCTTTCTTTCTTTATACCTAATCTTTTTCTTTCTAGCTAATCTTTCTTTCTTTTTTCTTTCATTCTTTCTTTCTAGCTAATCTTTCTTTCTTTTTTCTTTCATTCTTTCTTTCTACCTAATCTTTCTTTCTTTCTTTCTTTCTTTCTTTCTTTATACCTAATCTTTTTCTTTCTTTCTTTATACCTTATATTTTTTTCTTTCTTTCTTTCTTTCTTTCTTTCTTTCTAGCTAATCTTTCTTTCTTTTTTCTTTCATTCTTTCTTTCTACCTAATCTTTCTTTCTTTCTTACAATCTTTCTTTCTTTCTTTCTAGCTAATCTTTCTTTCTTTTTTCTTTCATTCTTTCTTTCTACCTAATCTTTCTTTCTTTCTTACAATCTTTCTTTCTTTTTTTCTTTCTAGCTAATCTTTCTTTCTTTTTTCTTTCATTCTTTCTTTCTAGCTAATCTTTCTTTCTTTTTTCTTTCATTCTTTCTTTCTACCTAATCTTTCTTTCTTTCTTTCTTTCTTTCTTTCTTTCTTTCTTTCTTTCTTTCTTTCTTTCTTTCTTTATACCTAATCATTCTTTCTTTCTTTCTTTATACCTAATCTTTCTTTCTTTCTTTCTTTCTTTATACCTAATCTTTCTTTCTTTCTTTCTTTCTTTCTTTCTTTCTTTCTTTCTTTCTTTCTTTCTAACTAATCTTTCTTCTTTCTTTCTTTCTTTCTTTCTTTCTTTCTTTCTTTCTTTCTTTCTTTCTTTCTTTTCTTTCTTTCTACCTAATCTTTCTTTCGTTCTTTCTTTCTTTATACCTAATCTTTCTTTCTTTCTTTCTAACTAATCTTTTCTTTTTTCTTTCTTTCTACCTAATCTTTCTTTCGTTCTTTCTTTCTTTCTTTATACCTAATCTTTCTTTCTTTCTTTATACCTAATCTTTCTTTCTTTCTTTCTTTCTTTCTTTCTTTCTTTCTTTCTTTCTTTCTTTCTTTCTTTCTTTCTAACTAATCTTTCTTCTTTCTTTCTTTCTTTCTTTCTTACTTTTCTTTCTTTCTACCTAATCTTTCTTTCGTTCTTTCTTTCTTTATACCTAATCTTACTTTCTTTCTTTCTAACTAATCTTTTCTTTTTTCTTTCTTTCTACCTAATCTTTCTTTCGTTCTTTCTTTCTTTATACCTAATCTTTCTTTCTTTCTTTCTAACTAATCTTTCTTTCTTTTTTCTTTCTTTCTAACTAATCTTTCTTTTTTCTTTCTCTTTCTTTCTTTCTTTCTTTCTTTCTTTCTTTCTTTCTTTCTTTCTTTCTAACTTTTCTTTCTTTCTAACTATTCTTTCTTTCTAACTAATTTATCAATAAAAATGTAAACTACTTTAAACTTCAAACTACTTCAAACTTCAAACTACTTCAAACTTCAAACTACTTTAAACTTCTAACTACTTTTAACTTCTTCAAACTCTCTGGTCCGGCTTTCTCAAGCCAACTTAAAGTTTGTCTCAACAAACTTTTTTTTCTAGTTATCCTTTGTTATTATCATTTGTTATATTTCTTTCATTATTTTGTATTCTGGAATTTCATTTATTCTTCTAATATTGATTTCTATTAATTAAGATGTCATATTTCTATGGTTACATGGTCATTTTTCAGTTTTGTTAAATAGGGTGCGTGGCTCCTTTAAGATTAATGTTCTTTCATGTTCCGGTTCCGGTTGCTCTCCTTCAGTTCGCGGTAAATGCGACTGAAGAGAGGTGGGTTGTACTGACGCTCTGTCTGAAAAGTTTTATATGAATTTTGTTTATCGTAATATAACATGTAATTTGTTCTAAAATGCACTTGAATCTTATTCAAACATGTATGAAGTTTGTGTGAATGATGTTATGAGTTATAGCATGTATTTTCGGAGAGATGTAAGCATGAGTGTGCAAGCTCTGTTGGCTAAAATAATGCCTTTCACTAACAGGCTGATTGAGAGAAGGCCACAGACCCGAGCCTGTAATCTTTTACTTTTATTCACACAGGTATGTTCACTTTCATGTTTCTGTATATTGTTTTTAATTTATGTAAAATGCTTTATTTTTTTTATGAAATGTTAAACAATACTGAGTTGTTTATTTGAGAAACTCAAATATGTCAAATGAGTAAAATGTTGTTCAGTTCGCGGTAAATGCGACTGAAGAGAGGCTGATTGAGAGAAGGCCACAGACCCGAGCCTGTAATCTTTTACTTTTATTCACACAGAATAAAAACCGGCCTGTGAAATTCCTGTTGCCCGGTCTCATTTAATACAAACACAACGCAGAGTGAAATGAAGACCGGTCACATATAGTTGGGCCGGGTAGATGCAGCCAGATGGAATGCATGGCCAGCCATAGTGAAGTGCTTGTTGAATCCCTCTATTATAGTGGACTTGTTGGTGGTGACGATGTCTCCTAGCTTTAAAGCCGTGGGCAGTTGAGCGGAGGTGTTCTTGTTCTCCATTGATTTGACTGTGTCAATTCCGGAGTAAACCAAGGACTATATCTGTTTTTAGTTCTGAACTTTTTAAAAGGAGCATGCTTATTCAGTATAGAAATAAAAGCATCCTTAAAAAAGAACCAGGCATCTTCCACATATGGTATCAGGTCAATGTCCTTCCAGGATACCTGGGCAAGATCTATTAAAAAGGCTTGTTCGCTGAAGTGCTTTAGAGAGCGTTTGATGGTGATGAGGGGAGGTCTTTTAACTGCAGACCCATTACGAACACATGCGATGAGACAGTGATCACTTAGATCCTGACTGAAGACCACTGGAGTATATTTTGAAGGCATATTAGTCAGAGCTATATCAATTAAAGTGCTTTTGTTTGCAGATTTTAAATTGTATCTAGTGGGTTCTTTAATCATTTGTGTAAGGTTGAGTGCATCCAGCTTAGACTGTATATTTTTTGAGACGTTTAACATGTCCAAATTTAAATCTCCTAATAGTATGGGGCAATCAATTCGCATAATGTATCTATAGCACAACCGGGAGCTGAAGGAGGTCTATAACAAGCAGCTACTGTAAGTGACTTATCTTTGGAAAAGTGGATTTTTAAAATTAAAATCTCAAACATTTTGGGGGCAGACCTAGATAGAACAATGGAGCATTGTAGATTATCTCCGCACTAGAATCCAACTCCACCCCCTTTTGCAGATCTGTCTTGACGGAAGATATTGTAGTTTGGGATAGATATTTCAGAATTTTTTGTGGATTTCTTAAGCCAAGATTCAGGGTGCTTTCACACTTGGTTCGATTGTCTGTTCCGAACCCGAGTTCGATTGCTCCCCCCTCCCCCTGCCCCCGATGGACTGTGTTCACATTATATTATTTGCATCCGAACCGTGGTACGCTTGCATCATTAAGCTGCAGCTGGCGCGTACTCGTGTTGCTTGGTAACTGCTATGAAAAGGCGTCAAAATGGATAGAATTGCTCGCTTCACATTTCTTTTTCTTTTTTTTAACCTTTGGTTTTGTTTTCAAAGAAAATATACAGAAACACACTTGCGTCTGTCTGCCGCAAAAGTATTAAAACCGTTCCAAAGACAGCGGGATGTCCGCCGAAGACAATTTTTGTGGAGGCAAGCAGAAATCATCTCTCTGCTTGCATGCGTCAATCCCTGTTTTCGTCAAGGTAAGCGTATAGACCCTTTTACAGTTGTTAAACACACACGCACGCAGGCACGCACCACATTATACGTCATCAATAGCGGTTCACTTCCGCGATTTGGTACGATTGCGTTCATATCAGCAGCGAATCGTACCCGAGTTCACATGAACCGTACCCCAGACCACCTTTTTAAGCGGACTCGAGTACGGTTCGCGGGTGCGCACCCGAGTTCGGAAAACAGCGTTCACATCATCCAAACGAACCGAACTATGACGTCATTCGAACCCGGGTGCGCACCAAAAGTGCTAGTGTGAAAGCACCCTTCAGACACAGCTAGGATGTCAGGGTTAGCTGAGTGTTCAGTGCAGTGACTAAGTCAATTTTAGGGAGGAGGCTTCTAATGTTAATGTGCATGAAACCAAAGCTTTTACGATTACAGAAGTCATCAAATGAAAATATATGAGGCGTTAAGTTTTCAACAGAGGTTACAGGGCCAGGATTTAACTGGACGTCACCTGAGGAAAATAGAAGGAGGAGGATAAGAGCCCGGCTGATGACTATGAAAACTGGCCGTTTAGTGCACTTAGGAAAATAAAATAAAGGGATAGGATTATGAACATAGTACAATGAATACAGAGATTTGGAAACGAACAATGATATCACTTCCTGGATATGAAAAGGAGGTGAACCTAAGCATTGTGTAACAATAAAGGCAATTGTATCTCTGGAAGAATCAGTTAAATCAGATGAGGTTATAGAGAAGAGGGGAATTGAAAGAACAGATGATCCTGGTACATGATGAATGGAAGATTTACAATGGAATAGTGCAATGATAAAGATCAAAAGCAATAATGAACGAGACATACTGGTATTGTAGGCAGCAGAAAACAGTCAACCGAACCAGCGCCATCACCGGCCAAGCGTCGCGCATGCGCACAGGATCCCACGTCAACACCAACACACTGCAAGCGTGTTTCTCCTGACACAGCACTGTTCTAGTGAAGCAATGTGTGATCCAGTAAGTAATCCAAGAGTCCCGCTAAGTATATGTGGACCGAATCGCAGAAATTCCAGAAAAACAGCGAGGACCCGAAAGCGTTTGGGGGCAGGGTTAGTTACAGACACAGATCCGCTAAACCAGCTGCCTATGCTGGGGCCGATGCCAGGGGCTGTAGCAAGCAAGTCCAACAGAATCTGGAAGATTACTCACGATAAGCTCATCATGCTGGAAAATCATGCTGGAAATCCCGCCATAGTCGGGGCACATCTGAGGAATACGTCGGCGATGCAGTTGGTTTGGATGTCAGCAACAACAGGTGTCCTGGAGCTAAATCCCCTCCTCGCCTCAGCGAAAAAGTAAGACGCAAACAGGGCTAACGTTACATAATATTAGTCCCGGGGTAGAAGCAAGTGATGAGAGTTTTGCGTCTGGAATGTGATAATATACTAATAAAACTTAAAAAACTTTAAAATCGAAACAGAAACAATAAGACAAAGACTAAACACAGGACGGACTGAATACACGCCTCACATGTTACACCATCTTGGATCTTGAGTTTAGTGTATGTCAATATGTGGAGCTCCCGACGAACAGTTTTCTTCTGGTACATTAAAGAATATAAAACACAGTTGCAATGTTTTTTGTTTTTTTTTCCTTCTCTTGAATACAAGAACAAATCCTTTAGCCCCTCCTTGAACTGCCACCTTACCATGGTGGAGGGGTTTGAGTACCCGAAGGACCCTAGGAGCTATGTTGTCTGGGGCTATATGCCCCTGGTAGGGTCTCCCAAGGTAAACAGGTCCTAGGTGACGGGTCAGACTAAGAGCCGTTCAAAAACCCTTTATGATGGATTTAACATCGAAGACCTTGACGTTGCCCGGCATGGCGCAGCCGGGGCCCCACCCTGGAGCCAGGCCCGGGGATGGGGCTCGTATGTGAGCGCCTGGTGGCCGGGCATCCCCCCACAGGGTCCGGCCGGGCTCAGCCCGAAAGAGCGACGTGGGGCCGCCCTCCTGCAGACTCACCACCCACAGGAGGGACCGTAAGGGGCCGGTGCATAGTGGATCGGGCGGCAGTCGAAGGCAGGGGCCTCGACAACCTGATCCCTGGACACGGAAACTAGTTCTAGGGACGTGGAACGTCACCTCTCTGGCCTGAGATTGTGTGGGAGGTTGAGAGGTACCGACTAGAGATAGTCGGGATCACCTCCACGCACGGCTTGGGCTATGGAACCACACTCCTTGAGAGGGGATGGACTCTTCACCACTCTGGAGTTGCCCATGGTGAGAGGTGGCGGGCTGGTGTGGGTTTGCTTATAACCCCCCAGCTCAGCCGCAATGTGTTGGAGTTTACCCCGGTGAACAAGAGGGTCGCTTCCCTGCGCCTTCGGGTCGGGCCAAATGGCAGTGTAGAGTACCCAGCCTTCTTGGGGTCTTTGGGAGGGGTGCTGGAAAGTGCTCCGACCGGGGACTCCGTCGTTCTACTGGGGCACTTCAACGGCCACGTGGGCAGCGACAGTGACACTTGGAGGGGCGTGATTGGGAGGAACGGCCCCCCTGATCTGAACCCGAGTGGTGTTCTGTTATTGGACTTCTGTGCTAGTTACAGTTTGTCCTTAACGAACACCATGTTCAAGCATAAGGGTGTCCATCAGTGCACATGGCACCAGGACACCCTAGGCAGGAGGTCAATGATCGACTTTGTGGTCGTTTCATCTGACCTCCGGCCGTATGTCTTGGACACTCGGGTGAAGAGAGGGGCGGAGCTGTCAACTGATCACCACCTGGTGGTGAGTTGGATCCGATGGAGGCAGGGCTGCCCTTTGTCGCCGGTTCTGTTCATCATTTTTATGGACAGATTTTCTAGGCGCAGCCAGGGGCCGGAGGGTGTCAGGTTTGGGGACCACATGATCTCATCTCTGCTCTTTGCGGATGATGTTGTCATGCTGGCCCCATCAGACCAGGACCTTCAGCATGCACTGGGACGGTTTGCAGCCGAGTGTGAAGCGGCTGGGATGAGAATCAGCCCTCCAAATCCAAGGCCAGGTGGCTTGCCCACTTCAGGTTGGTGGAGAGTTCCTGCCTCAAGTGGAGGAGTTCAAGTATCTTGGGGTCTTGTTCACGAGTGAGGGAAGGATGGAACGGGAGATTGACAGACAGATCGGTGCAGCTTCTGCAGTAATGCAGTCGATTTACCGGTCTGTCGTGGTGAAGAAAGAGCTGAGCTGCAAGGCGAAGCTCTCGATTTACCGGTCAATCTACGTTCCTACTCTCACCTATGGTCATGAGCTGTGGGTCATGACCGAAAGAACAAGATCCCGGATACTGGCGGCCGAAATGAGCTTTCTCCGCTGGGCGATCCCTTAGAGATAGGGTGAGAAGCTCGGTCACTCGGGAGGAGCTCAGAGTAGAGCCGCTGCTCCTCCACATCGAGAGGGGTCAGCTGAGGTTGCTCGGGCATCTTTTTCGGATGCCTCCTGGTCGCCTTCCCGGGAAGGTGTTCCGGGCATGTCCCACCGGGAGGAGCCCTCGGGGAAGACCTAGGACACGCTGGAGGGACTATGTCTCCCGGCTGGCCTGGGAACGCCTCGGTGTCCCCCCGGAAGAGCTGGAGGAAGTGTCCAGGGAGAGGGAGGTCTTGGCATCCCTGCTTAGACTGCTGCCCCCGCGACCCGGCCCCGGATAAGCGGACGAAGATGGATGGATGGATGGAATACAAGAACAATGGTAATAGTGGAAATAAATGGCATATAAATTAAACTCAAGATACTCTTAAGAGCACAAACTGAAAGCATTGCAGGCCTTGTTTTAAATGAACAAACCATAAACTTAACCAATAGAATAGTAATTATGAAACAAGAAATAACCAAAACTACTTAATCCAAGTTTAGGTATGTGGTGAATGACATATTAGGATGAGTCTTCAAAGAAGAAGGTGCTGAAATGCCTGCTGGGTTGTAGGGGAGATGGGACACTGGATGATTAGAGCATCTGGGTTGGTTGTGCAAACTCTCTGGTTGCCTCAAACCAGCCATCACCTCAGATGCATGAGCATACCTTTCTGCAGCATTAGCACAACGCTCAAAACATTGAACAGCTTGAGAGATAACAGTGGCAGTTGACTGAATGACTTGCTGATCTCACTCTGCTTGTTCACACCGCTGATCGAGGAAATCATGAAAAATGCCTTTCAACTCAGCCAACCGCTTCCTTCTTGGAGCATGCTGATGACTCCGCCTTCATCTTGATCCATTGGGTGGTGGTGGGTCAGAATCCTGTTGTACAGTTTCATCAGGCTGGTCCAGGGAGGGTGACTCCGTATTTGAATCAGTCACTGGTCCACTATCAGAGGGGGTGAGTGAATGAATCATTTGGTGGATGATCTAGACATTCCAAAAACTTGAGTTAGTTTTCAAGATTTGAAACAATATAAACACCTTATTTATTTCACTTATTTTTTTCCTTGAGCATTCACAGCTCCACAAGACAATCATGTCATTCACATTCATCACAATATAAATACAGCATACTCATTAAGGAGTAGGGCTGCAACTAACGATTATTTTGATAATCGATTAATCGGTCGATTATTTTTACGATTAATCGGTTTATGTACTTATATTTTAGTTTTCGAATCATCAGTTTTGGGCCTAGTGGCTCACCATCAATGCACAGAACCTGGCCTGTACAAAACAGGACCAATTAATACATCACTCTGGTTCCAAGCATCACAACTATATCACCATAATCATAATATCATAAAGTCATCATATTATCAATCATAATCTCAGTTCATTCGTTTCATCATGTACATGATTCAATATAAATACTGCATTTAGCAATATAACAATCAGCAAGAGTACTCTTATAAATAGACAATATCAATAATAGCTTCAAAATACATTTCAGAATCAAAGAGTAGTTGACAACAACAATATTAAGATTAAGGTTAATTATTAATGCATTGCTCATTTAAATTGGCACAAAATATACATATAGTCAGACTCGGTTTGATTAAAGTACAGCCAGCGCCAGCACCGGCTAACAGATCCAAATAAACTTACAATACACTATTAGCACCGTATAACAAACAATGACAACTCACCAGCTCCCATATCATTAAGTCACTCAACAGCAGTCAATTGAAAGGTAGAGGCAATCTAAAAAGGCATAATAGTTAAACCAACAGTTTAGCTTAACAATAAAATGTTTTACAGGGCTAAACGCCTACCTGCAGTAGCTCAACACACCGACTCCCGCACACACACACACACCAAACAACAGCGCGCGGCCGTATTTAAAGGAAAGTGGCGCAACACTCTGTCAAGTCTCGCGATACTTCACGAAGCCTCGTGACAACGCGAACACAGAGGGGAGCCGCGAAAAAGGAGAATAAGGCAAAAACACCTGGGTTACATTATGCTGTGAAATTGTAAACAATCCTTTGAATAAAGTGCCAATGGCATGCAGCCTGAATGGAACTCACATTTTAAAGTAAAATCCATCAGAAGGTTGTCCAGAAAAAAATTAGACACACACAAAAAACCTGCTGTGTGAAAAAGAGCAGTGAATACTTAGAAAAAAAGTGCATTTCAAATACATTTAAACATTTACAGCTCTCATTCAGTCATAATTAGGCTGCAAGACTGAATTATGAACTGGTAAACGACAAACTGATCACAGAACATGTTTGTAAAGCTTTAAACAGCAATGTTATCAGCTTTTACGACTAAACATTTGCAAACAACATTGTACTGCAGAATCTGCACAAATAAAAGTCTTTGCATATGTAGTGGTCCTTAAACCAGTGCAAAATTCAAAAATGTAATAAAGCGATAAAATGTTAAACAAAACAGCTTATGCCTGAATTGACAGGAATTCGACTACCTGTGGGAAATTAGGCAGAACACTATTCACTCATTTGAGAAAAAACTTTGCATTGCAGTGCAAAAAGGTCAACATGTCCAAATGTTCAGGGCTTAGGCTTGCTCTCTTTTTAGAGGCTATGTTTCCTGCCGCAGAAAACCGCTCTGCTGGTGTGGAAGTGCTTGGTATACAGAGGTAGGACTTTGCTAATCTTGACAAAAAGGGATATTTCACCTCATTCAACTTCCACCACTCTTACGGATTTTCCCCCTTGGAAATGGGCTTCTCACCAAAGTACGTGAGGACCTCCTGCCTGACTTTCCTACTGAGCTCCTCAGCTTCTCCTTCCTTGGCTTCTTCCTCACTGCTGGTGTCGGAATCCAGAAGAGAATCAATTAAGGAGACAGGAACCTTTACAGGAGCAGGTGGTGTACTGTCAGGTGCTGTGTGGTGCTGGACACAGCTGCTCCATTTCAACTGCCTTCATTTGGACTTTGAAGCTGTCCTCAGAAGAAAGAAAATTTAGTCTTCGAAACCTTGGATCCAGGGAAGAACTAAGGATTACAGTGTTATGTGATGTGTCACAGAAAGTGGTTTCACTCTTCCATCGTTGTTCAAGCTGTTCTACAGCTGTGTGAAGGAACGCTTGTGCACCTGGTGTTTCAAAATCCATACCTTGCATTGACTTGACCAATCCTTTTACCAGTGGTGGCACAGAGGAAATTGTAGTGTATTTTTCACCACTCATGTACTCTGTGGCACAGTCAAAAGGTTTCAGGGCTGTGGAAAGCTCTTCAATTAGGCTCCATTGGTCTGGTTTTAAGTCTAAATATTGCTTGCCTGTTTTTGTTAGGTCCGACAGTGTTGCAGTAACAGGCCACCGTTGCTCAAGCAGGCGACTAATCATGTGATAAGTACTATTCCATCTAGTACTAACATCTTGGATAAGTTTGTGTTCAGTTGTGCCCATTTGTTGTTGTTTTTGCTTCAGTTTGGTGGATGCAAGTTCACTTCTTTTAAAATGCTCAAGGCATCGTGAAGCTCCAACCGCTTTGGCAATGATCTGGTGTTTAAGAGCAGAGGTGAGAACAAGCTGCAATGTGTGACCTGTGCATCTGAGAGAGGCCCATCCGTATTTCTCCTCCAGTAGTCAAGCAGCAGCCACAATGTTGGCCCCATTGTCGTGCACAATAGCAGATATTTTATCAGGAAGAATTTCAAATTTGTCCAATATTTCTTCCAGCCACCCTGCAATATTTTGGGCAGTATGTCTCTCCTCCAACGGCATAGTAGAGAGAGGCAAATTGACTCCATTTGCCAGTCGATTCCAATGTAGTGGCATGTGATTCCCAAGTATGCTTCAGTGGCTACACTAGTCCAAATGTCTGCAGTCAGAGCCACTTTGCTGTCAATGGCTGAGATAGTTGATTTCACTTGATCCACTGTGGCATTGTATTTCTTGACCAACAACCTTGCAAAATGCATTCTAGAGGGGATAGTGTAACCTGGATTGAATGACTTTAACATTTGTTGGAAGCCTGCTCCTTCCACCATCGAGAGCGGTCTCATGTCCTTCACTAGCATGTTTAAAACATTGTCTGTCAATGGTGCACATTGCTGCGGGATGAGTATCTTCTTGTTACACACAAAATCACTAAGATTGGTTTGTTTCTTCCTAAAACACACACAAAAATGACAGAATAAGTACGATTTTAAAACCAAAACGAACATTTTCATTTTAATTATGAACAAATCAGCACCAATATTTCTAACACTGTATGGCGTTATATTAACCTCTTACCCCCCGCCTTAACCGAGCGTATTGTCTCCAGTTCGACTTTATTTGTTGTGTTATTGTTGCTTGTCTGGCACGTTTTTCTCGCTCTTTAGTTGCTGCTTTGTTGTTGTTTTTGTAACTTTTTTGTGGCTTTTTTTCCGTTACTCTTTTATCATGTTTTCATCACGTTTTTGTCATGTTTTTGTCGCTCGTCACATTTTTGTTGAGTTTTCATCCTTGCTATTTCAACGCTTTTTTCATGAAGCTTTTAGATCTAAACTGGAGAAAGTGTGCTCGGTTCAGTTGGGGGTTAAGAGGTTAAACAACAGCAATCATGTGTCGATACATTATATAACTGACAAGTATTTTTGCGTAGAGTAAACTCACCGTGCCGGTGCTTGGTCCTCCGCTTCCACACACACGTGTTTTCGTTTAAGGTGCTTGTGCAGAGACGTAGTACTCCCGTGCCAGGCCAGTTCAGTAGTGTAGAGTTTACAGGTTACTCTTCTTTTTTGAAGGCTCAAAGTAAAGTGCTCCCACACTTTGGATGACTTCGTTCAATTAGTTTTATCTTCCGCTTTTTTCTTTCTCGAGCTTACTCCACTGCCGCCTGCCTCCGCCATCTCGCTGAATGCTGCAGAGACACTGTGCGGGAAGCTTGGACATAAAACGGGGCCAGCTATTGGCTATTCGCTACTTCTCCTGCTGTACTGGCTGAGTAAAACCTCCGGTGGCTCATTACTGCCACACTTTGGTCACCGCAGATTTAAAATATGCACGAAATGAACCGCTTAAGGCAAATAAAAGTTATTTAGCAACTAATCGATGACTAAATTGGTTGACAACTATTTTAATAATCGATTTAATTGATTAAATCAATTAGTTGTTTCAGCTCTATTAAAGAGCATTACAAACATATCAAATTGAATAAGCAAAGCATTTTTTTTTTCTTAATTATTAACTTAATAATTGGCATTTCCATCAGCTATATCGGTAAACATTTTGATGCGCTAAACCTTTTTCCGCAAAAAAACCCTTGGATGGAAACCTGGCTATTGTTGCATAAGTTTTGCTGTATCGCTAAGAAAATCTGCCCTCAAGTCGTTACCATACATAATTTATATCGCATATATCGCAAATTATATTGTATCTTACGCATCAAATTGTAAAATGCAGAGAATAATGATGCAATTGAAATTTGCCAGTTTACTGCTTACTATTTGCATGAATAATAGGCCTATTACTAAATTAGGAAATATTAATCAGATGATGAGGGTGAAGTGGGACAGCTGGTCTGACAGGACTGCATTTATGTGACGAAGCCCATGGGTTTGGACAGGGCAGCTCATTTCTCCTGTATGCAAAATGTTAGGATCCATTAACAAGATTAGTACAGTAAAATGTTCGGTCATATATCAACAATCTTTAATGTTAGCCTTGAACATGTAGTCGAGCCAGTTGCGGTTTGAGAACGCGTATTCAAATCATTCAAGACAAAAAAAAAGTTATTAGTTTCAGAGTTCAATAACATAAAATCAATCAAAAACATCAAATCGCTGCTATTTTCCCCCCTCAGGGACAGAACTGTAACCTTACTTTTTTTATGTGTGTGTGTGTGTGTGTGTGTTTAGGGCAGGACTATATTTAACTTTTTAAATGGTAGAGCTGATGTCTTAATTCAAAGAATCGTTTGAATTCAACCCCCTTTATTTTTTCCAATTTGTTAGAGATAAAATCATATTACATATTAATAAGTTGTATTTATAAAATTATTTTATTAACAAGTGTCATGTTTGTGATTTTCATTTGTCAAGTAGCCAGATCCTTCCCAGAAAATCGTGATTTTATTTATTCAGATAAAGACATGTTGTTTATTTTACCTTTCTTTTAGGCAGTATTGAAAACTCCTTCATTCTTACTTCGTTTGACAGACGCCACATTTGTAGTTTGACGAGCTGCAGAAATTTTCAAGGCGCTGTTTTCCTCATCCATTTTGAAAAAACACGTTATTATATATTATTAAATTGTATACATAAAATTATATAGACAAGGAGGCTGTCCCCAGATTTTTCAAAGCCAGACCAGTTCCTTATGCAATGAAGGCAAAAGTAGAAGCTAAAGAAGAACGCCTTTGAAGAGAAAACATCATTGAACCTGTTAAACCCTCTGAATGGGCTGCACCCGTAGTGCCGATGTTAAAGTCTGAGAATACAGTACGACTATGTGGTGACTACAAGCTAACAGTAAATCGAGTTTCAAAGTTGAAACAGTACAACATCTCTAGAATAGAAGATTTGTTTGCAACATTGTCAGGTGGGCAGAAGTTCACCAAACTGGATATGAGCCGTGCTTACCATCAGACTGCATTAGATGCAGAGTCCAAGAAATATGTCACTGTGAATAGCCACAAGGGGTTGTTTACTTACCGTGTTTTACCCTTTGGAGTTTCTTCTAGTCCTGCCATCTTCCAGAGGACCATTGAGGGAGTTCGGCAAGGTATACCAGTGTGGCAGCTTTCCTCCATGACATCTTGGTGACCGGTCTTTATGATGAGGAGCATCTCCAGGCGCTTGCCAGAGTATTGGAAAGACTGCAGAAAGCAGGACTGCGGTTGAAATGGAGCAAATGTACTTTCATGGAAAAAGAGGTAATGTTCTTGGGCCATAAAGTAGATGAGGCTGGCTTACACCCGTACCAGAAAAGGTGACTGCTATTCAGAATACTCCCTCACCAAAGAATGTGACAGAGTTGAAGGCTTATTTGGGGCTGTTAAATTATTATAATAAGTTCTTGCCCAACTTGTCTGCTGTTTAGCCCCTGTGCTCCAGTTTCTGCGAAATTATGCAAAATGGACGTGTCGTGGGGAACAAGAGGCTCTTTTTGCTCAGTCTAAAGAAATGATCCACTCAGTACAAGTTCTGGTCCACTATGACTGTTAGCGGTTGTGGACGAGGCAAAACATAGTCCCGCAGCCGCGAGGGACTAAACACTGAGAGTCTGAATACACTGCGACGCGCAAAAACTCATTTCCACTCGTTGATCCAAGTTCAATCATTTATTGCACTTCAACACATAAAAGAACATGGTACTGCAGTTACCCGGTGATAAAAGTGCTGTATGAGTGCTAAAAGTGCGGTCAACAGAAAGTGTTCGCTCCCAGGCTCACTCCCTCTCTCCGTCAAAGCCCCATTGAATTCAGGTGAGCCCGTGAAGCAAAATAAACCACTATCACTTCCGCCCAAACCCCGGTGGACACGCCCACCACCTACAATCCGAGTGCAGTGAATATTTATGAATGAAACCATACAGAACACATAGGAGACTTACTGGTGGCTCTTACAATGACCCTCAGAAGGATGTGATGTTATCATGTGATGCTTCTCCTTATGGCCTTGGTGCAGTTCTTTCGCATAAGATGCCTGATGGTAGTGAGAGACCCATTGGATTTATGTCACGGACATTAAATCAAGCTGAGTGGAATTATTTGAAGTTGGACAAGGAAGGGTTGGCCGTAATGTTCGGCTTATAATGCTTTCATAAGTATTTGTATGGTCGGAAGTAGGGGTGTCTACTCTGATCTATTGTGTTTTCAAGCCATACCAGCAGCCTGAGGGCGCTATATGCACAATAATAGTCCATATAGAGCTGGTAAGTCCCGCCCATCCGTAAAACCCCAAGTGGACCTCTAGGTTGAAAAATCGTCAATGCAAGTGAATGGGAGAAAATAATTATTTTCTGGTCCCGTTTGAATTGTGCCATGAATGTGAACATATGTTGTCTGTGAATTTTTTATATAACTTTTCATGTTACGAGTTTGACAGTATATGGTATGATTCTTCGGCTAGCAGTTGTGGAAAAGACATAACGAGAAAGACTACATGTCGCCTATGTGACGTCACCCCATAAAGTTGACTTACCCGTGGTTTTCGCCAACCTCACCGATTTTGTCCTCTCCCTGAAAGAAGGCAGTGAAGTGCACCAAAGACACAGCCATGTTTAGCGGGATCCGTGAGCTAGTGTCCGTGTGCGAGTGGTGGTGACGTTTCAAACGCGTCGAAAGCAGCGAAGAGTTGTAGTCCACAAAGTGCTCTCACACAAAGTCTAACCGTATCAAACTTCTACTCGCTAAATTGTAGCATTCTTTACACCAAAAGTTCTATAAAAAATTCACAGACAACATATGTTCACATTCATGGCAATATTCAAACGGGACCAGAAAATAATTATTTTCTCCCATTCACTTGCATTGACAATTTTTCGACCTAGAGGTCCAGGGGAATTATCGGAAGGGGCGGGACTTACCAGCTCTATAATGAGCATGAAGAAGAGCCATAATCATGTGACATTCCAGGAAGTAACAGACACACACAAAGCTAACAGAGATCGCTGTAACATGCTTTTTTGATGTTTTGAAGACAATAAACATGATTGCAATGATATTTGATTTGCCTGTGTTCTTCAAGCCATGCCAGGTATTTTCATAATAATAGATTATATTTATAATGTAATGCTAATCGATATAGACTTTATCATCGTGCAGAATACTATAAAATAATATATTTTCTGTCTGATTTTTTTATCTGAAGCCAAATTAGATCACAGAAGATTATTTAAAACACTCGACTTGCGTTATAAAGTAAGTTTGGAGCACAAACATGGTTTTAATCTCATAAATGGTCGTGTATTGATGGTGTGCTAAGCTAACATGCTAGCTAGCCCAGGTGCACCTGCCACCAGGGGTTATTCTTTTATGATTTTTTTTCTAAATAGGAATGCTTAGTGAAATGTTTCTTTATTCAAGAAGGGCATTTGAAGTGAGAACTTTGATAAAAGAAATTAGGGATTGAAACCCTATGAATAGCCTGTGAATAGCCAGTCGTTAGTAACTATAATGCAGACAAAAGAAATGCATATTTAGAGCCATAACCAGGCTGGAGAGGTGTGAATGTGTGCAGGAGAGACTGAGGGCCCTATTTTAACGATCTGAAACGCAAGTGTCAAAGCGCAAAGCGCAAGTAACTTTGTGGGCGGGTCTTGGCGCTGTTGCTATTTTCCCGGCGGGATAAATGACTCTTGCGCCCGATGCAAATCTAAAATGGGTTGGTCTGAAGAGCTTCATTATTCATAGGTGTGGTTTGGGCGTAACGTGAAATAAACCAATCAGAGCGTCATCTCACATTCCCTTTAAGAGCAGGCGCGCTTGTTCTAAAGCGGATTCCTATCATAACGGCGGATTTGCCAGGAGCGGTTCACAGCCGAGGAGAGCAACGCTCTCGTCAGGGAGGTTGGGGATGGAGAAACCCACCCAAATTAACTTCGGTTAAAAAGGCGTATGATAATTTGGGTAAATGTGTAAGCTAGATGTATGCTTTTATAATAAATTATCTATCTATCTATCTATCTATCTATCTATCTATCTATCTATCTATCTATCTATCTATCTATCTATCTATCGTAATAATGTATGATTTGCAAAAATGAAAACTGCTGCTTCTGTGTAGATGATAGAATCAAAGTGTATGCGCGTTGTGCACACGCTACATTGATTATGGCCAAGCATGCGCCCTTAAAATAGCTTATGAATAACATGCGCAACGCGCCACTGACTTTAAACTATTTTTTCCTGGTTAGTGGCGCAATTGTTTTCTAAACCTGCAAAATAGCATGAAGGAACGTTTGCGCCGGAACACGCCTCCTTTTTTGCGCTGAACCGCCCAGGGAGCGCAAGTACATTCCCTAGTTTAGCGACGTGCTTCTGTGGAGGGAAAAGCGCGCTTTGCGCGGGTGCAAAATAGGAATGATACATGCGTCGGTGTACAAAGTCAATTGCGCTGGGTGCAAGATAGGGCCCTCTGACTGAATGGGGCTCATTTGCACCACAAAAAATAGAGACAATAGACTGAATAGATGATGACAAACATCAGCTGCATTTTAGAGTCTAATCAAAATAAAGTCACATGACATGATCTTGAAAAACATTTAACTAAATACAGAGTTTTAGACTTATCATCTCCAGATTTTACATATAACATGGTCAGACATGTGGCTTTAGCTGTAGTGCATTTCTAGATTGCTACAGTACCAACTTCAATTTTATTGTCATGAGGATGTTTCATAAAAACAAAAACTTTACAAATTTTTGAAGCTATTTATAAAAAAATGTTTTCATTATGACAATAATTAATTTTACATTTACAATAAACTGCCAGGTGTCAGCTTTCAAATGAGATACATACTTGTGCTTTTAGTACAAAGGGTTCTTGAACTTTATCTGTTTCAGTTTGGGTATGTAATTTCTGGGGATTTTTCAAAAGTGGGGTTGCAGCTTAAAGGCAGGGTAGGTAGGAATTGTCTAAAAAAAACTTCTTTTTCAAATTTGTTTAAACTTTATGTATATATCAATACATAATTAAAATGTAAGTACTCTGAAAAAGAAAGTATAAAAATCGAATGTATGTAGACCTCTCACGACTGTTTTAAAGACAGCTCATTATTTCCATTCACTCCACCCTCTCCCTTCTGGGCTCCTTCCAAAGACACGCCCCCAAAACACATGAACGCGCGACTCCGACCGCTGAGCTGGAAGACGCATTATTTACCTGAGACGAGCGGAGAGGAAGGACCGCAGTGCATGTAGTAACATCATGTCAGAATCACATGTAATAAAAAAATCTAACTTTATCATTATGAATATAAACAAATAAGATGTATTTTAGTACTCACTATCAAGCTAGTATATCGATATTGGTAAAGTTTAAATTATATATTTTTTTGATTCGCTAACGAGCTAGTTATAACTATAAGGCAAAGCTAAAAACAGGTTGCATTGATACACGTTTTTCCATTTCCATTAGTTACACTGTGATGGCGATGAATTTCGTGTAAGATTCATAACATATACGTTCATATATTCTGCATGTAAGAGTTTCCATGATGAAAGCATTGTTGACTCTGAGGGTAAATCTAGTTCTAAAAAAAGTTCCTGGATGCGGAGTAACGTCAGGTCTACTAGCTGTTAAACATGTATTTTGTTATGTAAAGTAAAATTTTGCACAATTCAACACGACAGCTATCAACTTGAGCTAGGCCTATTGATTATTTATCAACTCTACTATGGCTCGCTAAGTAATGTTATGATAGCTATATTAGGCAGCTACGTGTGCTAGTGATACATGATTCATGAAAACATAAACAAAAAAATATGTCTAATCAAATTACAAAAAGAAAGATTACCTGTCCAGCAGAAATAAAGCCATCAAGGAGTCACTTTTCAGCCCCTTGAGGTCCCTCAGTTCTCGCCATCGCTGGAAAGCCACACCGATATTGACTCGCGTTTTATTTCTAGGTTTATCCAAAGACTTTTTGTTTATTGCCTTTTCTAATACTGTCTTCTTTTTTTGGCCTTGTTTGCCTTCGCTAACTGCATATGCTGGTAATGTGAATTTTGAACGCTCTCTCTCTGCCATTATTTTGCTATTCCTAGGTGCCTCTTGAACTCCTCAAATCAGACGGGTGCGCGCATGTAGGCAGATCCTTTGTCAACAGGGTGGTTACCATGGTTGCGAGAGAGAGTGACAGTCGCCTAAGCCAATCCTTTGTTTCGTCCCGAATGGAAATAATGAGCTGTGTTTAGTGCAGATTAAACGGTCTAGAGTCACTCGATTTTTATACTCTTTTTTTCAGAGTACTTACATTTTAATTATGTATTGATATATAAAGAAAGTTTAAACAAATTTGGAAAAAAGTTCTTTAGACAAATCCTACCTACCCTGCCTTTAACAGGTTAATTATATGAATATAATAGATTTAATGTGCCTTTTTTAACGGTGCTTTAACTGGAGCAACGGCACGAATGCGTACACTGTACAGCTTTCATGTGACACCATATTTATTTACGTTTTCTTGACAAAAAGTGTTTCCAAACTAGCTTTTTGCAACATTTGAAGTATGAGCGGTCCAGCGGGCTGTATTTATAGATATTGTGATGTATCTGTTACCGGCCTCAGACCTAGGGGGTATCTGGGCTGACAGCAAAGGATACACAGGCAGTGAAGAACTGTGCACCTGTGAAAAACACTGTAAAATAATAAAGAGACAGACAAAATGAGTGTCGTTCCTTTGGCGCGTCAGTTTACTTCTGAGATCATAAAACTTTAGTAACTGTAAACACTTCTTGAGTTACATACAAAAATAACTTTATCTGCACATTAACTTGTGTTATATGACTCATACGTGTACACATAAGATATATCAATACATACACACCTGTATTCCATAGCCTGTTTCACATAAAGGCAATATATGATTTCCATATTTTGTGGAAAGAAGTGTGTGTACAGAATAAATCAATAAAGATTCACATAAATGTCACTCATTACTCGCATAACTAGAAAGATGACAAATGTGTCACTTAAACACACAGAATGCATAAACTAAAACCCAGCGCCATTTTACATACACCAATTCACCCTGATTGCCTTGTGTCACTCATTAAGCGTGTGCGCAAAGCACTCAAAATGGCGATTGAATTGTTAATGCAACAGATATACTCAACTACTCAATAAAAACACAAAAATAACAAGCAACCACGCACTGCCAATGCACTCAAACATCACAACAATGCTGTATAACTTAATACTTTTGAATGCATTTACTAAACAATAAATCGTTTGCATCTGTAACCCTCGAGTTAATTCAATTTGTATAAAACACATTAGAACATGAAAAAAGTTACTCAAAACACTTCACAATTACGTTCCTAAACCTTCCTATAGTCATGTGAACAATCAGAAGTATGTTTAAAGTGCATATTATTTTACCTGTGAAATAATAAAGAGACAGACAAAATGAGTGTGGTTCTTTTGGCGCGTCAGTTTACTTCTGAGATCGCACCGGGAAAAAGCTAGTCTCTATAGTGTGCTTCACAGGAGCGCTCAAGCGCCATCCGCTGGCGTGGCGGTGAACTGATTCTGAACTATTGGTGTTCACATTAAAAAAAAATAGGGAGGTATCGGTTTTCAATTAATTATTGAATAAACATTTTAACACCCTTTACACTCTCCCCTGCTTTTAGAGAGGCCTCCAGGCACCCAGAACTAACCCAACAGAATAGAAGAAAGGTGGGTTTTTTTTTCAGAAGATAAGAGAAAAGAGCTATCAGTCTGATGAAAGGACAGGTAAGTATATTAATGTCAACAGTCCTGCCTCATTTGTCCTTTCTTAAGTCTAATATGCCCACACAGGTTGTGACGGGTAATGTCACAATTCTGGTGTCACAAACCGGAGTGGTTGCTCATATGTTTGAGGGTTATCTGGCTCAGCTCTATGGTGTTCCGGGTGAAACTCTGGTGCCGCTACTCGAAGATCACTACCTGGCTCATGATGGGACTGTTTGAGAGTGGATTTTCCCCTTTCATATACTGGGACTGGTCTGGGATTACAAGCATATTCTTCCTCGTCCCCTGAATCACCGGAGTCGTGCTCTAAGGCAGTGGTTCCCAAACCTGTCCTGCCGGCACCCCAACACTGCACATTTTCTTTGTCTCCCTAATCAAACACACCTGATTCAACTCATCAGCTCATTAACCCATGTGATAATGAGCTGATTAGTTGAATCAGGTGTGTTTGATTAGGGAGACAAAGAAAATGTGCAGTGTTGGGGTGCCGGCAGGACAGGTTTGGGAACCACTGCTCTAAGGTATCAGACCTGTGATGTCGGCTGTTCTTGTGGTGTTGTCTCTGCCTTTGTTGTTTCCGTGTCCGATTTTCCTCTCCATTATGTTCAATGGGCAGATCATTCACAGGCAAAAGAAGATTACGGTGCAAGACACGTAGAGTGCGATCACCAGTTTCGGCTTGAATTCGATACACAGGACCAACTCCCATCCTCTCAACAACACGGTGAACCTTGTTCTCCCAGTAAGGACGGAGTTTGCCGGGCCCACCTCTCTCTGATAGGTTGCGTACAAGCACACGATCATCTGGCTGAAGCACAATTCCTCTGACACCACGATCATAGTATTTTTTTCCTTTTGCAGAGCTCTTTTTACTATGCCGCCGCGTTTGTCGACCTCAGAGGGTTAAATAATTCACACTTCTTTGGTCGTAATTTTACACCATGCTCCCGTAAGCGGCGGAGACTCTCTTCAAATTTTTGACGTGGTCCTGAAAGGATATGGAAAAGCAGAGAACATTGTCTAAGTATGGAAAACAGCATTCATCCCTCAGACCAATCAACACACCTTCCAAACACCTTTGGAAAGCCGCCGGTGCATTGGAAAGGCCAAAAGGAAGACGGATCCACTCATACAATCCCCAAGGCGTGCTGAAAGCTGTCAGGTGCCTGGAGTTCTCCTCAACAAAGCCCTGGTGATATGCACTGCCCTGGTCAAGTATGGAAAACCATGAGTAACCTCCCAGGCTATCTAATAGATCCTGAATACGTGGAAGGGGGTGACGGTTGGGTATAGTTTTGCTGTTTAGTCCACGAAAATCAACACAAAGGCGTAGGCTCATATCTTTTTTTCTTACGCAGACCATGGGAGAGGAATAAGGTGATACAGACTTCCTAATCCATCCATGATCTAGCAGCTTTTGAACATGTTCCTTAACCTCTCTATACAGGGGCTTTGGGACTGCGTTGTAGGACCTTTGGACTGGTGTATCATCTTTTAAGTAGATTTTGAGTTGTAAGTCAGAAATGCAACCAATATCGGTGTCATCTTTGGCAAAGACATCTGACTGGTCGAATAACATACATTTCGCAATCTCCTGCTCTTCCTCAGCTAGATTTTTCTCAAAGTCTGCTCATGAGTACACAATTGAGCTGCACACAAGTGGGCTGTATTCTGAGGCGTTGGCTCACAGTTTATGGAGGAATGAGGGATTGGTTTAAGATCAAGTATATCTTCAATAGTACCAAGAACGGTTTTCTTTGCAAGATAGATGTCATGTTTCGTCGAGTTCTGAATCGGGATTTTGATGCGCTTGGATGAGCCAACAGGGACATCAACTAAAGCTGGGAACAATTCTAGACCCTCCAGGCAATGATTCTCAGGGCTCGGCTGAAACATCATCGTACCTCCACTGTTCCATCCTCGAATTCTACACTGGACTTCACGGATCTTGCCTGCAGGGATATTTACACCTTTCTTGCCTTTCTTGGTACTGTCACTGACACTCAAAGCTTCTTTCAGTATTTCAGTTACATCAACAATATCGTCCTGATCAATGTTTGCTTTGATCATCTCCGCAATGACATTACTACCTAAAAGAGGGTAGTTGCAGTTACGACTGATAAGCAGTGGCACTCTGATTGTCAGGCGCCCATGACGCTGGTTGTATATCTGAAGATCAATCTCTGCCCATCCATCAAGGGGAACCTGAGTATTATTAGCAGCAGAAATTTCAAGGGAATTATCAAATAACGATCCAAGTGGCTGTATTTTGATACAGGGTAGTGCTTGTTCAATCCACGATTTGCTCACCATGGTCACTTGTGCCCCTGAATCAAGCAGCATCTGAAGAGGTACCCCATTGATGGAACATGAGACCATGCATCGCTTACCAATGAGTTGAGCTACTCTTTTCTTTGGGTCTGACTGGTACTGTAAGTTTGTCTGTGAGTGTTTAGGTGTTTTGACCTTTTCTCGGGGCTCATCACTGCTTAGGACAGTGCTTCTCAATTATTTTCTGTTACGCCCCCCCTAGGAAGAAGTAAACATTTCGCGCCCCCCAACTCTCCGCCGCGACTGTAAATAGTATCATTTGTCTATAAAATTGTTATAAGTACACCTCTGCATAACATTGTATCCTTATTAACATTAAAGAAAACAAAAAAGAAAAAAGAAAGAAATATAGATCAACTTAAAACAAAGAATAACTTTATTAACATTGTTTTTTAGTCTGTAACAAAGAAAGGCTTAAAGTGCATCAATTTGCCAGAAATTAAAATATATAATCAATAAATAATACAAAAATTCTAATTGATCAGCAACATTAACTCTCAGGAGCACAATATTTAAAACACTTTGACCTATAAAACAAAAATGAATAAAACAATTTGTGAAAATAAAATTAAATATAATCAATAAATAATAATAAATTCAAATTGATCAGCAACATTAACTCAGGAGCACAATATTTAAAACACTTTGACCTATAAAACAAAAATGAATAAAACAATTTGTGAAAATAAAATTAAATATAATCAATAAATAATAATAAATTCAAATTGATCAGCAACATTAACTCAGGAACACAATATTTAAAACACTTTGACCTATAAAACAAAAATGAATAAAACAATTTGTGAAAATAAAATTAAATATAATCAATAAATAATAATAAATTCAAATTGATCAGCAACATTAACTCAGGAACACAATATTTAAAACACTTTGACCTATAAAACAAAAATGAATAAAACAATTTGTGAAAATAAAATTAAATATAATCAATAAATAATAATAAATTCAAATTGATCAGCAACATTAACTCAGGAGCACAATATTTAAAACACTTTGACCTATAAAACAAAAATGAATAAAACAATTTGTGAAAATAAAATTAAATATAATCAATAAATAATAATAAATTCAAATTGATCAGCAACATTAACTCAGGAACACAATATTTAAAACACTTTGACCTATAAAACAAAAATGAATAAAACAATTTGTGAAAATAAAATTAAATATAATCAATAAATAATAATAAATTCAAATTGATCAGCAACATTAACTCAGGAACACAATATTTAAAACACTTTGACCTATAAAACAAAAATGAATAAAACAATTTGTGAAAATAAAATTAAATATAATCAATAAATAATAATAAATTCAAATTGATCAGCAACATTAACTCAGGAACACAATATTTAAAACACTTTGACCTATAAAACAAAAATGAATAAAACAATTTGTGAAAATAAAATTAAATATAATCAATAAATAATAATAAATTCAAATTGATCAGCAACATTAACTCAGGAACACAATATTTAAAACACTTTGACCTATAAAACAAAAATGAATAAAACAATTTGTGAAAATAAAATTAAATATAATCAATAAATAATAATAAATTCAAATTGATCAGCAACATTAACTCAGGAACACAATATTTAAAACACTTTGACCTATAAAACAAAAATGAATAAAACAATTTGTGAAAATAAAATTAAATATAATCAATAAATAATAATAAATTCAAATTGATCAGCAACATTAACTCAGGAACACAATATTTAAAACACTTTGACCTATAAAACAAAAATGAATAAAACAATTTGTGCAGATTTTTTTTTTTATCAAAATGAGGAAGTCAGGATTAATGGCTACAATGAGCACGTTTTGCAGTGCACAGCTTTTCGAAGCGGGGTTTGAAGCATGATACTGCAACTCTCAGCTCCTGTTCAATGTTTAGCTGGGACCTGTACTTGGTCTTCAGTGCAGCAACAGCAGAGAAGCCAATCTCACAAAGATACGACGTTGCAAAAGGAAGGAGAATGCCCATGGCCCTCTGCCCTAAGAGAGGATACTGCCTCTCTACACTCAGCCAGAATTCACTCAGTGTCTGTGATGTGAACCTCAGTCTCAATGTCGAGTCAGACGACATATCAATGAACTGGTCCTCCTCTGCAGAGCTGAAACCAGTTGGAGCTGGTGCATTGAAAGGATCTCTCACCCAGTCATATTGGGAACTGTTTTCAGGGAAGTACTTTTTAAAGAATCCTATAAGTGATGAAATATGCTCCTTAATATATGGAATCACTGAGGTGGCATCATAGTCAGTAGTGTCAACAAATTCATGCAGGTTCTCGAATGAATCAGTTTTTCCTTCATCAAGTCGCCTGCCCCACATTGTAAGCTTTCGAGTGAAAGAGCTGATCTTGTCTGTGACCTGAGGCAGGTGTTTATCTTTCCCTTGAAGTTGTAGATTTAGTTCATTTAGCTTTCCAAATATGTCACTCATGTACGCAAGTTTTGCCAGGAAGTTCTCATCACTAAATTTTTCTGCGAGGTCGTACTTGTGCTCCTGCTCCAAAAACATTCTTATCTGCTCTCTGAGCTCAAAAACTCGGGACAAGACTTTTCCTCGTGACAGCCACCTTGCTTCACTGTGAAACAGCACCGCTTGATGTTCAGCTCCCATCTCCTCACAGATAGCAGAGAAGACTCTTGTTTTTAGTGGTCTGGTCTTTATAAAATTGACTACACCTACAACGTCAGTCATAACCTCACTTAATTCAGAGGAAAGGTGCCTTGATGCCAGTGCTTCTCTGTGTATAACACAGTGTGTCCACTCAGCATTAGGTGAGGCCTTCTTGATGAGTGCCCGAAGTCCTTTTCTCATCCCTGCCATGGTCTGTGCACCATCACTGCAAACACCAATGCAGTTCTCCCACTTTAGCCCATTCTCAGTCAGGAAGCAGTCCAGCATTTTGTATAGCTCTTCAGCTGTGGCTCTGTCTCTGACATATTTACAAAAAAGTAGATCCTCACACAGGGAGTTTGTAACGTCAAAACGCACATAAGCAATAAACAAACAGTCTTTGTTGCTGTCAGTTGCTTCATCGAACTGTAAGGCAAAACGTTTGTCTTTGAGTTTATCTACCAGCTGTTCTTTAAGATCGTTAGCAATGTCATTTATACGTCTGGCGACAGTGTCATTGGACAGAGGGATAGTTTTTATTTTTACAGCACTTGCGTCATCCAGCATGACAGAGACCATGTCTAATGCTGCAGGCAGTATCAGCTCCTCTGCTATGGAGTGGGGTTTTTTGCACTGAGCAATTTGGTACGCCACCTTATATGATGCTAACAGTGCTCGCTGGTTTACTGAAGTAGCATTCACAAAGCGAGACGATTGTTGGCAATATTCGGCACGTTTTCGCTGAAAAAACTCAAGTGGCTTATCAGCGTGATTGGGGTGTAATGTCTTTAAGTGACGCCTTAATTTATTTGGCTTCATGCTGTCCGCTGCCAATATTTTTAGACACAGTAAACATACTGGTCTTTCTTCGTCTCCCACCGTAGTCACGGTGAAGCCAAGCGCAACATACGCTTCGTCATATTTCCTCGTCTTAGCTTTCGGGAGACTTACGTTTGTCTCGTTATCTCCGTCTCTCTCCGCCTTTCTTTTCATCCCTGTTAAATATTTTTCCATGTTGTTTGTTATCTACACTTCATATCTCCTGCTCTGTGCTCTTGTAAAAAACACTTCCTGAAAAAGCATGTTCTTCGGGGTCTCGCGCGCCCCCCCTGGCATCGCTCCGAGCCCCCCCTGGGGGTCGCGCCCCACTATTTGAGAAGCACTGGCTTAGGATCACTGGCTGCCCCTCTCCAGCGACCTCTTCCCGTTTCCCGACAACCTTCGTTGGAGACAGCCAATGGCGCGATGTCCTGCCTGGCCACAAACAAAGCAGTGAACACAGTTGGTATTGTTTTTTTGTACACAGTCATTGCATTTACCTCTGGTCTCAGATAATGGTGGTTGTGTGCGGTCAGTAGGTGAGCGGCAGTCTTTCAGCTTCACAGCCTCAGTGGGGGTGGACATCTGGGCTAGATGCTTGGTTAGAGAAGAAACTTGAGCAGTTAATTCTTTGATAGCATCACGGTTTGCTTGTAACTCAGCGTCAACTTTTGTTGGGGTGTTCAGTTCACTTTGGGAGTGCTGAGCTGCGCTTACAGTAACTGGTCTGCTTTTACCTACTGAACCCAGTCTTTTCAATCGCCCTTCTTCTTCAGCTGTTGATTTTGTTATTTCTTCCAAGAGCAAGTCATCACTAACCTGCATGTCTGAGAGAAAAGGTTTAAGATCACGTCTGACATGGCTGTTTCTCTCATTTAACCCCTGGTAAAGTGTGTGAATGAAAGTGCCCTGAACGAGCTCTTTGTTATAGCTAAAACCTACACCAGGTTGTTGTGACTCAAAAAGAACACGCTGCTTCAGGCCCATTATTCGGTAAAGAAACTGTTGTGGGCTTTCTTTGTCATTTTGTCTAGCACTAGTTAGCTCTTGAAAAAGTTCAGTTACATTTTTGTCTCTAATGTGGGAGCGCAGAAATCTTTTCAACCCATCAATAGTGAGGTCATCCTTATTAACCAACATCTCTCTGAATGTACCCGGTTTTGTTATCTTAAGGACTGCTCTGATAATCTCAGACTCACTGAAACCCTCCTGCAACCCTTGATCCATTTGTTTACAGAGACAATTGAAAGACATGTCACAGCCTGTATCACAAATTTGACCACCATGCAACTTAAACTCTCTACGTGGTAACAAAGCTGAAACATCAGACAATCTTACAACATGGTCAGAAATGTTAGATGAGTTCATCCTACCCAAAGGAGCAGCAAAGGATACACAGGCAGTGAAGAACTGTGTACCTGTGAAAAACACTGTGAAATAATAAAGAGGGAGGTATCGGTTTTCAATTAATTATTGAATAAACATTTTAACACCCTTTACATATCCCTAATGTAAGTGATTGTTAGGCTGCATAAATTTGGTCAACTGGAACCAGGAACACTTCCTATAACATCTGATGTACTTGTTACATCATAAGAAGAATAGCATCTACGCTAATGTTAGTCTCTCTGTTTATCCCGAGGTTGCAGTACTCAGCAGGATCCGGGCCATATCCAGATCAGATGGAGGACCTGCGCCAAAACACGACCACAACGCATGATCTAGTCAGCCGGATCCGGGCCGGATCCAGATCAGATAGAGGACCTGCGCCTAGACACGACCACAATGCAGCCCTGAAGTGTCAGCTGAGATTGTGTCAACTAGACTCTCCCCTGTAAAGGGTCTCGTCCACACGACAGCCATCGGCACTGATCCTCAACAGACTCGTCTCCATACCGATGTGATGAATCTGATCTTAAATCAGATGGAACTGGATAAATATTGCATTATTTTCCTGTTATCAATGTAAAGCTGCTTTGAAACAATCTGTATTGTAAAAAGCACTATATAAATAAAGGTGACTTTACTATATATCATGGGCTATTTGGCATTATTTCACACTGTATCCAGTACTAGTGTGTTACTTATAAGATGTATGTCTTGTTTTGACTACGTTTCCCATGGTACTTTGTGTTACTCAACTCCATGACCAACGTTCCCTGTGTTAATTGATTAGTCATTATGTTTCACCTGTGTTCATCTATTATCTCATTAGTTTCCTTTGTTTCATCCATGCATACAAAAAATAAAAATCTTTAATTCCTTTACAGTTTAATAATAATAATCGATAAGAGCCGTAGCTGTAAGATCACATATATAAATGTAGCAGCGGCAGTAATGTGATTCGTCTATGCCACCCCAAGGCCTAACCCGGGGAACTGGAAGTGACCACTAAGACTTCTATCAAATTAGACAATCAGGTTCGAGCACTGAGCGAACAGAGACATTGGTTCCATGCAAAAATACAATTTTATTAGTCAAATTCACAGCAAAGTAGTAAACACTCTGAAAGCTGACGTCAGCAATTCTTAAAACACTACACACTGGGTAAAAGTCACTACAATGTCAAATATCACAGCAATCCAGTGGAGATCGAACAGTTCATCATCAATAAAACAATAATAAATAGCACACATAAGGGTGTATGAAACAGGGTACTGACATGGAGTCTAATGCAAAAACGCACTCTCACAAGACCAGACTGAGGCTTACTGGCGGGCGTCCAGTGACTCGGGTATGAGTATCCAAAGAATCCACCCCAGACACATGTGCACGGCCACACAACCACACACCCAGCATGGCAACAATCACACTGTGAAGATACCCACACTATGCACCAAAGTGGGCCCACCACCTCGAGGACGCCGGCTCCACCGTCAGCACTCAGCTCCTGAACATACAAGAAGGACAGAATACACAAAATTAACTACAAGTCATAATTCCACACCATAGATCAGACTAACAAGAAGGAAAACAAAATAACTTTACCAACAACGCGGTACTGATGAATAAAATGAACAACCAAACAAAGGAAATTAAATAACGTTGTAAAACAACGGCAGTACTGATGAATGAAATAAAGAATCAACCAACAGTTGTACTGGGAAATGAAATTAACAAACAAACAACAAGGCAAATTAAATAACTTTGCAAAACAATGTCAGCAATGGTGCTCTGCGGCGGGAACCGCCTCCTCTCGATGATGCAACTCAAATAACAAATGATAACATATACACACAAAAAAACACCAAACCAAAATAAATTTACAATTAGGGGACAAGAACGCACAACCCACTCGAACAGTCACAACCGAATCACAAACGCATTCATTCATGGATACACCGGTCTGAGGGCAGGCACACAAGTGGCCTATGATACAGTTTGTTCAGAACGAGGAGCTCAGTCCATTAGCTTGGACCCGGCAAATAGCTCAGCAGATAGAGGGACGTGCGCTAACAGCAGCTAAGCAAAGCCGCAAACGCTTCCTTGCTATGGTCCAGTCCATTCGGCCACATATGGGCATTAGAGCCCACTCCACTAGAGGCATGGCCTCATCATGGGCTTGGTCCAGTGGGTTTCTATTCACGACATTTGTATGGCGGCAGGCTGGGCCTCCCCCTCTACATTCGTGAAATTTTATAACCTGGAAGTTCCCGCCTTGCAGGCTAAACTGTTATCAGTATGAGTGTTACGTATATTCTGCCCATGTGTTCATGTGCAGACTACTCTCATGTACTGCTAGCTCTTCTGCTGAGCTGCACTAAGGGGTGAGATTCTCTATACACAGACCAGCGGAGCGTTGCGGGCCACCTATTCTCCACACAGCTGCGCTAAGGGTTTATACTCTCTATACATAGACCGGTGGAGCCGCTCTTTATTCTCCCTATGATGTGCTTATATACTGTGCTGGCCCGCGCTGCTGGCCGCCTTTCCCCACACGTTATACATAGATCGGCAGAGCCGCTCTGTATTCCTATGAAGTGCTTTTTACATGTGCTGGCCCGCGTTGCTGGCCTCCTGTTCCCGCATGTTGTGTTCCCCGGGCTCCCCTGGGACTCATGCAGTCGATGCTCGGCGTGCACGGCGTTGACAAGGGGTTCCAGTAGCGTAAGTAACTTACGCAATACGAGAGAACCTCTCGTAAGAGAACGTACTCGGTTACCTAACGTAACCTCGGTTCTCTCTAGAAGAGGGAACGAGTATTGCGTAACCTGCCGTGTCGCGCCACGAGCTTATTCGCTTCAGTCTATGAAAACCAGATTTCCAGCCTGTGAGCCCTTCCTTTATACACGCTAACCACACCCATTCTGGCGGGCTGTGATGCCACTCACCGATAGGCTGCTGCAGTTGCCGCAGGTCAGCCAATGAGCACGCTTATATAGCCTGCTATGGTCTGCTGGCTGCTGCACTGCGTTGACAATAAATACAAAATTAAGGATAATTTTTGGCTTCAGATCTTGAGAAAAGATGACTTTACCCGTAGCGTAAGCTAATTTACGCAATACGAGATGACTTCTCGTAAGAGAACTCAAACTCTTCTGTCTGGAGGACAAACAGCCTGTGTGTTTAGTGTGCAGAGATTCAAAACAACATGACAATCATAAATTCAGACCCATCAGTGAAGTGGTTTCATCATATAAGGTAAGACAAATGTTTCTGCTTGAGTGCACGTTGGGTGCACCTGCCCCTTGGTACCCAAAGTGCTCTTTTGTCAAGGCAAAATTTCCTCTCCTTTTTTTGTAGGCCCTTTTGTGGATGCCTGCCCAATCTAACTACTAGTAAAATTAATGAATAATAATTTTGCCGTAAATAAAATAACCCACATCACACCTTTCACCTGACGAACTCATCCGGGACAATTCCTCACACTACACACGCATTTTTTAATTTCGCGCGGCTACGCGCACTACCAGATGATATCTTCAACTCTGCGGCTGCTGGTAAGTGGTGTTTCATTCTCAGCGAAGTGATTTTGATGTTTGTATACTTATTATTACTTATTACATGGCGACGAGATCTGGCAGCTGATACCAAAGAACTCGGATATACCTGGAGCCAGCTGGAGAGAAAAGCTCAAGACAGGGATGCCTGGAAAGCTCTTGTCAGCGGCCTATGCCCCAGGAGGGGTAGCAGGCATAAGTAAGTAAGTATACTTATTATTATTATTATTATTATTTTACAAGGACGACGTGAAGAGAGCATGCAGACAGAGATGTTTATATTGCTGTGTGTAGGCTGTAGAGTAACATTAGCTTGCTGTTTGAGGGAGAAAAGTTTCACGGGCGTCGAGAGGTCTGGTCTTTTTATGTTATTTGACTAAAAACTATTATTTTTTACTTTAAACTATTATTATTATTACAGTATTTATTTTAAAAAGATTGAGTGCCTTAAAAATAATTATCACAACACTGGTAAGGCTTACCAGTATCTTATGTTTTGTGTGCAGCAGTCTCTGTGAACATCTCCCCTAGCAGCCTGGGCTGAATCTGCAGCTTTACAGCAGGTCAGTGAGCTAGTGACATAAAATGGTCACATAAAAATTGTTTAATCAGCTAATATATCTCCTATATGTTTGTTTTAATGTCTAGTCTCAGATCAGCTCCAGCAGTATCAGCAGCAGCAGCAAAGGCAGCAAACTCACTTAAGGACTTTAGTTAGCATTTACCAGAATAGGTATCACATTAATGTTAAAAATCTTGTAAAGTATTAATTGCTGTATTTCTGTTTGCTTTGTTTTTATTTTCATTGTATAAATGTAACTCTTGTATTTTGCCATGAAAATAGCCACAGATGCTGACATGGCATTAAATAAAACTGTATGAACTGTACGAAACATGGGCCACGTTGATTTTGTCCTACACAGTTCACTATAACAGCTGTTCTTTATTATTCTGTATAACAGAGAAGAAAAAGTCATCAGGTTGGGATTGTCATGTGGATGAAGGTAGATGAACCCAAAAGCAGACTGAATGCTCACACACAATTTATTGTACGAGGCTGAATCCAGCTTCTTATTCGCAGCTTCTTATTGACGCTATCCGTTCCACCTTAAATGACGCGAACTTCCGCGTTTGCTGGCTTCTTATTGACGCTCAACTTAGGGAGCGTGCGGTTTTTCTCATTTTCGCGTTTTTAAAGGGATTGTGTTACTTTTGTGTTTATTTTCAGAATAAAATATTAATAAACGATGTTTAAATGCAAATAACACTGATATATCAGCGAAAACGGACTGTAAAAATATAAAGGCACACAAGTATAATTAGGCTACAGTATTCTTTAATTATTTGTATATCATCAGCTCAGTTTAGGGACCATGTGGTTTTTCTCTTATTTACACTTTTTAGGGACCCTGTTATCTTGTTGGCCTATTTTCAGAAAATAATAATACACTATTTTGAAAGGTAAATAACAAATAATTATATCATAAATGACTGTAAAAATATAATTAGGCCTACATCATTCTTTAATTATTGCAAATAACATAATTTGAATCTATTTTAAAAATAAATAGAATACTTTTTTTTATTTATTTTTTGTTATTATTACAAATTAAAATTTCACAGGGTAACCAGAGATAATGCTCCAGCTTGGATCCAGCCTCTTATGAAGACATGTGGAGACCCCATGCAAGGAATCCAGAACATCAAAGATGTATGATTATAAAAAAAATAAAGATAATTTTATCATTGCTTTAAATGCATGTATGATATTTCTAACTACTAATTTGTGCTATCTTATAAATGTACTTTCTGATATCTCATAAAATCCTATTGTGATTTTGTTACATAGAAACCTGCATTTTCTGTAAAGCTGCTTTGAAATTGTATGTATTGTGAGAAGTGTTATACAAATTAATGTATGAATTAAATTAAATTGAATTGACTTGAAAGAGAAATTGCATGGTTATACTGTACATTTTAAAGTTATGGACCCAATCTGACAATACAGAAGAGTTATCACATTGTTGGCCCATTTGGGGGCGTTTCACTGATGCTTTATACCCTGCATCTCTGCTTGAATATAATCATGCACAATTTCAGATATTTCTAATGTACAATTTTCAAATTATGGACCAATGAAGTTGATAGACATAGTACAGTTAGAAGAGCCATTGCATTTTTGGCTCAATTGGTGGCTCTATATCTCAGCTGCCTTTGAGGGTGAGTTCATAGTTGCACTAGGGCATTATACCCATTGTGCTTGACTGTCACCACGCACAAATTTAGACGTTTTTACAGTAGAATTTTGAAGTTATGCACCCATGAAGTTGGCAAATGTGACAATGCAGTTGATTGGAGGGTGCGTTAAATTGGACATTATCCCATTATAGTAGAGCCACTACTCTAACGAAATCCAAATTTTAAGAAGTTTTTACTGTAGAATTATTTTTTTTTATGTATACTTGAACTTGGCACATCACACATTGCACAAAGAGCCACCACCTATTGCATTTTCTGCACAATTCACGGTGCTATTTCACGGCAGCCTCAGAGGGTGCGTTAAAGTGGACATCATCCTATTACAGTAGAGCTGTCCCTCTAATGAAATCCAAATTTTAAGCAGTTTATACTGTGGAATTATTTTGTTATGAAGCTTTGAACTTGGCACTTTACACAATGCACAAAGAGCCACCTAATGCATTTTCTGCCCATTTCGCGGCGCTGTTTCTCGGCAGCCTCAGAGGGTGCGTTAAAGTGGACATTATCCTATCACAGTAGAGCTACTACTCTAACGAAATCCAAATTTTAAGCAGTTTTTACTGTGGAATTATTTTGTTATGAAGCTTTGAACTTGGCACTTTATACAATGCACAAAGAGCCGCCTAATGCATTTTCTGCCCATTTCGCGGCGCTGTTTCTCGGCAGCCTCAGAGGGTGCGTTAAATTGGACATTATCCCATTATAGTAGAGCTACTACTCTAACGAAATCCAAATTTTAAGCAGTTTTTACTGTGGAATTATTTTTTTATGAAGCTTTGAACTTGGCACTTCACACAATGCACAAAGAGCCGCCTAATTCATTTTCTGCCCATTACGCGACACTGTTTCTCGGCAGCCTCAGAGGGTGCGTTAAATTAGACATTATCCCTTTATACTAGAGCTACTACTCTAACGAAATCCTCATTTTAAGCAGTTTTTACTGTGGAATTATTTTTTTATGAAGCTTTGAACTTGGCACTTTACACAATGCACAAAGAGCCGCCTAATGCATTTTCTGCCCATTTCGCGGCGCTGTTTCTCGGCAGCCTCAGAGGGTGTGTTAAATTGGACATTATCCCATTATAGTAGAGCTACTACTCTAACGAAATCCAAATTTTAAGCAGTTTTTACTGTGGAATTATTTTGTTATGAAGCTTTGAACTTGGCACTTTACACAATGCACAAAGAGCCGCCTAATGCATTTTCTGCCTATTTCGCGGCGCTGTTTCTCGGCAGCCTCAGAGGGTGCGTTAAAGTGGACATTGCCTTATTATAGTAGAGCTACTCCTCTAATGAAATCCAAATTTTAAGAAGTTTTTACTGTAGAATTATTTTTTTAAGTATATTTGAACTTGGCACATTACACATTGCACAAAGAGCCACCTATTGCATTTTCTGCAGAATTCACGGTGCTATTTCACGGCAGCCTCAGAGGGTGCGTTAAAGTGGACATTATCCTATTACAGTAGAGCTGTCCCTCTAATGAAATCCAAATTTTAAGCAGTTTTTACTGTGGAATATTTTTGTTATGAAGCTTTGAACTTGGCACTTTACACAATGAACAAAGATCCACCTAATGCATTTTCTGCCCACTTCGCGGGGCTGTTTCTCGGCAGCCTCAGAGGGTGCGTTAAATTGGACATTATCCCATTATAGTAGAGCTACTACTCTAACGAAATCCAAATTTTAAGCAGTTTTTACTGTGGAATTATTTTTTAATGAAGCGTTGAACTTGGCACTTTACACATTGCACAAAGAGCCGCCTAATTCATTTTCTGCCCATTACGCGGCGCTGTTTCTCGGCAGCCTCAGAGGGTGCGTTAAATTGGACATTATCCCATTATACTAGACCTACTACTCTAACGAAATCCAAATTTTAAGCAGTTTTTACTGGTGAATTATTTTTTTATAAAGCTTTGAACTTGGCACTTTACACAATGCACAAAGAGCGTAAATTGGACATTGGACGCGAAATGGGCAGAAAATGCATTAGGCGGCTCTTTGTGCATTGCGTAAAGTGCCAAGTTCAAAGCTTAAAAAAATAATTCCACTGTAAAAGCTGCTTAAAATGTGGATTTCGTTACAGTAGTAGCTCTACTATAATGGAATAACGCCCAATTTAACGCACCCTCTGAGGCTGCCGAGAAACAGCGCCGCGAAATGGGCAGAAAATGCATTAGGCGGCTCTTTGTGCATTGTGTAAAGTGCCAAGTTCAAAGCTTCATAACAAAATAATTCCACAGTAAAAACTGCTTAAAATTTGGATTTCATTAGAGGAGTAGCACTACTGTGATAGGATAATGTCCAATTTAACACACCCTCTGAGGCTGCCGAGAAACAGCGCCGCGAAATGGGCAGAAAATGCATTAGGCGGCTCTTTGTGAATTGTGTAAAGTGCCAAGTTCAAAGCTTCATAAAACAACAATTCCACAGTAAAAACTGCTTTAAATTTGGATTTCGTTAGAGTAGTAGCTCTACTATAAAGGGATAATGTCTAATTTAACGCACCCTCTGAGGCTGCCGAGAAACAGCGTCGCGAAATGGGTAGAAAATGCATTAGGTGGCTCTTTGTGCATTGTGTAAAGTGCCAAGTTCAAAGCTTCATAAAAAAAAAAATTCCACTGTAAAAGCTGCTTAAAATGTGGATTTCGTTAGAGTAGTAGCTCTACTATAATGGAATAATGCCCAATTTAACGCACCCTCTGAGGCTGCCGAGAAACAGCGCCGCGAAATGGGCAGAAAATGCATTAGGCGGCTCTTTGTGCATTGTGTAAAGTGCCAAGTTCAAAGCTTCATAAAAAAATAATTCCACTGTAAAAACTGCTTAAATTTGGATTTTGTTAGAGTAGTAGCTCTACTATAATGGGATAATATCCACTTTAACGCACCCTCTGAGGCTGCCGAGAAACAGCGCCGCGAAATGGGCAGAAAATGCATTAGGCGGCTCTTTGTGCATTGTGTAAAGTGCCAAGTTCAAAGCTTCATAAAACAATAATTCCACAGTAAAAACTGCTTTAAATTTGGATTTCGTTAGAGTAGTAGCTCTACTATAAAGGGATAATGTCCAATTTAACGCACCCTCTGAGGCTGCCGAGAAACAGCGTCGCGAAATGGGCAGAAAATGCATTAGGTGGCTCTTTGTGCATTGTGTAAAGTGCCAAGTTCAAAGCTTCATAAAAAAATAATTCCACAGTAAAAGCTGCTTAAAATGTGGATTTCGTTAGAGTAGTAGCTCTACTGTAATAGGATAATGTCCACTTTAACGCACCCTCTGAGGCTGCCGTGAAATAGCACCGTGAATTGTGCAGAAAATGCAATAGGTGGCTCTTTGTGCAATGTGTAATGTGCCAAGTTCAAATATACATAAAAAAATAATTCTACAGTAAAAACTTCTTAAAATTTGGATTTCATTAGAGGAGTAGCTCTACTATAATAAGGTAATGTCCACTTTAACGCACCCTCTGAGGCTGCCCTGAAATAGCACCGCGAATTGTGCAGAAAATGCATTAGGCGGCTCTTTGTGCATTGTGTAATGTTCCAAGTTCAATAATTCATAAAAAAATTAATTCTACAGTAAAAACTGCTTAAAATTTGGATTTCGTTAGAGTAGTAGCTCTACTATAATGGGATAATGTCCAATTTGACGCACCCTCCAATCAACTGCTCCTGTAACTGTATTGTCACATTTGCCAACTTCATGGGTGCATAACTTCAAAATTCTACTGTAAAAACGTCTAAATTTGTGCGTGGTGACAGTCAAGCACAATGGGTATAATGCCCTAGTGCAACTATGAACTCACCCTCAAAGGCAGCTGAGATATAGAGCCACCAATTGAGCCAAAAATGCAATGGCTCTTCTAACTGTACTATGTTTATCAACTTCATGGGTCCATAATTTGAAAATTGTACATTAGAAATATCTGAAATTGTGCATTATTATATTCAAGCAGAGATGCAGGGTATAAAGCATCAGTGAAACGCCCTCAAATGGGCCAACAATGTGATAACTCTTCTGTATTGTCAGATTGGGTCCATAACTTTAAAATGTAGTAACCATGCAATTTCTCTTTCAAGTCAATTCAATTTAATTCATACATTCATTTGTATAACACTTCTCACAATACATATAATTTCAAAGCAGCTTTACAGAAAATGCAGGTTTCTAGGTAACAAAATCACAATAGGATTTAATGAGATATCAGAAAGTACATTTATAAGATAGCACAAATTAGTATTTAGAAAAATCATACATGCATTTAAGCAAAATTAGTGTGCAGTTTAAAGCAATGATAATGATAATTTATTTTTTTATAATCATCCATCTTTGATGTTCTGGATTCCTTGCATGGGGTCTCCACAAGTCTTCATAAGAGGCTGGATCCAAGCTGGAGCATAATCTCTGGTTACCCTGTGAAATTCTAATTTGTAATAATAACAAAAACAAAAAACAAAAAAAGTATTCTATTTATTTTTTAAATAGATTCAAATTATGTTATTTGCAATAATTAAAGAATGATGTAGGCCTAATTATATTTTTACAGTCATTTATGATATAATTATTTGTTATTTACCTTTCAAAATAGTGTATTATTATTTTCTGAAAATAGATAGGCCAACAAGATAACAGGGTCCCTAAAAAGTGTAAATAACCACATGGTCCCTAAACTGAGCTGATGATATACAAATAATTAAAGAATACTGTAGCCTATTTATACTTATGTGCCTTTATATTTTTACAGTCCGTTTTCGCTGATTTATCAGTGTTATTTGCATTTAAACATCGTTTATTAATATTTTATTCTGAAAATAAACACAAAAGCAACACAATCCCTTTAAAAAACGCGAAAAAGAGAAAAACCGCACGCTCCCTAAGTTGAGCGTCAATAAGAAGCCAGCAAACGCGGAAGTTCGCGTCATTTAAGGTGGAACGGATAGCGTCAATAAGAAGCTGCGAATAAGAAGCTGGATTCAGCCTCGTATTTATTGTAGACAAAACAGAGAAAACAAAACCTACGAGGGGGCAAAACAAGACAAGAGGCAATAGCCTTGACTAAGACTCGACTTGACTTTGACGATGACTAGACAGATCTAACTAACAGCAAAACAATTCTCACTAAACGTTTAACAAGTTTCCATACAAAGTACTCACAGAGGTATATCATAAAGTAAGGATGGCTGACGCGAAACAGTCGTTCCGAAGCTTTGCGAGATCCCGAAGCGCAGATGTGTCGAAACACTGATCCGAAGCGTGATTCGAAACACACATGTCACGTGACTATGACCAAACGAAGCCTCGAAGTGTTTTACTAAGTGTTTCATCAGGTGTGGTCCGCCGAATCAGCGTTTGATTGGAACGGTCGGGAACAGACCACACAATCGCACATCCGTATAAAAGTGAAATAAAGGCATTTTGACCTCGTGGGTTTTTGTGAGAGGAGTTTGACTTTGAGATAGCGGATTTTTGGTGATATAGTGACATAGTGCGATTTGATTAGTTATAGGCAATTTAGGCTTACATTTAAATTTACACAACACATTGACTGATAGGCTAGAGACAGACAGAGTATACATATAGTGACACATTAATAGATACATAGATATAAATATATATAGACAGCTAGATTAATAGATAGATACATATATAGATAGATTACAGATACATATATAAATACATATATTATAGATAGATACATATATAGATAGATTATAGATACATATATAAATATATATATTATACTGTAGATAGATACATATATAGATACATAGATTATAGATACATATCTAGATACATAGATAGATTCATATAGATAGATAGATAGATTTGGATAGATAGATAAAATGGAGGCTCCCCAGAAGAGATGCCGTACATCTGTGGTGTGGGAGCATTTCCATTTAGAAACCCCAAATAAAGTGAGATGTGTGTATTGTGATCGGTATCTAGCCTACTGCAACAATACAACATCCATGATGCGCCATTTGAGGAGCACTCATCCTGCCATTTTGCAGGGTGCAGAGGATGGCATTCCCCCTGCACCTAGGCCTGCTACTGACACTGTTGGGCCATCTATGCAAGGTATGCATTGTTTGAAATATAATTATAATTGAAATATAATTACAACCTTTTGGTTGGTTTTGTTTACATCAACGATGCGTATTTGCCCAGAACTCATGATCCACTAACTTACTGGAAAGAGAGAGCAGTAATCTTTCCTCATTTGTATGTCCTTGCTAAAAAATATCTTTGTATGCCAGCAACAAGTGTCCCTTGTGAGAGGATTTTTTCAAAGGCTGGAGAAATTATCTGTAAAAAAAGAAGTAGGCTAAGTCCTTCCACAGCAGAGAAATTAATATTTTTGAATAAAAATCTCTAAAAAAGTGAGACATTGTGGCTTGATTTCTTTTATTAATATTAATTTTTCATGACCAAAATAACATTATGCACAGTGAGGAGCCTATAGGTTACAAGCTTAACATATTAGAAAATTATAATAATAAAAAAACAACACATTTCTTTAATGGCTCGTCAAGGTTGATTCAGATCAACACCTGCAAGTGACCACTAGGTGTCACCGTTGAGACAGGTGTCGGATTGATTCGAAGCCTCGAAACAATATGGCACATTTGGTTCAACTGTTTCATTGCTTCACGAGGCCTCGATCTGGCCATCACTATCATAAAGATAGACAAGCAACGATAGACTGTGTTTGACAAGTTTAGACAATGAACTGATAAAGGACAGAGAAACACATGGGGATTAAATAGGGAGAAACTAATAATGACGGCAGGTGACACAAGTAAAACAATAATGACAAAACGAGGATAACAAGGGGGCGGGGCAAGGTAACGAGACAACACAAGCACATGGCCCAAACAAAAGGCCATGTGCTTGCACACAAAACATGGGTCCGTCATGATTCTGCCTCAAGACGAGAAAAATCAAGAACAAGATGGCAGAATCATGACAGGGATAACTTAAGATACTTCAGTTTCTAATCCCAGACTTATTAATAGGTGCACATAAATAATTTTTTTACTTTTAAACTTAAAATTTGTCTTTTCTGTTCTGTTTCTTTTTCAAAACTGCATCAAAGCATTTGCTGCCGTATCGATACAGAATCATCTGTATTGATAAATTGCTGTATTGATATTTTTAGCACAGCCCTATTTAAAGCCTTGCTCCATGTGCCCCCTTTTATACTTTGAGCACCTGCCCCTCCAGAGGTCTCTGCACGGCCCTGATGCACTTTTAAGAAAGTTGTGGAAATAAAATAATATTTACATTTTATCAGTTGTTATTGAAACTCATCATTGCCTGGAACACACTAAATAGGGCATTTACTGCAGAGGCGTGTGTGGGTTAGGGCAGCAGACAGTTTATGAATGCACTTTTAAGAAAGTTGTGGAAATAAAATATTTACATTTTTACAGTTATTGAAACTCATCATTGCCTGGAACACACTAAATAGGGCATTTACTGTAGAGGCGTGTGTGGTTAGGGCAGGCGGACAGTTTATGAATGCACTTTTAAGAAAGTTGTGGAAATAAAATCATATTTAAATTTTTTCAGTTATTGAAACTCATCATTGCCTGGAACACACTAAATAGGGCATTTACTGTAGAGGTGTGTGTGGTTAGGGCAGGCGGACAGTTTATGAATGCACTTTTAAGAAAGTTGTGGAAATAAAATAATATTTACATTTTATCAGTTGTTATTGAAACTCATCATTGCCTGGAACACACTAAATAGGGCATTTACTGCAGAGGCGTGTGTGGGTTAGGGCAGGCGGACAGGATTTTTTGGAAGGGGGGGCTCGCTGTCCTTACCTACTCTAAGGAGGCTCATATTCACCCAATTTGAAAACCCCTGGTCTATCACATTTTGAAAATCTTATAAGATGTAAAAAATCTTTTGGTGTGTACCCAGCATTAGCGGATCACAGTTAACTGTACCTGCAAAAAATAATAATAATAAAAAAATGAAGTAGTTCTTTCGAATTTTTCTACAGTTAAAGATGGATCTTTAATTCCTTTACAGTTTAATAATAATAATAATCGATAAGGGCAGTGGCTGTAAGATCACATATATAAATACAAACAGAATTCTTTGTGATATTGTCAGAGAAACAGTTATGTGACAATGTATGTTGAAACGTAATCGGTTACTAAACGTAACCTCTGTTCTCTCTAGAAGAGGGAACGAGTATTGCGTAGTAGCTACGCTACGGGAAAGTCTTCTTTCTCGAGATACTGAAGCCAAAAAATTATCCTTAATTTTTAATAATCTTGTCAACGCAGTGCGGCAGCATGCAGACCTAGGGCAGGCTGTCTAGCGTGCTCATTGGCTGCCCTGCGGCAACTGCAGCAGCCTATCGCTGAGCCCTTGGCGTGACGTCACGTCCAATGAGCGCGCTTGGCGCGCTTAATGCGTCACAGCCCGCGAAAAGGGGTGTGGCTTAGCGCATATAAGCCAGGCTCAGAGGCTGCTTCACTGGTTTCTGTCGCTGAAGCGAGTGAGCTCGTGGCGCGAGCACGGCGGGCTACGCAATACTCGTTCCCTCTTCTAGAGAGAACAGAGGTTACGTTTAGTAACCGATTACGTTCTCTTACGAGAGGTTCTCTCGTATTGCGTAGTAGCTACGCTACGGGAACACCCTTGTCAACGCCGTGCGCGCCCAGCATCCACTGAATGAGTCCCAGGGAGAGCCCGGGGAACGTGATAACAGAGAGCCGGGTGGCCAGTAGAAGGCTAGCGCAGTACACAAGCACATACTAGGGAGCACAGAGCGGCACAGCCGGTCCGAACTGACAATTCCCTGCATAGTTCAGCTCAACCAGTAGAGCTAAATCACCCAACGTAGCCCGCGCACTGATAGTGGGCTGGTCTACGCGAGACTTAGGCTGATAAAACTTTCGCCTGCAAGGTGGGAACTTCCAGGTTGTAAAATCTAACAAATGTAGAGGGGGAGGCCCAGCCTGCCGCTGTACAAATGTCGTGAATGGAAATCCCGCTGGACCACGCCCACGACGAGGCCATGCCTCTGGTGGAGTGAGCTCGAATGCCCAGTGGGCACTGCAGGTCTTTAGACGCATAAGCAGCTGCGATAACGTCCACTATCCATCTGGACAGGCTGTGTTTCGAGGAGGCGAGACCCTTGGTGCGCCCTCCAAATGAAACAAAAAGCTGCTCTGAGCGCATGAAGCGGCGGAGCGTGTGATGTAGTTTCTCAGCGCCCTGACCGGCAGAGGAGATTACTATCGGCCTCGCTGCCGGAAGTTGGCAGGGCTGAGAGAGAAATGACCTGCGCTCTGAAGGGAGTGCCCAATATTTTGGGAACGTAACCATGCCTCGGTTTGAGAATAACTTAGAGTCGTTAGGTCCGAACTCGAGGTACGCGGCGTTAACAGATAACGCGTGAAGGTCTCCCACACTTTAACTGAAGAAAGAGCTATCAGAAAAACGGTTTTGAGCGTGAGGTATTTCATATCCACAGTTTCCAAGGGTTCAAAGGGATGCGTTTTCAGGGCCTCCAAGACCAGTGAAAGATCCCACATAGGAACCGAGGGGGGTCACAGGGGGTTCATCCTCCTAGCTCCTCTAAGGAAGCGAGTGACGAACACGTTCCTTCCTAATGCGCGGCCCAGCTCTGAGTCAATGAAAGCTGAGATGGCCGCAACATAAACTTTGAGCGTGGAAGGGGACCTGCCCGTGTCCAGCAGCTCTTGAAGGAAACACAATACGTGCGATACCCCACATGCCTGTGGATTGAGTCCCTTGGCAGTGCACCACTTACTAAACACAGACCATTTAGACGTGTAGAGCCGCCTCGTAGAGGGGGCTCTAGATTGTTTGATCGTGTTCATAACCCCTTTCGGCAGATCAACGAGTAACCGTTGAGGCTCCATGCATGCAGAGACCAGCGCTCTGGATGGGGATGCCAGATCGAGCCGCGGGCTTGGGAGAGAAGGTCTCTCCTCGCCGGTATCGGCCAGGGGACTGTGTCTGCCAGCTGTATTAGTTCCGGGAACCAAGCTTGGTTCTCCCAGTACAGGGCTATGAGGAGCACTGTGTGGCGCGCTTTCCTGACTCTCTTGATGACCTGAGGCAGCAGGGAGACCGGGGGGAAGGCATATAGCGGGCCGCTGGGCCAGGTCTGGGCCAGCGCGTCCTCGTTCTTCGTAAAGAACTCTGGGCAGTGAGCGTTGTCTATTGACGCAAAGAGGTCGACTTTCGCTTTGCCGAAACGGCGCCACAGTGACTGGACTGTTTGGGGGTGTAGAGACCACTCCCCAGTCCTGGACAGTCTGTCGGGACCCTCGTTCAGGTGACCAGGCACATGCGCGGCTCTCAGCGAGCGCAGAGAGTGCTGAGCCCACACGAGGAGGCGTTCCGCCAGGGAATCTTTGATCTGACACCGCCCTGGCGATTCACATAGGCCACTACCGATGTATTGTCCGTTCGGACTAGAACATGGTGACCTAGGAGGAATGGGAGGAAGTGCTTGAGCGCTTTCTCGACCGCGAGCATCTCTAGACAGTTTATGTGTAGGAGATTCTCCTGGTCTGACCAGCGGCCATAGACCGGTCTGCCTTCGAAGAGCGCTCCCCAACCTTCAGCACCCATTCTGACGCGCCCTGAATAGCTTCCCATGCTTTCGCACACATAGCTAGGGGTCGAATGGTCTCTGGGTTCATTTCGCCGCACTGCGCGGGATGGGGAACCTGTATCAGAGAAGATGGGGCGGCGCACGAATACGGGGGTTGGCAGGTAGTGGTGACTGGCTGTACAGCATATGACGGCTCGATCCCATGGATGGAGCACATTACGCTGTTAAAAACCCGTGGCGCGAAAGCGGCGCGGGGGTAACGTGTTTGACAGTGAGCGCGCGTGCTCGAGAGCGGGCACAGCGTTTACACTTATAACACGGCCAGTGTTTGGGAGCTTTAGAGCAGTGATTCCCAACCCCCGGTCCCCGGACCGGTGCCGGTCCGTGGACCCGTTAGTACCGGGCCTTGAAATATTCCCAGAATAATGTTTCTTTTTTTCTTTTTTCTTTTTTCTTTTTTTATAATAATAATAATTGTCTTTTTAAATGCTTTTTTAAGTGCTATGACGTCATGTTATTTAATCCAAAACCTAAACAATAAATAGATTAAAATGTGTTTCTTTGAGCGCCTTGCGATTGCTTAGCAACGCGTCATATCTGAACTGACTGCAAAAAAGCGCGCTGCACCTGAAGTGACAGGGAAGTGGAGAGATGAGCGGGCCGCGATATTTTTTTTCAATGGCTAATTTCATTGCGGACAGTTCTGGTAAAAGGAAAGGCGATGACCAACTCGAAAATAGAGAGAGAGAGAGAAAGAAAAAAGTAAAGCTTCATAAATACGATACCTCATATACATTAGGTATGGATTTATGACAACAGGCGATTCCGTGGCGCCAAATCCGTTGTGTGTTATTTGTGGTGAAAAACTGTAAGCTGGTTTTCGTTCATATTTGTGAAGCAGACCTTTTTAAATTTAGTTTTATTGTATCCTGGAATGTGTGTGCATTGTTTTGGATGCATAGGCCTATGTTTTTTATGGATGCTCAGGAAGAACAGCTTGTCTTGTGCACAGCTACAAATATTGTAATATCAATAAGCAGTTCATGCTCACATTAAACTAGTTTTGTTCTCATTGGTCTGATCTGGTATTTTTTGTTAAAGGTTAAAGCTTAATCTCTAATTTTATACTTTTAAAAATGATTGGCTGAAATCACTAAGTTATGTGTTTGCTATTGTATTCTGAAACTGTCTGACTGCTGAAACCAGCCGCGGCGCTACCATTGCCACACATTTTCTACTATGTTTTTTTTACGTTTCTTCATTCAGATCTATTTGCGATCCATTCCATTCTAAACAAACAACGCAGTTTAGGCTACATGCTTCGTCCTTGTTACATTATTCATTAAGATAATAATTAATAAATGCACGCATAATTATCAGTGAACTTGATAAATGTTGCAGATATGTTTTACATGCATGCACAAGCAAATGCCTTTCAACTTATGTGTGCAAAATTCAGAATAAAATGAATGTGCAGCAATTTGTACAAATAGAGAGTTTGTAGGTCTACTGTGTTGTTGCCATTAAATAAGCGCATTTAGTTTCATATTTGTTAAAATATTATAATGTTATTTTTTCATCTATGTTGATTATGAAAAGTGAACCGCAGGAGTAAGATAGGATGAGCAATATCGAGAGACATGGAGCGGGTCAGACATGATTTTGACCACTTAATTAAGTTTTGTTTTGCAGAAAGACTTTTTTTAAAGTGAATTTCGTTTTGTATAAATTGTATCTTAATTTTAATATTTTTTTTATCAACCAATTGCCTGGATTTAATAAATAAAAAGCAGACAAATATAGCAGACAACACAATCATAGAGGCGCCCGCGCGGTCACTTGCATTGCTCGTGAACGGGAGCGCATCTCATCCTAACTTAACAAAACTCAGCATATGCCTCACAGACATGAAATATATCTTAAGAAAGCTTGAAATGTCTTTTTAACAATTTAAAACGAAAAGAAATAGGCTGCTCTCTGGTTATGTAATCCATGATGTGCATTTCTCTCTATAGGCGCGTTCACTACGGAGATGGCGATCGTCAACTTCATCTTTACAGCTGTTGTTGCTGTTAATAAACTAAAAATAATAGGCCTATAATTTTATTAAACAATAAATTAAATTAAATTGTAATTGTATTAAAAAAGCAACAAAAAATTTTGTTTAATTTTTTTTTAACCTATGATAATTACGCATTAAATTCAGGTAGGCTACTGAGTCGCTGTCCTCAGTGCCGCAGAAAAGCGCTGAAACGGAGATGAAGGGGAACCCGTTTTTTTTTTTTTTTTTTTTTTTTTGGCTTATTTTAACTGGCCCATCCAGTTTTCTGGGGGCCCACCTACAATCAAAATCCTGGCGCCGCTAGTGGTTGAAACTGGCTCTTATTTTCATACAATTAGCCTTTGTTGTCCCCTGTTGGTGTGTGAAAACACTAAGTTGTTGTTGAAGTGATTGTCTTTAGTGGTTCTGGAGAGATTTGACAGGTGAAATGGACTGGTATTTTCATACAATTTGCATTACTGCCACCTGCTAGTGAGTGAGTGCTGTGTGAGTTGCTTTTGAAGTAGACCTAATTGTATGGCAGTAAAGGGAAACATTTTGTGAACCGGTCTGAGAGTTTAAAAAGATTGGTATATTCATACAAGTAGCCTTTGTTGCCATCTAGTTCATTATATGCAAATAAATTATAGGATGTTACTGTTTTACACAGTGATATGTTCCAAACGATGCATCTTTAAATTGACAACTGGTCCCTGGAATTTTTTTTATGAATATGCTGGTCCCTGGCACAAAAAAGGTTGGGAACCCCTGCTTTAGAGGGTCTGTAACCCGAGGTAACTATGTGGCAGAGCGGGCAGTGGGTAGGTGTGGGCACAGAATTGTGGGCACATTCTCTACGCATAGCACTCGAGCGGCGCGTGCCCGCTTTATGAGGGTGTGCTCTGGGAGCATTACCAGGGGGACCGTGTTTTTGTGTATCAGTGAGCACATGGGAGTGGGCACATTTTCTACACTTATGACACCTTCGGCGTGAGCCGGGAAACCCCGTGCTCGTGAGCGGGCGCAAGGCTTACATTCGTAACACGGCCAGTGTTTGTGAGCTTTAGAGGATCTGCAACCCGGGGTAACTGTGTGACAGAGCGGGCAGTGGGTAGGTGTGGGCACAGAATTGTGGGCACATTCTCTACGCTTAGCACTCGAGCAGCGCGTGCCCGCTTTATGAGAGTGCATTTTGCAACAAACGCCTCGCGCTCTTTTGGATGCAGTGTGTCGGGTAGGCGAACACACAAACACACACAACATAGAGCAGAAAAGGATATAATTCGCTACGCCGGATAGCGGAGCAGGCAGGGAAGGCTGAAGGCGGCGAAGACGGCCGGCTTCCTCAGGCTGATATCCTCGGCGTGCTGGTCGCTTGTTTCAACGGCGGCGGCTTCCTCAGAGTCCAGCGATGCGGAGAGCGTCGCTGAAGAGACAGAAACCAGTGAAGCAGCCTCTGAGCCTGGCTTATATGCGCTAAGCCACACCCCTTTTTGCGGGCTGTGGCGCATTAAGCGCGCCAAGCACGCTCATTGGACGTGACGTCACGCCAAGGGCTCAGTGATAGGCTGCTGCAGTTGCCACAGGGCAGCCAATGAGCACGCTAGACAGCCTGCCCTAGGTCTGCATGCTGCCGCACTGCGTTGACAAGATTATTAAAAATTAAGGATAATTTTTTGGCTTCAGTATCTCGAGAAAGAAGACTTTCCCGTAGCGTAGCTACTACGCAATACGAGAGAACCTCTCGTAAGAGAACTCTATTTGTTAAGAAATGTATTTTTGCTAATGAAGTGAGTATATTTTTCATAAGTGACAAGAAAGTATTAACAAAGGTGCTGACGAGTGATCCCTGAGAGACAAACTTTTGTCTCATCTCCGTTTCTCCTGTTTATTCAGGACTTTTAATCTGTTGATCTGTTTGTTTCTCCAAACACTGACAATCAGCAGATAAACAGAGGAGTGTTCATCACTGAAACTTCAGCATGAGAAGAAATCATTTTGAGAAAGATTGGATCATGACAGACCCTGGAGAAACTCTGTGACAAAGGTTTTGAGATCTTTAATTTTTTTTTTTTTATATTCAAGTATTTTCATTGTTCTTTTGTGTTTTATCTAAGGCTTTAAAGCGTTATATCTTAACGTTTCAATGCAAGTTAATTTTACAAGAAGAAATCCTGATGTTGTTCTTTGACCTGTTTCAACCATAGACAGTAAAAGAAATGGACACAGCGACCCCATTGAATTCAACGGAGAAAAGTGAAGTCAATTAGAAGCTCTCTCTTCCTGATGGCTGAGCGACTGCGCAGACTCAAACTGAGCTTGACGACGTGGATGTGACGTGAGCAGCCCGTCTGACAGTTGTAAGTCTTCTTGTAGCTGTGCCAAGAGAAATCTGAATCACCCACCGAATCTTGCAGAGACAGCGAGTGTGAGCACGAGCAAATTGTGATAAGTATTCTGATTAATTATTTTTTCATTTTGCATAGTATTTATTTATTTTAAAATTTAACGCCAGTACACCATATTAAGTTAATGCATAATATTAAGAAGTTATGTAAAATGATATTCAAGAACTTGTGATATGAATTCATACCCAATAGGTAAATGTAAGGAGATAACATACTAGGCACAGGCTAACTAAATGCTAGTAAAAGAAAACGTATGTAAGATTGTGGCCAAAACTGGTATTGCAATCACTCTCAAATTACTGTAGAGCGGAGTTTCCCCTCCCCCCTGACTCGAGGTTGCCAGTTAGGCTGCAGGATCCAGCAGGAACTTAGGCTGCTAAAAGGAGCTTCCAGTGGCAAGTGACAAGTCCTACATAGTAAGTTTTTTTTTTTTCCTGTTAATTATGTTTATGCTTCATGAGAGATGTTTTGTATATTTCGGATGCATAACGAGGTCTTTTAGGTTTCGTAATGTTAGACATTTTTTATCCGACACGTTTGTAGCTGCAGGGTAACTAGAGCAGAGCTGGCAACCCGGATGCTGAAACACAACTGACTTCATGGTAGATAGGTGGAGGGCGGGGCATCAGGCCAAAACACAACATGACAACATCAACATCAGTTGCATCGGCTGCAACTTCACTTTTAAATGACAATATCCTTGCCGGACTACTGTTGTCAGTGATATAAGTATTTGAAATGAACATGATTTCTTAAAGGGTTAGTTCACCCAAAAATGAAAATTCTGTCAGTAATTACTCTCCCTCATGTTGTTCCAACCCTGTAAGACCTTCGTTCATCTTCGGAACACAAATTAAGATATTTCTGATTAAATCTGAGAGCTGTCTCACTCCTCCATAGGCTTCTATAGACATTATAACTTGCTGGCCCAGAAAATGTATTAAAGACATCGTTAATATAGTCCAAGTGACTACAGTGGCTCAATCTTAAGTTTATAAAGTGACGAGAATACTTTTTGTGCCCAAAAAAAAATAAAAATAACGACATTAATCCACTATTCATTTCTTTCTCTCTGTGTGTCACGGTTGATGAATTAATTGACTCTTCCTTGCGTGTTATATGTGTGTGTGTGTGTGTGTGTGTGTGTGTGTGTGTGTGTGTGTGTATGGGTGTGTGGGCGTTGTCGCTGATTATTCTCCGGGAGAATCAGCGACAGGTGATTCTCATCTCCAGTGACTACTTAAACTCACCTCGTGCGTCTTGTGTTTGTCAGATCGTTGTTTTGTGGATGTTCCCCGTTCTGGTCCTGTTCATCCTCGTCTCCTCGTGTCTCCAGCCTGAGTTTTCGTTTGGATTGTTCGTCGTTGCAGTTGTCTTCACGTCTCGTCTTCACTGGGATTTCCCCTCACTCATCTGACAGCGCTTCCTCGAGTTGCCAACGCAAGCCTGCGCTGCCAACGCACCCCGAGCTCTCTCTCTTTTAGGATCGTGAGACCTGCCTGCATTGACTGTGTCTGTTCCTGTTATTTTCCTTCACGTTCTGAGTCTGGTTTCTGTTATTATTCAATAAAGAACCAGTTTTACTTGCTATTGTCTCCTCGGTTACTTCCCGTCACACTGTGCCTCGAGTCTTTTCTCGTAGTGTTATAGCACAGCGCTTCTGTGTTGTACGTCACACGCATCACACACATGACCATCGTCGGCCAATAATGAGCCTACGTGTGACGTACAACACAGAACACTACGTGAACTTACTCGAGGTACAGAGAGAAGGAAATGAATAGTGGAATAAAGTCGTTATTTTTGTTTGTTTTTTTGGCCACAAAAAGTATTCTCGTCGCTTTATAAACTTAAGATTGAGCCACTGTAGTCACTTGGACTATATTAACGATGTCTTTAATACATTTTCTGGGCCAGCAAGTTGTAATGTCTATAGAAGCCTATGGAAGAGTGAGACAGCTCTCAGATTTAATCAAAAATATCTTAATTTTTTGTTTCGAAGATGAACGAAAGTCTTACGGGGTTGAACAACATGAGGGTGAGTAATTACTGACAGAATTTTTGGGTGAACTAACCCTTTAATGTCTAGTGACATATCAGGGCCATTTTATGATTAATTGAAATACATTTCTTACATACGGTTCCTTTAACATTAGTAATTAATCTTAAACAGCTAATGTACTGTAAGTCGAATGTTAAATGAGTCATATTTATTTAACCACCCAGGGAGCGCATATTTTAAATATCATTTAAGCACGATTAAATTAGGCATTGGTAAAGATAACGTGCTTGGCACAAAGTTAATTGATGCATATGATGTTGTACTGGTCCTTCTCAAAAAATTAGCATATTGTGATAAAGTTAATTATTTTCCATAATGTAATGATAAAAATTAAACTTTCATATATTTTAGATTCATTGCACACCAACTGAAATATTTCAGGTCTTTTATTAATACTGATGATTTTGGCATACAGCTCATGAAAACCCAAAATTCCTCAAAAAATTAGCATATTTCATCCGACCAATAAAAGAAAAGTGTTTTTAATACAAAAAAAGTCAACCTTCAAATAATTATGTTCAGTTATGCACTCAATACTTGGTTGGGAATCCTTTTGCAGAAATGACTGCTTCAATGCGGCGTGGCATGGAGGCAATCAGCCTGTGGCACTGCTGAGGTGTTATGGAGGCCCAGGATGCTTCGATAGCGGCCTTAAAGGGATAGTTCGCCCAAAAATGATATTTAAGCCATGATTTACTCACCCTCAAGCCGTTCGAGATGCATATGTCAATCTTTTTTCAGACGAACACATTTTCAGTTATTTTAGAAAATGTCTTAGATCTTTCAGTGGTTATAATGCGAGGCAATGGGGTCCAGCTGATTCAAGTCGCAAAATGTACATGCATCCTTCACAAAAATAATCCATCCGGCTCCAGGGGGATAAACGAAGGCCTTCTGAGGGTAATCCGTGCGGTTTTGTCGTAAAAATATACATATTTAAAACTTTATAAACGAAAATAACTGGCTTCCGGTGGCGGTCGGCGCGCGTTCATGGAGATGAATGACGTCGTGACGTAGAGCGAACGTAGATTTTTGTTTTGCTCTGCTCTCTAGCTGCGCTGTCACACTCGGTCTACGTCACGACGCTTCCTGCGCTACGTCCTACGTCATAAGCCAGCAACCATCTCCATGAACGCGCGCCGACCGCCACCGGAAGCCAGTTATTTTCGTTTATAAAGTTTTAAATATGTATATAATTTAGCTGAAGGCTTGAGAGTCTTAATCCAGTAGGGGTGATGCTGAATTAAACCTCTCAACATGTTTTTAACATGAAACAGTTGAAGATTGTTAAATTCTTTTGGGGTTGTGTTTGTGCCTTTTGTCTTTAGTTTAATACATTGTCACATTGGTAGACATAACACTGTTCAATAGTCACTGCTCTTTTTCCCCCCACCCTTTCTCCCCTCCGTGCCATTTATGTATCACCCTAGCCATCCACCCCATGGCCTCTCTCTTTTCTTCCCCACGACGAATGTAGCTAGAGAGGGGTTAGGGATTTTTTATTTATTATTATTATTATTTTTTTTATTGTTTTTTTAACATTTTCAAAAATTTGTGTGTTTATGTTTCAATAAAGAAATACTTATTAATCAAATGATTCAATATTTATTATCAAAACACACAGTAGACACTTCAAGTAGACATACTTTGACAGAAATGTCATGTGGTTTTATTACTTATGGTTTAGAACTTCGTAATGATACATATTCAAAGTCAGTGGCCTAATGAATATTGATAAGGCAACGTTGATGGCTACCTCCTTGTTGCCCCTGTCAAAGCAGCCCCATGGACGTGGTTCAGCTCATCAGGCACAGGCAAGGAGGTGTCGGTGGGCTTCCTCTGAACCTGCTGGTCCGGGTGCATATAAACGGATCGGGACACTGGCGGCTTCACTTCTCACCAATGGAAGAGAGCGAAGGGGCGCCGTCCATATTTTTTTACAGTCTATGGTTTCAACACACCAACTTGATCAGAAGCTTCACCCTCTTACAACACTAACCAGGAAGAGACGGACTTGTTATTTCTTTAAAACTTTACAGAAGAATTTGACAAGTTTCTTTCTGAACAAGTTTTTTTTCTGATCTTTGTGATTCTTAGGGTGATTTATTTTTAAACCGTCGTTCAGAAAGTGAAAGTAAAGTTTAGATTGCTGGAGCTCAAACAGTGAAAATGGCTTCACTAAATGTAGCTGAAGAAGAACTTCAGGAGGAGAGAAATGAGAGGCGTTCATCAGGGTCTGAGGAGATCTGCAGTTTGAAGGTATCTAAGTGTTACAGTCTTTTCTCGAGGCAAAGTATTTTTTATTAAATGCAATACATTTTCCCATATGTAGCCTACTGTATTTTCTCGTTATTTCATCTGACTCCATTAATGAAAAGGTTGATATCTGATGATATCTGTGCATCATTAAATGTGAGCGAAATGTTTGACTATTCCTTTTAACTCTTTAATGAAAATAATGTCAAAGTCAGTTAGAATAATCAAATGTAACAATCTATTATGTCAGGAAAATGTATCATGCCAATTTCATAATCAAGTCAAGGATAATCGATACAAAACATAAAATGCTCTGGAAAAAAGAGAAGAGATGCGAACCCGACATTATACTATAGTTATATACTATATTATATTATTGTCGACTCAGCCTCACGGGCTAATCTGAAATACAGAAAGGCCCTGATCTTCTCGTTGCATTTCCATAGACAGAAATTTCTTTCACATGGAAAATATGTGCTAACAATGGGGATTTACATTCAGAGTTGACACCTTTTGGGGTTGGGAGACCATTTGTCTATAGAGACCACTTTCCTACTGCGGTCAAACTAGCCGCCCCTATATTTCGTGGTGCGCGCACTGGCTATTACAGTAAGACCGTCGCGCTAACCCGGTGGAGGTGTGGCTGTCTTCCGTGTACCCGTCAGAACTAAAAACAGGTAATATTCCGGCGAAGGCAATTTCACATTCATTTATTCCGTCTGTCTATCTGTCTGTCTGCCTGCCTGTCTGTCAGAAAGAAATAAAGATTTTAGCACACCTCACAACCTGTCACTGCATGATATGCTGAATTCCAAAATAAGAGCCCCTCCAAAAAACCCTCATATATTAGCTGTTTTGTCTACACATTCAGAAAATCATAAAAATAAAAGTCCTAGTTTCCACAGACAAATTTCACCTCAGATGGAGAAGACACCTTCTCACGGTGTCATTAGCCGCGTTTCCACTGTCGGGCCAGGGCCGGGCCGTGCTAGTGCGTGCCAGGGCCAGTCGCGTTTCCACTGTCACTTCTGGGGCTGGATCGGGGCTTTCTCGGGGCCTACTCGGGGCCAACGGCCAGGATTTCTGGCCCGTCGAATACCTTGAGCCAAAGCGGGCCAGCTCGAGCTAGAGGAGTGGTTACCAACAGAGGCGGAGTTCACCTGAGTCGGGAGACGGCAGCGCCGGATGATTCTGTCAGTATTAAAGACTTTTAAAATAATTGAACTCGCGTTCATGTTTGAATTCTGTTTGTTATGCAAAAGATATGCGCGCTAACCGTTACCATAGTAAACATAGTAAACGCTTGAAGATACGCATAGTAAAAAAAAACAGTGAACGCTTGAAGAAATCAGACCAATATTAAAGGCTATCACAGTCATGTTTTTATTTTATCTGTCATAGCCTACGTCTAGTCTCTTTATACCACACTATCATAAAATAAAGTAACTTTTTTTTTCGGGAGCTTTCTCTGTTTCTCTGACTGAAAATATCTGTATGGGAGTCGAGAGAGTGCTAAAGCTCCTCAGGTTGTATGGCATATAAATTATCATTCTTTCTAAATGTGATGTATGTCGATCCTGTGATAAAGAAACAGACACGACTGAAGAAGTAAGTGTGTCCTCTACCTCCTCTTTCTAGAGTGACTAATGTGCAATTTTGACATAAATTAATTAATTATGATCATATCACTTTTTATTGTAAACCTGTGGTAAAACATCAATGCTTGGGTTTTAAATATTCAAGTAAACAAACAAAACAAAAAAATGCCAGCAAACGGCCGCTTTTATCGTGTTTGTTTTCAATGCTGTTTCCAGTGATTTCTGATTAGTTTTCTGATAAAACTTCCATTTGTTGGTGAAATGATGGGTTATTGTGACGTTGTTCCAGAGAGGCGTGTTACGGGCGTGTTTTAGTGAAGCGCTGTGGAGCTTCTGGCCCGACAGTGGAAACGCAGGCCCGGTGCTATTAGCCCGGCACGGCCCGTTTAAAGCCCTGGCCCGGCCCTGGCCCGACAGTGGAAACGCGGCTATTTACAAAAGTACAAGACATTCTGTTATTGAATTTCACATTTACATTTTTTTTTTTATTTAATTGTTATTTACAAATTATTTAAAACTCTTAACACTTTTTTATAGTGAATATGTAACCACTTCTTTAAATCGACAGAATGTAATTAGCAATGTATTATTTTGCCCCCCCCCAAAAAAGAATAAAAAGATAAATAACATAAATTTTGTAATTCTGTTAACTCGACAGATTTAACAGCACAAAATGCAGTCCCCATTATTGACTCTGGCCCATTTCAGCTTCTTCTGAGTCATGCCCAGGCACTTTTCGTGGTACCACCTCTTGCAGCGGTCACACTGGATCTAAAATAAGATAGAAATATCACTGAACTGCTACATACACAGATCCACGTTTTAAATTGCTACTCCTTTTCACTTTCCAATTCTCCTTTTACAAGTGAACAAAAAAACTCACCTACTTTGTCACACGTTGCCTACTTTCACTTGGCTCTTTCTGTGCGCACATGGAACAGTGATTGGTCTCATCAAACACAAATCTAATGTTCAATGTCCATGTCCTTTTTAAAGGAACCATCTTACAATATCAACATTACATACAGCGAAGACTGCATTTATTTATATATATATAACCAGCGAGATATTTAGGTAATTACTAAATGCTGCTTTTAAACCAGGTTTTCAAATACTGTACTGTATTACCTAGAGTGAAAATAACAATGTGTGTAATGTGTCAAGACATTATTTTTACTATTATAAACTGTTCATTTATACCCCTTTCATTTTTGTGAACCTATTTATGTCACAGGATATCTATGGTGTTGCTGTTTCATGTCTCATTTCATGTATTGCATGTATATTACGTCTCATTGTTTTCAATATTTCCATGCCTTCAGGCCTCTGCATAGTCATCTGGAATCTTGTTTTGTTATTTGCCAGGCTTGTTAACTTGAATTACCTGCATGTATTACCCGTGATCAATTTTCCTTTTGCCTGCTCTGAGAATGTCATCTTTATTTGTAATTTCAGTTGATCCCCTCTGTGTTTATGATTGCATGTGCTGCATTAGAAGCCATTGCCAACAAACTATAAGCACCCTCCTGTGGCATCAGTATTACTGTGCTGCTGTGTGTTGTTTTGTCTTGTTAAATTCTACATAATGTTGTTAAATAACGACACTTTATGGTGAAAAAGTATTTTTAGCAATAAAATATTTAATACATAAAATAATTTTTGTTACTGTCCATTTTATGAAATCTTTACAGCTTTTTGTAGTAACCATTTTATAACAGTTGTAAGCTGCTCTGTGTTGTAGCTCACCATATGTTGTCCTGAAATTACTGGCCACCATGGCTTCACAGGCCGTATTCTGTCTGTCTTAGCTGATACTACTCTGGCAACCCTACATTTTGTGGTAGCTTTAATGTAATATTATACAACCTGGCTGTGAGTGTTGACCATCAGAAGACATCTTAACTAGTGTGAATTCTTTCTTTGAATTGTGAATTATTGAATTATTGTTATAACCATCTATTTCCCTCTGAAGCTGCATTAACAGATAGTTTTATTCAAATTACAAATTCACAAAATATATTTTACACTAGACTTCTGCATTGTACATTTGAATTCTGACTAGAGTCTAAACTGTTAAGCTGCATTTTATTTTGTATCCCTCCACACAACAGACAAACACTTACTTTACAAACCTGATTATTTCAGTATCTGCAGAGACATAATTTTCCGCTCTTGTGCCATTTCCTTAAATGTAAATCTGGAACAGCTGGAAATGCCCTCACTATTGCCCTTGCCATCTAAACAAATAATAATATTTACAAACATTGTGTGGACTGTGTCAGACTCCAGCATAGGTCAGCATTCCCAACTACAATATTCCAATTATTTTGTATTGTGTCATATTGTGTAAATTGTTGAAACAAACATCAACTTAATTTATGAAAGAAAACAGAGATAGATATTACAAAACTTCACAATGACCCCATAGCTACTGGCATCCTGCTGGACTGGATGTGTCAGAACTCCTCCTTTCCATTTTATGTTCACCCACTCCACTTTTCCATGGCACGTTTTCCTCATCTGTAGGTACTCACTGTATGTGATGTATTACGGGAATATGTATTAATTAGGAAAAGATTACAAAAAGCTTTGTTTTTAAATGATAAGTAAATTCTAAACTTATAACTCTTCTTCTAATCTAAAAGTACACCCAAATAATTCTCTTAAACTCTTAATTTCATTAAGTTTATACTAAACCAAATTAAAAGGTATGGCATGTAAATCCATTAATTTAATGTAATTCAAAGTCTTTACAACATTTGTAATGTCTCCATAAATTGTGATGTGATTAATTGAATTTGCGATTCGGAAAAATATATGATATAGTGAATTTCTTTAATTTTTTACCAGGCTATTGGGTTAATATTTGGTGTAACCCTTTTAATGAATGTAAATCAGTGAATATGTATCTCCACCAACGACCACTCCTTGGTTTAGGAATTTAATGAGTTATAAAATGAATACCTGATTTTTTTGGCAGCATGAATGGAATCGGCTTTCTCTGTGTTATTTTATGAAGGATCCATCAACACTGTGTGGTTGACAGCCTTTATGTACTGAAAATGATAAAGGGAAAATGCAACCAATACATATTTTAATAATACACCAGACGCTGTAAATAATGACATACAGATATCATTCTGCTACTCACCAGAAGTTTCCAGAATTGCCTGGTAATTGTCAAAGTTGACCTAATGAAGAAGTTAAATAATATTTACCTTTGCACTGTAAACCGAAATTAGTAAATTTAGCTTTTCAAAGCAATATGGAAAGCTAGCATATTCACTATACATTCAGTATGTAGTGCTGCAATAGATAATTTAGGTCCCTGCACAAACACACAAAATTGCACATCCACACTGTAGTCCATGCAACCACTGTGATCAGCTTTGACAAACTGTGAGCTTTCCCCATGCAGAATCACCCATGCTGTATAGTGAGTGAGAATGTAAATGGAGTTCCCCATCTCCAGCTGACTGATGGCAAGATGAAACAGGACTTCAATTATCTAAATAAGAAATGTGGGAGAAATGTTTTTATTTCTTTGAAGTTGTATTATAAAATAAAAATATAATGTTAAGAAGACATTAAACTCATTACTGTTCCAATCATAAGGACATGTAATTTAATTTAATTTGTACTTTTGGTTTGTTACATTAAACCATTTCAATATGTCAATGTTTATACCAAGAAACACATAACAAACACAACATAACTAACCATATGTCTATAATTATACTTCACAATAATGGTCCATCATTAATAGGTATCTGTGCATGAATTAATGCAGGACAAATTAGTAAAACTACATAAACACTTCAGCTATCTACTTCTATTAACTAATGTGAAAACAAGTTTACCTAATCAGTAAGTACTAGTCAACTTAGAACTGATGTAGTTTCTTTATAGGTAATCAATAATTAATGAATTAGATCAACCTCATTATGAAATATTAAGTAACTATGACAAATTATTAGCAATTATTACCAACTACACTGTCTGAGACATAATACATTGCATTTTTTACTCTGAATATGGTCGTTTTCTAATGACTCAGATGTTATGTAGTCAATATGCAGAAACAAGTAGTGATCTGGACCTTTATTTAAATGTGAAATCAATTTAAAATAGTGGATCAGATCACTAGCAGTTCATACAGAGTTAATAGGTAAATAGCAATGCATTTTATGACAATGGTAAGAGTACAAAAAGACAACTGGTTACATCTCAGATACGTTAATGTGGTTGTAACGGTCACCAGCTGGAGTGCCCTTGAGAGCCACCAGAGGGCACTCCACACCAGACTATCTTGTTTCACTCACTAACTACATCTCCCATCATTCTCTGCCTGGACTCATCAGCACTCATTATCACATTCACCTGTGTCTTATTATCTTGTTTAGTTCACCCCATATAAGCCTGGTTCACCCCATCACTCACGGCGAAGTTTTGTTTGTGTCTAACTGCATCTCTGAGCATTTTCCCTATGACGCAATCGTTAGCCTATTTTTACAAAAACTGCGTCTACGGGGCCATAACGTAAGATACAAGGGTAATGGAGCCTTTTATACGTTTTCATGTTTCTTTAGAAATAAATAATGGACAAATGGAGTCTTTAAACACCTCAGATGTAAAGTTATTCGCTGTCAAAGTGACGCCAAATGAGTCAATGTACTGCTAACAGCAGGTGGGGGTCTGCTAATCAATGGCGGCGCCCAGGGAAGCTTCGATTTATTTTTTTTATTTTTTTTATTTATTTTTTTATGAAACATTGTCCCACTGGAAATTGATCTGTGGAAGCTAGGACTTTTATTTTTATAATTTTCTGAATGCATGGACAAAACAGCTAATATATGAGTTTTGGGGTCTTTCTTTCTTTCTTTCTTTCTTTCTTTCTTTCTTTCTTTCTGACAGGCAGGCAGGCAGGCAAGCAGATAGACAGACAGAACTGTAATGAAATTGCCTTCGCTGGAATATTACCTGTTTTTAGTTCTGACGTTCTTATGGTAATAGCCAGTGTATATGTGCACCACGAAATATAGGGGTGGCTAGTTTGACCCGCTCATTTCAAGGTGGTGGCTGGCTTGACCGCAGTACTTTACTGCTGTGTGCCAGCTATCTCTAAACTCCTAAAACCTTATTACCTTTTGTTTTACTTATTTGGAAATGAGACATTTGTACCAGTCGCACTGAGACATTTCAAATGATACCAAAAATGTAAAACTATGTATTTTCTTGGGTGAATTCAGGTGATCTGCGCAATACACAATCGAATATTTTGGTTGTACTTTTCTGGAACAGTGTTGTAAACAGGGTTGGGGAGTAACGGAATACATGAAACGGCATTATGTGCATTAGGATACAAAAATCCTGTAACTGTAATCCGTTACAGTTACGTCAAAAACATAGTAATCAGATTATAGTTACATTTTGAAAAAAGGGGGAATACTTTCAGGATTACAATGGTTTAATTTAAAACTAAATAAATAAGTATTTTGGCATAATAACACTTTATTAACTGCTGCTTGATTATACAGTAGGCTAGTTCCTGGTTCTGTTGCCAGTAATGACTCGTGTGCCACGCGCTGGTGCTTGTGCAAATAACAGCTTTTTACAATCTCCTCAGACGCAGACTGAATCACTGCTGCTAGTAGAAACGATGCTGCCTGCGGGTAAAATCGCTGCTATTTTGTAGAAATTAGGAGAGTAGACCATGGTACTTTTAAGTACCCAAAATGTCCTTTCTTAATCTTTTTCTCACTTAATGGGATGTTCGCTGTCTAGGTAACGTAGTGGAACTCCCACTGCCATCGCCCCAAGTTCAGTCAGGCAAATTAAGAAAGATCACGGCTTTAGTCAACATGTAGGCCTATATTAAAATAAACTAATATGTAGATTGTGTAAAAAATGTTAATGTTGTGTTTTTATTTTTTAGTTAAAAATTAGTTAAAAATAAAACAAAATAATCTGTAATACCATACATTAGCCACTAGATGTCTGTATAGCCCTTTACATAAATATATATTCAGGCCTGTGTGTATATTTAGCAAATATTGTACACTGGACCAAATTCTTAATAAATAAAAGTTTTTAATAATATTTCTTCTTGCTTGACTTTATTTATATACGTGACCTTAAAGTAATCCAAAAGTAATCAGTTACATTACTTTCATATTATAGTACTTGGATTATGTTACTGAATACTTTTTTTATGAAGTAATTTGTAACTGTAACGGAATACATTTTTAAAGTAACCTTCCCAAGCCTGGTTGTAAGTAAAGCTTAACCACTGTTTTCTAATTTTGTCCTCTTTTGGAAGACCAAACAAAGTAGTTTCACAGCGTCTCCACGACATGCCGGCAACAATAATACAGCGAGAATAAAAGTTACACCTTCTTTCTTTGCGTATACATCTGGGCGGTGTTATGAAACTCTGCGCACACACACTGACGTAGGTTTGTGGCGGCGTGTTTGAATGAAGCATTGAAGGCTGTTGAAGAGCTGTTAATCCGCTGCTTGAGGCTCATTTCAACGGTGAGCAGAAAGGCTCCTATCTTCTTCTCTTCAGAGACAGTGAGGAGATGATCTTCACACTTGAAGGAGAAAACTTCTGATGAAAACAGTTTTCAGCGCGACTTAAATAGGCAGTTGGCCCCGTCAGTTTTGGCGGGCTGAAAAGCCATTTGTCTGTAGAGGCGCACAGATGTGAACCAATCAGGCTTCAGTATTCAGTGTTGATCTGATTGAACAGGGCTGCAGTGATCAGGACTGGTTGTGTTTAGACCAGCTGAACTACATTATGCAGTTTCATAGATTTGAGGAATTAGTAACTATGGGGGCAAATACATTTTCACGCCGGTCCAGTTGGTGTTGGATACATTTTTTTGTTTCAATAAATAGCATTGTAATTTACAAACTGTACTTTGTGTTTTCTCAGGTTGCCTTTGTTTTATGGTAGGTTTTAATTTCTGAATCAATTTAGTGTGAGATGGGGGCAAATACTTTTTCACTGCATGATATGATCATATCACTGTATTGTCTTCTCTTCACTGTAATCTGGTGTTTTAATGTATTTTGGTTCAATTCTAGGAGGAGCTCAATACAGTACTGAAGTCCTTACAACAGAAACTTAAACGCAATGAAGAAATGAAAGCAGAGTTTGAGAAAACAGTTCAACACATCAAGGAGAGGAAACAGAAACGAGAGTCATTTTCATTACAGCTGTTGGATCACTATATACAGTTATGATCTGATATAATAGATAACAGTTTATTATTTCAGTAAATGACTAGCAGAATGAACAAAAAGGGTGGCTAACCGCACACTGATCCACTCAAGACTGGAAAAGTCTACAAAAACATGTTTTTATTTAATAAATTGCATCGTGCAAAAAGTGCAAAGTGCATGCGAGTTAAAAACAAATAGACACCAGCAAGCAAACGTTTCAGCACATTGCTATTATATTATATTATACTATATTGAATATTTCAAATATACAGCTTTAAAGAATGATACAACATTACAAACACAGCAAATATAATAGAGAAGTAAGTAAAAAGAAATATATATAGCAGTGGCGTAGCCTCAGATTTCTGATTGCTTAAAATAAAATAATAAAAATAAGTAATTGTTGATGTGTTAGTCTAATTGGTAGATTGACCAATCATAATACTGCGCGGTAAAATGCGGCTGTTTTCAAACTTGATTTGACGTGTTGTGCGTAACCTACACTGTCATCTTCGCGTGAGAGTTCATGCGGTGAATGGCAGCGTTGTGCAAAGTACAATATTACGCACGAAAAGATGAGCGAAAAGGAGAAAATAAGCCATCTACATCTGAGTTTGCTTCAGCTAACTACAAGACGACAGCGAGTGAAGCGGCTAGGAGACAGAAACGCACATATTTCATCACAGGAATAGCGGTGAGACTCAGATCGGCACAATGCGCAATGACTTGTTTGCAATTGATGAACCGCCTTCACAACCAGTGATGACCACATTTCCTGTATAGCCATCTGTTGTTGTATATGAAGAGTTTGGTTTCAAAATGCGATAAATCCATTATGATTAATTTAAGTAATAGGCTAATGTGTTTTACCAATAAAGTGGAAAGATGAAAACCACTATTTTTTGTTTCAAACTTTCACATAGCATATTTAGATTATAATAACATAAAAATTTCAAATCCAGATTTTGATTTTCAAATATTTATTATAAAAAAGGATTAGATTCTCCCCAAAATGCAATAAATTCATGACAGTTTTTTTCCCCAAATGCAGTTAATCCACTGAATCAATATAAAAGTTATTTTTCATATTTTTACTGTTGAAAATACACAACAAAGTAAGTTGATCCACATATGACAGCCACTGCACTTGGTCAATACTAATCTTATATAACTTACAGGTAGGCTAGGCTACTGGACTAAAAATAGCCGACATTAAATCACCATCGCTAAGAAATACCTCCTGAACTTTTTTTTGACGGCGTTCAGCTGTAAAATGGCTTGGTCCTGCTCGGTTTTCGTTGACTTTGAGTAAAACAAATGAAAGTTTTCCAAAAGATCCCCTGGGGTTAACGTGTCAGCGTGACAGAAGTTTGATGCTGTCGTGTGAGAACAAGCAACAGTCTGCATTTTTCCTCCTCCCGCGTGCCTCATCTTCTTAATCTCCTCAAGTAGTTTTTTATTCATGTTTTTGTGGATCACAAAGTAGAAGGAAAACTAGGATGCCGGGTTTATTCAAAGCGCCGCCGTTACAGTTTACAAAGCGTGGAATGGTGCGCTCACTGCGCTATGATTAGTTGAGTGCAGGGGCGTAGTTTGTGTGTGTGTGTGTGTGTGTGTGGGGGGGGGGGGGGGGGGGGGGGGGGTATATTAATATCCAAACTATAGTGAAACACTATTTATTAGCAAGGTAACTTAGATAAGCAGTTTAAGACATTAAATTCGTAAGCATTTACAGTGGTTAAGACTTCTGTGTCACGGTCGTAACTAGGGCGACCAAACAAACGCTAGTGGGCAAACATGTGAATTGCAGTTTGTAAACAGTTACATGTTACAACACTGTTCAAAGAATATGCACGCACAGTCGATTATATTACGTGAAATGTCGGCGCATTTCAAAAACTGTACAAATAAGGGACACCACTTGTAGCTGATTTTACGATGTGGGGCTTCACTCAGTTGTTTAGAGTGAGATTAACTTTAAGCAAGCAACAGCTTTGCGCTGAAATAAATTAAGCAATGGCGATCTCGGGGGATCGTCTCAATTCTGTCTATTTTATGCAATTTTATCTGAGCACACAAAAACAACAGGGTTCTTAACTGTTGGTTAAGTTTCAACGTCTAAAATAACTCCTATTCAATTACACTCGGACACACGCAGATAAGCACGTATTCATTGAACAGACACAAACAGATAAGCATGTAGTTTATCACAGTGATAGCAGTGTTTGCACTTTCATTTAAACACCTAATAGTTATACCAATTACATGAATTATATGGTATCTAAGCATATTAAACACACATATAAGTTGCAGACACAATATAGAGTTATGTAGTTGATTGATGTTTGAAGTCAATCAAGAATTGTTTTGGGATGACTATGTATTGTTATAGGTAAAATCTCAGTTCTCTGTGGTTTGAAGAGATTTTACACTCTGGGTCATTCAGAGTTCCTTGAGAAAATGGAGGTCTGGTTTGTGTATCTGTCATGGGATCCAGCGACTTCTGCTGTTATCTTGATCGGGCACTGAGTTGTGCCATCTCTGAACCAATCAGTCTTTTGAAAACCATCTCACATTGACAAGTTCTTCCATTAGTTTGGCCATAAAAAGTTCTAGCCTGGCTGGAGCCTGGATGGGTGATTTGGGGTCTGGAATGTTGAGTTCCCTTTCGTTGTCACTCCGAGTTACGTCGGATGACGACGAATGGGGTTTCGCTTAGAAAGCCTATCATCTTCGAGTATATAAAATGAGCCAATGGCAAAGAAATGCCATGGGTCTGCGGAATTTGCATAGCGTATCTCCGCCCCATGCAGGGGGTAAGGAAGTGCGCGAGCAACATGCAGATATGTTTTCGCTTCGGAGCCAAGAGTTTTCTTCACTCCTACAAGCCATTCTGTATCATCTTCACTCTACTAGACGAGCGGCTCTTTAGTGTGTTGGTGTGACCAGCGAGATCGCATTGCCTGCTGCTGATCTGTGCAGTGATCTGCCGACAGCGTGTGTGTTTCTCCCTGGGCGCTTCAGCACTCTGCTGAGCTTTTCCTCTCTCTAAAAGAGCTGCACGTGGCACGTCTTTTTCAAGACGGCTCGCCCGTGTATTACTGGATGTGGGCGCGTCACTCATCTGTTTAACGGTCGCGAGCGCTGTTTTGCATGTTGGGATGCAAATGAGTCGTGGATGAGTCATGAGTTTTATTGTGGGAACATGACCATCGCGATTTTTATAGATCGAGACTCATTAGCCGCGTTTCCACTGTCGGGCCAGGGCCGGGCCGTGATAGTGCTTGCCAGGGCCAGTCGCGTTTTCCACTGTCACTTCCGGGGCTGGATCGGGGCTTACTCTGGGCCAACGGCCAGGATTTCTGGCCCGTCGAATACCTTGGGCCAAAGCGGGCCAGCTCGGGCTAGAGGAGTGGTTACCAACAGAGGAGGAGTTTACCATTGGGAGACGGCAGCGCCGGATGATTCTGTCAGCATTAAAGACTTAAAAATAAAATCGCGTTCATGTTTGAATGCCTTCTGTTTGTGATGCAAAAGACTATGCGCGCTAACCGTTACCATAGTAAACGCTTGAAGATACGCATAGTAAAAAAAAAAACAGCGAACGCTTGAAGAAATCAGACCAATCTTAAAGGCTATCACAGTCATGTTTTTATTTTATCTGTCATAGCCTACGTCTCATCTCTTTAAACCGGACTATCATAAAATAAAATAACTTTTTTTTTTCGGGAGCTTCCTCTGTTTCTCTGAATGAAAATATCTGTATGGGATTCAAGAGAGCGCTAAAGCTCCTCAGGTCGTATGGCATATATTTGTAAATATGTAAATATGTCCTGTAACTACCAGATAAAGAAACAGACGCGACTGAAAAAGTAAGTGTGTCCTCTTTCTTTTGTGAAATAGACCTAACGGTAATTTATTTCTGAGTGACTAATGTGCAATTTTGACATAAATTAATTCATTATGATCAATGTATCACTTTTTATTGTAAACCTGTGGTAAAACATCAATGCTTGGCTTTTAAATATTCAAGTAAACAAAAACAAAAAAAGGCTAGCAAACGGCCGCTTTTATCGTGTTTGTTTTCAATGCTGTTTCCAGTGATTTCTGATTAGTTTTCTGATAAAACTTCCATTTGTTGGTGAAATGATGGGTTATTGTGACGTTGTTCCAGAGAGGCGTGTTACGGGCGTGTTTTAGTGAAGCGCTGTGGAGCTTCTGGCCCGACAGTGGAAACGCAGGCCCGGTGCTATTGGCCCGGCACGGCCCGTTTAAAGCCCTGGCCCGGCCCTGGCCCGACAGTGGAAACGCGGCTAATGATCTCCGTGTGGGTAGAGTCCCCTCTGTCACACCCCAATCTATCTCTTCCTACGAGTGGGGATACTTTGGCTGGTGGCCAGGGTGATCTGAGGGTTACAGTGTGGCATAATACTGACGAGCATTCCTCTGGTCTTGCCCCCCTCCACATCGCAAACCGTGGGGCTTCCGTGTGTGCCTGGTTCCTCTCGGGGACCCAGTGTTTTCATTCGGGGCTCCAGCAGGTGGTGTCATGTCACTCACAGCATCACAAGGCGGGCTTGATTCCTCTGGAAATGAGGATTCGACTGCGTTGCCTCCCTCTGGAGTGTCAGCGTTAGTCGAGTCAGATCCAGAGCTGATGGCCATGCTTTCCCGGGCAGCTGAAAGCATCAGTTGGAGTGGCGCCGCCCTCCCCCCGAGCGCTGTAGGCTTCCCGGATGTGCATCAGGACGCTTCCGGTCCGCGGGAGTCCACGTGACTTTTCGCGGCCCGCGGGCGTCCTCCGCCTTCGCTGCCCTTGATCGTGAGGTGATCTTGGTCTGTATGTTCTCTGTCACTATTGTGACACAGGCATGCAGTCCTGTGTGTCGCCTTCACCTTCGAGGCAGTGCTGACTCGGGAGTTCTGTCAGAACCGGCCGCAGTGGAACGCTAGTCCTTCCCTGGCCAACACTGACAGAACGCGGAATCTCGACCACGCCCCCTTGCTGGGACGCTATGCCTCCCATGCCCGGCCTGGTCGTTCCGCCGCGCACATTACTGACCATGCTCTCGGGCGACATCGGTACCTGCGTGATCCCGGGGCCAGGTGATGTCCACAGCTGTGGTCCAGGAATGGGCTCAGCCAGGTTGATGTGAGGGGGTCTGAGAATTCATTTTCTCAGCTCCCCCATGTCCCAGGCTGGGCTCCTCGGCGGTGTGGTTGAGGACTGTACCCTACAGTCTTTTGACCCCCCCCAGAAGCAGACCGAGGCCTTCTGCACCGACGGTCATCCGTCCGTGCGGTCTCCTTAGTCTACTTCCCGCTGAGGCTGCCTCTCTGCGGCTCCTCCCCTCGAGCCTTCACCGGCCCCGGGCTGGAGGGGGATGCAGGACCAAAGCTGACCAAAACGCCAGGCTAAGCAGCACTTTTGAGATGGGCAGCTTGGAGTTAGGGCTCAGTTCTTCTCAGGAGTTGGTAGCAGGGCCACTCCGTCCCCCGGTGGAGGGCCGGGGGAGAATCTCTTGTTTCAAAAACTGATGCCCCTTCCTCCGAGCCCCAAGAGGTTGTGGATGACAGTGCGCTCCGCTCACGAGCCTCACCACTCTCGTCTCCCTCTGTCGCCAGACCCCTGCCAGAGCACGCCCCCATGGGACGCTGGTCCTCCCCTGGCCTCCTCTGGCAGGGCGCGGCTAATGATCATGCCCCCACACCGGGCCGCTATGCCACCCATGTCCGGGCCGGTCATTCCGCTTCGCTGCTCCTTCAGTGTACGTCTGGTTCCCTTGACCCCGCTGGTACAGCTTTTGGAGCTTTCCCAGACTGTCCCGTTGGGTCGCGAGAACCATCAGGCTCGGCTACGCGATTCAGTTCGCGCGGTCTCGCTTCACTATGGTCGGTGGCAATGCCCCTGTCATGAGAGTGGAGGTCGCCACCCTACTGGCGAAGGGTGCGATCGAGATTGTCCCTCCAGCCAAAATGAAGACCGGCTTCTACAGCCCCTACTTCATTGTACCGAAGGCAGCGATCGACCTGAAGGACACCTACTTCCATGTCTCCATTCTTCCTCGACACAGACCGTTTCTTCGGTTTGTTTTCGAGGATCAGGCATACCAGTACGCGGTTCTCCCTTTCGGGCTAGCCCTGTCTCCTCACATCTTCACAAAGGTCGTTGAGGCAGCCCTTGTTCCCCTACGAGAACACGGGGTTCGCATCCTGAACTATCTCAACGACTGGCTGATCCTAGCTCACTCTCGAGACCAGGTTTGCGAACACAGTCAAGTCAAGTATATTTATATAGCGCATTTCACAATACAGATTGCATTAAAGCAGCTTCACAGCATTAAACCAAAATAACACAACAAGGTTTGTTTCTAGTGTAAATTTATTGATTGATGAAATTAAATTAAATATCCCCAAAATATCCCCAACTGAGCAAGCCAAAGGCAACAGTGGCAAGGAACCGAAAACTCCATCAAGTGACCTAATGGTGTCCTAAAACTCCATCAGGTGACCCAATGGAGAAAAAAAACTTGGGAGAACCCAGGCTCAGTCGGGGGCCAGTTCTCCTCTGGCATTTATGAACTAGAGGCCAGACTGTAGTTTGAACAGTAAGATTTAAAATGTTATATGAATGCCTGGCTGAAGAGATGCGTCTTTAATCTAGTTTTAAACTGGGAGAGCGAGTCTGAGCAACGAACAGTATCAGGAAGGCTATTCCAGAGTTTTGGAGCTAAATGTGAAAATGCTCTCCCTCCTTTGGTGGATCTGGATATCCTAAGTATGACCAAAAGCCTCGAATTTAGTGATCTTAAAGAGCGCGTTGAATTATAGGGCGATAGAAGATCTGTTAAATAGACTGGAGCTAAGCCGTTTAGGGCTTTATAAGTCAGTAGCAATACCTTGTAATTAATACGGAACTTTATAGGTAACCATTGCAGTGATGATAAAATCGGTGTTATATGATCATATTTTCTTGATCTAGTAAGAACTCTAGCAGCTGCATTTTGGACTAACTGTAGCTTGTTTATTGAGGATGAAGGACAACCAGCTAATAAAGCATTACAGTAATCTAGTCTCGAGGTCATGAATCCATGAACTAACTTTTCTGCATCAGAAACTGATAGCATATTACGTAGCTTAGCAATGTTTCTAAGGTGGAAAAAGGCTGTTCTTGTAACATATGAAATATGATTTTCAAAAGACAGGTTGCAATCGAGTATAACACCCAGGTCTTTTACTGTAGAGGATAAAGTAACAGGACATCCTACGATGTTAAAGTTGTATTGTGAGAGGTTTTGTTGGCGGTTTTTTGAACCGATAAGTATTACCTCTGTCTTGTCTGGATTTAATAAAAGAAAATTACGCGTCATCCAATCTTTGATATCTTTAACACATTCTGTCAATTTGGATAATTTAGCGTTTTCATCCGGCCGTGATGAAATATATATTTGAGTGTCATCAGCATAACAATGGAAACTAATTCCATGTTTCCTTATAATATTTCCAAGTGGCAGCATATATATTGAGAATAACAGAGGGCCCAACACAGATCCCTGCGGCACTCCATAGTTTACTGGAGTTAATATCGATTTTTCTCCATTTAAAGAGACAAAATGGTAGCGGTCAGATAGGTATGATTTGAACCAGCTTAATGCTTGTCCTTGAACACCAGTATAATTTTGTAGTCGATCTAAGAGTATTGTGTGATCTATAGTATCGAACGCAGCACTTAGATCAAGTAAAACTAGTATTGAGAAACAGCCTTGGTCAGAAGCTAAAAGTAAATCATTTGTGATTTTAACGAGCGCAGTTTCAGTGCTGTGATGCGGTCTGAATCCAGACTGAAACTTTTCATAGATATCATTTTCTTGCAAGAAAGAGCCCAGTTGAGCGGACACCACTTTTTCTAATATTTTAGACATAAATGGAAGATTTGAAATGGGTCTATAATTTGCTAGGTTATTAAGATTTAATTGTGGTTTCTTAATGAGAGGTTTTATAACTGCCATTTTAATGTTCTAGGAACATGACCTAAAGATAAAGATGAGTTAATAATATTGAGGAGAGGCTCTTCCACTACGGGTAACACTTCTTTCAGTAATTTAGTTGGTATAGGATCTAATAAACATGTTGTTGTTTTAGATGAAGTGATAAGTTCATTTAACTCTTTTTGTTCTATAGTTGTAAAGCACTGTAATTGTTCTTGAGGGGTGATAATTGAGGCTGAATTATAAGGCGCGATTGTAATCCCATGGTCGAACCTCAGTTTTCTACGGGCCGGAGTGCCCTTAGATCGAGTTTCCAGGCATGTTGTTGTATCAACAGATGCCTCAGCCACGGGCTGGGGTGCCATGTGTAATGGACATGCTGCCACGGGCTCCTGGACAGGACCCCAGCGCCTTTGGCATGTCAATTGCCTCGAGTTGCCGGCTGTACGCCTCGCCCTGCACCGCTTCCGTGTGCTGCTCAAGGGTCAACACGTACTAGTCCGATCAGACAATACCGCCACAGTAGCGTACATCAACCGTCAAGGTGGTCTACGCTCCCGCCGTATGTCGCAACTCGCCCGCCACCTCCTCATATGGAGTCAGAAGCATCTGAGGTCGCTTCGAGCCATTTATATCCCGGGAGTCCGGGACAGCTGAACCAGGCGGCCGACGAGCTGTCTCGAGTTCGCCCTCTCGCTGGAGAATGGCGACTCCATCCCCAGTCGGTCCAGCTGATTTGGGATCAGTTCGGGGACACACAGGTAGATCTGTTAGCCTCCCACGACTCGTCCCACTGCGACCTGTTTTATTCCCTCTCCGAGGGCACGCTCGGCACGGATGCACTGGCGCACAGCTGGCCGCGGGGCCTACGCAAGTATGCGTTTCCCCCAGTGAGCCTTCTTGCGCAGACCTTGCGCAAGATCAGGGAGGACGAGGAGCAGGTTATATTGGTTGCCCCGTATTGGCACAACCGCACCTGGTTCCCAGAACTAGTACTCCTCGCGACAGCACCTCCCTGGCCTATTCCTCTGAGGAAGGACCTGCTTTCTCAGGGACGGGGCACCCTTTGGCACCCTCGTCCCGATATTTGGAACCTCCACATGTGGTTCCTGGACGGGAGGAGGTAGGTTTGAGTACCCTACCACCAGCGGTGGTGGCTACCATCACTTCTGCTAGAGCATCGTCCACGAGACATGCCTATGCGTTGAAGTGGAACCTCTTCGTCAACTGGTGTTCTTCTAAACAACAAGAACCCACGCAATGCCCGATCAGTGTCGTGCTTTCCTTCCTGCAAGAGGGGTTGGAGCGAAGGCTGTCTCCCTCCACCCTGAAAGTGTATGTTGCCACCATTGCCACACATCACGACGCAGTTGATGGTAAGTCTTTGGGGAAGCATGACCTGATCATCAGGTTCCTGAGGGGAGCGAGGAGACTGAATCCTCCTCGTCCTCCTCTCGTACCCTCTTGGGACCTCTCAGTGGTTTTAACTGCCCTGCAGAGTGCTCCCTTTGAGCCTCTGCAATCAGTGGAGCTTAAGTTCCTGTCAATGAAGACAGCTCTCCTGGGTGCATTGGCCTCCATCAAGAGGGTAGGGGACCTGCAGGCATTCTCGGTTGACGAAGCGTGCCTGGAATACGGGCCGGCTAACTCTCACGTGATCCTGAGACCCCGGCCTGGATATGTGCCCAAGGTTCCCACCACTCCCTTTCGGGACCAGGTGGTGAACCTGCAAGCGCTGCCTTGGAGGAGGCAGACCCAGCCTCGGCACTGCTCTGTCCAGTACGCGCCCTCCATGCTTACGTAGACAGAAAGCAGTGTTTCAGGACCTCAGACCAGCTCTTTGTCTGTCATGGTGGGAAGCTGAAGGGAAAGGCTCTCTCCAAACAAAGGTTGTCTCACTGGATAGTGGACGCCATTGCTTTGGCTTACCAACAGCAGGGTCGACCATGCCCCCTTGGTGTGACGGCCCACTCCACTTGGAGTGTGGCCTCCTCTTGGGCTCTAGCGCATGGCGCCTCGCTAACAGACATCTGCAGAGCTGCAGGCTGGGCGACACCTAACACTTTCGCGAGGTTCTACAATCTCCGAGTAGAGCCAGTTTGGAACTAGGAACCCCCATTCGTCGTCACCCGACGTAACTCGGAGTGACAACGAAAGGGAACGTCTCGGTTACGTTACGTCTTCCTGCAACTTCCGCTGTACCGCTGGAACGCCTGAGTACAGTCTCGGCTCCTCAGCGAAGACATATCTGCATGTTGCTCGCGCACTTCCTTACATACCTTATATACTTATATACAGTGTGGGGCGGAGATACGCTATGCAAATTCCACAGACCCATGGCATTTCTTTGCCATTGGCTCGTTTTATATACTCGAAGATGATAGGCTTTCTAAGCGAAACCCCATTCGTCGTCATCCGACGTAACGTCTCCGTTCCCTACTCAGGGAACGAGGGTTACATACGTAACCGAGACGTTCTGTGTGGAGTTATCTTTGATCAAATCACCTGGGAGATTAATTTGTGTTTGGTTCGTTCTCAATCGCTACATAATTATTTTACAAAAAACAAGAAAATTCAAGTTCTTCATTCATACCCTCAGGAAATAAAGATTTAAGTTCAAAGATCCAGTAAATGACTAGCAGCAATCTGCTTCTGGGTCCGTTTTATGTCGGGTATCCGAGTTTATCTTGGATATTAATGATGTGTGTCGATTGAGATAATTGAAGTGAATGTGATCTGATTTCAGTCTCAAGCTGAGCACACAGAGCGTCAGATTAAACAGCAGTTTGAGAAGCTTCATCAGTTTCTCAGAGATGAAGAAGAAGCTACAGTCGCTGCACTGAGGGAGGAAGAGGAGCAGAAGAAGCAGATCTGCTTTCTGGAGGTCTGATTTCAGATCATTGGTTGATTGATTGATGATTGATTGAGTTCTTGATGATTAATGGTGTGTTTGTTCTGCAGGAGTTTCCAGTCTCAATGGAAAGGTGAGTGATCTGCTCCTGTCTCTGGTCTCTCTGGTTCTGATCCAAAGCCACTGCAGTTCTGACTCCTGAATGTTCTTCCAGAGTCCAGAGCTCACAGCCGGATCCACAGATGCCTTCTGGAGCTTTGATTCATGTGCCACGATACTTGGGCAACCTGCCGTTCAGAGTCTGGAAGAAGATGCAGGACATCGTCCAAAACAGTGAGTCTAACAGCAGGAGATCTGAGCTGGACATGATGGATGGGTGGAGAGTTAGAGGTTCTTCACAGACAGACAGACAGACAGACAGACAGAGATAGATGGATGAGTTTGGTGTTTGTTAGGAGGTTACACTTTAAAAAAATTAGTCTCGGAATAATAACAATAATAACTAGAATGTACATTTCTTGAAGAAAATGTGAGTGGTGCTTGCAGTGGCAAAACTCTGAACTAGGCAGATGCTAACACAATTAGCATTTTGCTAACATGATGCTAACACATTTATAATGTTGTTAACACGATTAGCATGTTCTTAGCATGATGCTAACACGATTAGCATTTTGCAAACATCTTTTTAACGAAATGCTAACAAGATTAGCATTTTGCTAACACAATCACCATGTTTCTTCAATGTTTTAGCAAGATGCTAATATGATTAACATGATGTTAGCATGATTAACATGTTGTTAGCTTGGTGTTAACTAGGGCTGTCAACTTTAGTCGTTTAGTCCAGTGGTTCTCAATTCCAGTCCTCGTGACCCACTGCTCTGCACATTTTGTATGTCTCTCTTATCTGACACACTCAGTTCAGTTCATGGAGTCTCTCCTAATGAGCTGATGATCTGGTTCAGGTGTGTTAAATAAGGGAGACATACAAAATGTGCAGAGCAGTGGGTCACGAGGACTGGAATTGAGAACCAATGGTTTAGTCGACTAATCGGTCGATGCCAATTTTTTTTTTCACCAATAAAGAAATTTTCATTGATTTACTCCATGATATTTATTCCTTTATAAGCAGTTATATATTACTGTATTCTAAATATAATTAGCCTATGTTTTATCCCCAACTTTAAATGCTTTAATTTAGGCTATTTTGTAACAGCGCCACAGTTTAGCGCAACACATAGAACACTCGGGAACCGCACCTGTGGCTGGCTGCACTGCTGCTTCGCGCTTAGTAAGGAATATACCGTATTTTCTGGACTATAAGTCACATCAGTCAAAAAATGTGTCATGAAGAGGAAAAAAAACATATAAGTCGCACTGGACTATAAGTCGCATCTATTTAGAAATTTATTTCACAAAATCCAAGACCAAGAACAGACATTTAATCTGGAAAGGCAAGTTATTCAACTACACAGTAGCACACAGAACAACAGGCTGAGTAGGTGTCCGGTGTGTTAACGCAACACATTAACAGTTATTCAGCTACACAATAGCATAAAGAACATATACCTGGGAGGCTGAATAGGCTAAATTAACATAAGTCAGCGAGTCCAACAAGCAAGTTACCAGTAAACAAGTTCACCAAGCTCCCGCGATCTCATTCCACATCACTGAATCCATTGAATTTTCTTCATCCTTGGGTGTCGCTTCTGAACAACTCCGCCAACTAGAGCGCCCTCTCGCGGCTGTAGACGGTAATGTTTTCATCTCAGTCTGAATTCATTTTGATATATAAGCCGCACCTGACTATAAGTCGCAGGACCAGCCAAACTATGAAAAAAAGTGCGACTTATAGTCCGGAAAATACGGTAGGTAGTTTTGCTGTATTCATTCAGTTAGAACACTACTTGTTTTGGCTTTAGTCGACAAAATGTCCAAGAAATCTAAATCTTTTGTCTGGCTGCATTTTACAAAAAAAGAAGACAAGACTGTGCTGGGCCACTTGCGTGGTGGAAAAATAATGAGGAGAGATATCCACGACTTGCTCGGGCAGCCAAACGCCTGCTCTGCATCCCTGCAACCTCCACTCCTGCAGAGTGCATATTTTCCAAAGCAGGATTTATTGTTAACAAGTCGAGGAGCTGTCTTTTACCCAAGAATGTGGACATGTTAGTGTTTTTGGCCCACAACATAAAAAAGGTGGACTGGGCCTGCAGATCTGTAAGTAGCCTTAACGGCTTTATTATGCTGACTAGTGATCGACCGATATATCGGTCGGCCGATAAATCGGGCCGATATTTGCGGGTTTGACGTGTATCGGCATCGGCCGATACGCGGCTGCTGCGTTCGCCGATAGTTTTTTTCCCGGCATTAATTACAGACAGGCGTCCGCAGGCAGCTCTGTGTTGCTGGAGACGCTGCAGTTCACGTGCAGCCCATGCACTGCCCCTCCCACACTAGCAGAGTGCTGGAAGCCTCTTCAAGACAACGGTTAGTTTTAAAATTTCAAAACATCTTTTTAACTGTTTGACTTAGCTGAAATACACTTTGAAAGTGGAAACACGTTGCTCTATATGTGCGTGCAACTATAGCTAAGCAAGTTTGTGGGTCCAAATGGAAAACGCGAATGCCTCATCTATAAAACTGCTTGTCATTGTATTTAGGGAGCTGCAAATAGCTACGTTTGAGGCTATCCATATGCATAAGGCAGCTGTTACAAACACTGGTCATAGGATTAAATAATGCCGACGTTGTTCGGTGATTCCGTTATATTTGTGGGAGTTTTATTCAGCGACTACCTGGCTGACGTTTGGACGCGTGCTCATAAAAGAAGTGACGCGGTTGTGACACGCACGCGATGCAGCGCGCTCGTTTGTTCCATAGACAGTATAAACGGTTTGTCCAGGCGCTCCTATGCCGTGGTGAGATGAAAACATCTAAACTTGAATGCCGCAAGCGCACGCAGGTCATGTGACAAAAAACAACTGACCTTTCCATGACAACATCGAAAGCTCGGTCGAACGGCGGATCATAGCTGGACAGGGCGGGTTTTTATTTCTCATCTCCATAAATATATGTAGTCGTAAAGGGCAGGAAATAAATTAATCCTTACTTCCTCGTCATCATGGAGAGAGCAGTTCATGTTTGCATAGCAACAACAGACGCAAGCGCTTGTAGAAGCGGCGCGGCCGTGCTTTCCACACGTTTTAGACGCGATCCCTAATTCATAATAAACTTAGAATCTATTTGGTTTAAAATCGTTTTTGTTTTGTTTAAAATGGAGATCACGATTACATAGATCAGACAACTACACAGAATAACATGTTCCAGTCAAATTATTTTATTATGCTTAAATATTTATATTCAGAATTTATTTTCAGAATTTGAATTATGCTTAAATATTTATTTTCAGTATTTTCAGCACTGAACTTTTTTTTAATATTTGTCAAATATTGTTTTTTTTTAAGTTCAATAAATGTTCCTTTCTTAATTGAGACTTGTAACAGTTGTTATCATTATATATTATATACATGTCATTTTTATGATGTAAACTGAGTGAGCAAAAGCAGTATCGGCTCCAAATATCGGCCCAAGAAAATCGGCAACCCGTATCGGTCATCGGCTAAGGCTGATGAAAAAAAATCAGTATCGGCATCGGCACTAAAAAATCCATATCGGTCGATCCCTAATGCTGACTCAATAGATTGTGTTTTCTTATGTTTTTGTTTTTATTTGTACACTTGGCGCGTTTGAAAATAGCCTAAATAATGTAACAAAACGAAAATAAACCTATAGGCCTTCCTACTGTACAGCCCATTATTATTAGGATTGTTTTTTAGGCTATTTGGGTTTTTTGTGTGTTTGTTTTAAAACGCCTAGAACGCCTGGACAAAAGTTAACCCATAGCTTTGAAAGTAAAGAAAAATATACAGCCTGTATAAATGAGAGCTTTTGTTAGGATTTTTCATTATTTGGCAGTTTTAGATGTTATATTTTTTTGTAGCGTGTGGTGTGGTCAGGTGTGCGATTGTGAATGTCACTATAGACCAAAGAATTGTATTATTATTATTATAGTTTTATGTATTATTGATGTTTTTTCGTTGTTGTTTTATAAATGCTCTATGACAATTGTTTAAAGGTCCCATTCCATGGATTATTTTTATTATTTTATAATGTTTCCAGGGGTGCCCTTATAATGTTAGTATGTTTTTTAGATCAAAAATTGTTATAATTTAGAAATAAAAGGCATATTTCCTAGCCTGATTTCATTCCCTGGTTTGAACACTCTGTTTGAAGGGGCGTGTCTGCTGTGAGACTTCAGTGTAAACGCCCTCTGCTGTGATTGGCTGACATGCTTGCATATGAAATATCTGGCATTACATGTGGAACTATCTGGAAAACTTTTACTATTACAGCTATTATACGTTTTTACTATTACAGCTATCTGGATTAACGAATCGTGAGAAGTTTAAGTATTTAGATCTATTTCAATCACATAAAAGGTTGCAGTGATGATGAGCATATAAATTGTCTCTGGCATTGAGCAGATGACAGCCTGTTGATCGCGTGAAAAAAGATCTTATCATTGCAACGCAGTTTCTGCACTCTCACTAATGATTTCACCAATGCAAACATGAGGTATATAAATACAGTAAGAGCTTCGTTGTGCAGTGTAACAGCGTCATTGATTTCATAACGAGTTTTGGCAAGTGTCCAGATAAACTCGCGCTGTGTGATTGACAGATTGGGCGATTGGAAAGGGACTGTTCTTTGATCGCTATCTGTATATTAATCACAGTCTAAGTAAGATTATTTTCATCCTACTAAGAGAAACGATGTGAAGTTGATCGCTACTTCCATATTAAATCACTACTTACCGCTTGCTGGAATATAGTTGAAATTGCCCCCTTCGTCAGTATGAAACGCTGAGAGAAGCCTGCTTGATATTATCCCAGGTTAGAAAAACAGTCCGTGGTGAAATGGACAGAGCACACTAACAACTTCGAATTAAACTTTTGCGGTATCCGATTATAGATAAACATCAACCGTCTGTTGACATTTCGCCATCAATACGCCTGTGTTCCTGTGGGCGGAGGTTACGGTTCTAGTGACATCATTAATGCAGGTAGTAGAGGGGTGTAGTCCAATCGAGCCGTTTTTTGTAGTCAACTTCTGTTAAATAAAATATCTCGCTTGGCATTGAACTTTGAGCTTTATAATTTTACAGATATTATTTATACTCTAACAACAACATTACACACTAACTAAAATTTGAAACATGGGATCACGTAGAACGGGACCTTTAATAAATGTTAAATCAAAATGCAAAACATTGTGTCTTTTTTTTTTGTCGACTGATCATTGCGCAGGACAGGACTTTGGTTTCACTAAGCATTTCTTTTTCTTTTTTTTTAAATTTTTTTTTTTCAAAAGAAAATCATTTATATAACATACCGAGGTAAAAAAAATCCCAGATTTTAAGGTTAACACATTTTCTGTATACAACTTTCTTTTAAACATTTTTCCACCCACCACCCTCATAGGGATATAACAGCAACATAAAAATTGAAAAGAAAGAAAATTGAAAAAAAAAAAAAAAAAAACATAAAATAAAAATAAATAAATAATTAAACAGCGTGAGTACAGAACTTGATCTACAAGGTCATATCATTTTCCAATACCTAAAAGTAAAGGGCACCAGAATTCATTAAAAAGATGTCCACGGTTATATTTCTCCAAAGTCAGTTTTTCTAATGGCAGAAATGAAGACAATTGGTCAAAAAAAGTCTTAAGAGATGGAGGGGAAACATTCTTCCAGTATAAAAGTATGCATTTTTTTGCAAAATAAGATATCAAAATAAATAACCTGCATTTTTTCTGATCTAACTCTAAATTATCAATATCATTTAAGAAATATAGACTGTTACTCAAGTCAAAATGCTTATCCAAAACTAACTGAGTGAAAGAATGAATTGATCTCCAATAGCCTTTTAAAAGACTGCAGTCCCAAAACATGTGTAAAAATGTCCCATCCATATTTTTACATCTCTGACACACAGCTGGAATATCATTTGATATTTTATGCATTTTTAAAGGTGTTAAGTAGGTTTTGTGGATAAACTTAAAATTAGTCTCCTTAATCTTAATACTTGTGAATGGGAAATTAATTCTATTACAAATATTTACCCATACATCATCTTCAAAGGTTCTACTAAGATCTCTTTCCCATATTATTTTTAAAGGTCGGAAATAAGATTGGGATTCTTTTGTCAAAATATGATAACATTTAGAAATCATTCCTTTTATTGTGTCTACAGAAAAAAAAAATGTCCTCCAGTTCTGACAAAAAAAGCCGTATTTTATCCCCCTTAATCAGAGAGTTAGTGACACTTCGGATTTGTAGATATTTAAAAAAATTGTTTATTAGAGATATCATATTCTGCTCTTAAATCAATAAATGATTTTACTTGCATTTTTTCACTCAAAAGATCTTTAAAATATAATATACCAGAATTTAACCATTGACATATATTGCCTGAAGGAATTAAGGTGTTAAGATCTGGATTTAAAAAGATTGGAGAATATATAGAAGTACAAGAGACAATACCAATTTTCTTTCTACAATCTTTCCAAGTTTGAAGAGTGTTAAGTACAGTGAAATGGTTATTCATATTTTTTATCTTTTCATAATTTTTAATAAATAACAAAGAGACAAGGGGCAGTGGTTCAAATTGATTTGATTCCATCTGGACCCACATGGATTCATGTCTTTCTTTAGACCAAGAAATCAAATTCCTAATTTGGGCTGCCCAAAAATAGTATTGAAAGTTAGGTACACCTAAACCTCCCAGAGGTTCAGGCTTCATCAAAGTCAACATACTAATCCGAGGCTTTTTATTGCTCCAGATGAATCTTGAAAGATGGCTATTAATTGAGTTAAAAAAGTCTACTGGTAAGAAACATGGAAGCATTTAAAAAAAAAAAAAAAGAAATCTCACTAAGCATTTCTTTGGTTGACTACAGCCCTAGTGTTAACATGATTAGCATGCTGGTACTGTGTTTTAGTAAGCATGTTTGACATTTTTCAACAGTTAGCTAATCGCTAATAGCATGCAGCTATTCTGCTAGTATGCATAGCATGATGGAAGTCCTGTTTGCTAGCATTAGTCAAAGAAGCCAACCACCATGTCTCTACGATGTTCTGGTGCAGAGATATAGGTCTTGCTGAACAGTTGCTAGGGTACTCTGCTTAGTTGTTAGGGAGTGGCTTGGCAGCTGCAAATGATGTTACTTCAAAGGCTGCTTGCCAGTATGAATGATATAAAGCAACCGCAACTCCTCTATGACATTCAGATTAGAAGATATCTTTCTCTGGATTTGGGTTGCTAGGGTGCTCGACAATGGTTGCTAGGGTGTGGCTAGGAAGTGTTGAAGGTGATTCATTATTGTAAGTCAAACACAACAGACAGTCATAATAAACTAATTTAAAACAAAACACAGACTATAAGAGCCAATAAAATGAAGATGATCAGATGCTGAAGATCAGACACACACTTACAGTTCTTCATCTACAGCATAAATCTCAACAGATCTCATTGATTTATTGTTATTTAACTTTCCCAAAGTATCAGTTTCTCTTGATGGACACAAATGTCTGAATCTCATATTTAATGTTTGTAGTTGATGCCGTTAAACGCTGATGATAAAAACGAGTGTGAAACTAATAACAGCACTGACAGTGATCAGAGGAAAATGTGTTTGATCAACAGGACGAGTGTCATAATTCATAATAATCTGTGTTGGGTTCACTCTTGATCATTATATGAAGATCAGAATAAAAGCATCTGTTGATTGTGTCTCATCAGCTCCTGTGATTCTGGATCCAAACACTGCGAATCCACATCTCGTCCTGTCTGATGATCTGACCAGTGTGAGATACAGCGGGAACTATCAAACTCTTCCTGATAATCCAGAGAGATTTGACTGTGATCTCTGTGTTCTGGGTTCAGAGGGTTTTAACTCAGGAACACACTGCTGGGATGTGGAGGTTAAAGAGAGTTCAGACTGGACTCTTGGAGTAACTACAGCATCAAACCAGAGGAAGGGAAGTGTTTTCTTCAACACTGATGTCTGGAGTGTGGAGTATAATAAAAACAAAATGTATTTTCGTTCTAGTTTTCCTGTTCAACAGGCTCTTGATCGTGTGAGAGTGAATCTGGACTATGACGGAGGAACGGTGTCGTTCTCTGATCCTGTAACTAACACACATCTACACAAATTCACAACCACCTTCACTCACACACTCTTTCCATTCTTCTGTTGTTGTGACTCTCTGAGGATCTTACCGGTCAATAGTCAGTATACGTCACTCCTGTAGATCTGGATCTTCCAGCTTTCATCATGTTTCCAATATTTAATCCATATCACATGAGTAAGAGTGCTGTTGATCTGAATATCAGTACGGTGGCTGTGATTGGGCCGTGATGATCACATGACTGATATCCAGCACTACAGCAACACTCAGATCAATAAACAAGAAGTTTTCATTTATATTCCACTTCACACATTAGACCGATTAGAGACCGTTTCAGCATTCATGTTTTCAGGATAATTGACATTTATCCGATTATTTCAGTCAATGTGTGTTTATTAATTTCTAACTTTTTTGCATCATAATTATATTTGATTATATACCATATTTTTTTCTTGTATTACATCAAATCACTGAAGCAGTAAATTCTGCACATTCTCAGTGTTTGTTCAACATGAGACTAAATGAATAATTATTTCAGTTATAGAGGAGAAATGATCATTTGTTCATTGGAATAAATGGATGTAAAAGGTTCTTGCTGATAATCTTGTGTTTTAAATAAATAAATAATATGTGATTATGTGATTTAATGCTCAGAGTGAAAGATTAAATGTTTGGGATGATAATTAGGGTTTAAGTCATGGAAACAATACTTTACAGACGTAACATGTTTATTTTACCTTTCTTTCTGCCTTTATTGGAAACTCCTTCAGTCTTCCTTCGTTTGACAGACACACATCTGGAGTTTTGACGAGCGGCAGAATTACAAAAATAAGGAAGAATGATGTTTGAGAGGTAACATGTATTATTCTTACCAGTAGTGATACATAATTTAATATACAATTTAATTATATGAATATTATGAACATTTTTAATGGTGCTTTAACAGGATCAACAAATACAGCTTCTGTCATGTGACACCATATTTATTTGCTTTAAAACCCTTTCTCTCGATAAAAAGTGTTTCTTGTGTTTTGACAAAAGTCAAACTAGTTTTTCGCAACATTTGAAGTTAAATGGAAAAAGATTTGATGATCGATAATCAAAAAAAAAAGATTGATAATTGTCATTTCCATGTCGGTAAAGATTGATGCACTAAACTTTTTTCACAAACCTTTTTTTACTGGAAACCTAAATCTAATATTCGATGCAAATCCACTTTGACACTTTAGTTGACTCATCAGATAATAAGCTCAAGAATTATTCCATCTATGTATTTTTTCTAACATATTGTCTTAAATTAGCTATATAGCAGTTTGTTCTGTGAAGTATTTCAGCATTCCAGTATTATAATTTATAAAAAATATTACATGATTTATTAATTACAGTGTTTACTTGGTCATGGGCCATTGAAACCACAGAGATTTCACCCTTCTTTATATATATATATATATATATATATATATATATATATATATATATCAACTTCCTTTCATGTTTCCCTTTGAATCTATGTGAATTAAACAAGCGGAAAGTTTGATTTTTATTTTGGAAATCCATGAAAAGGGAGACCTTCTTTCTTTTTCTGATTGTATGTCTCTGAAAGGTGCTGTAATTTCAGTAAGATATTTTAATAAGGTGACTAAAAGTATTCCTGTCAGTTTAAGAACCTTGATTAAAGCACATTTAAATACCTGCAGTAAGAAGTGCGCCATCTGCTGGAAAACAATTTATAAACTTCAGACGATAGACCATCTGTCCCAGGTGATTTGTTGTCTTTTAACAGTTCTGAACACTGACTGACTTCTGCCAGGATAAGGGGAGGTCACAAAAATCGTGAGTTGTCGAGCTTAGGGGTATTATGTAGAGAATTAAGGAATATCGAAGAATCATTGTCTGCATATTCTGATGTTTAAAGCTTTTTATAAAATGAAGAAAAAAAATAAGATATTAAATGTTGATCATCACTTATAGAGTTGCCTATTTTTAATTAATTAATAGTATTCATCTTTAGGTGATACTTTTCCAGTTTGAAGAAGTATGAGGAATTGTGTTCCCCTTCTAACCACTGTTTCCGAGACCTTATAAAAGCTCCTTCTGCCTCTTTTATCCAGGCTCTCTTGTAAGTTAAGCATTTCTATTTTTTTCCTCCTCTGTTAAGACGTCTGGCGAAATTTGAGACATTACCGAAATGCCTGTGATAACTCTCTGTTCCTCCAATTTTAGCAAGTTTACTTCCAAACTTCCTAAGTATTTTGCTGATTCATATTTAAATAACTCCCAATTAGGACTAAAATAATTTTTCACCACAACTTTGTTAAAAAAAATGTTTAATCAACTGTGAGATTTTCAGTTTAACCTCCTCCACATTAAGAAGAGAATTATTAAGTTTCCAGTAATTGGCTTTATAATCATTATCTGAAAATAATTTAATAGAAATGAATACTGATTTATGATCGCTTAAAGGACAGGGAAGAATGTTAACCGAGATATCCTGCTCTTTAATACTTTTTGAAACTAACCAGAAGTCTATGTGAGAAAGTCTAGTGTTGTCTTTATTACTCCAGGTGAACGAAACTACATCTGGGAATTTAACTCTCCATATGTCACTTAAATCATACCTGTCCATGAAAAGCTTAAAATATGCATTTCTATTATTATCACGTGAAGGTGGCCATCTGTCAATCTCAGAATTTAGAGAATATTAAAGTCTCCTCCAAGTAAAATGTGAGAGTTTGGAAATGTTGTTAGCCAATACTTGAGTCTATTTTCTATATTAGCAAATAACTGGATGTTTTCTAACTTAGAATTGTACCTGTAAATGTTGAATATGATTAAAACAATCTTGTTGTAACCAACCACTTGGCAGATAAAATGCCCTTTTGGATCTGTATCTGTGTGCAAAATGTCACCATTATATTTGTGCTTCAACGTTAAGACTCCAGCTGATCTTTCTGAACAGTGAAAACCATAAATCGTTCCCCCACTGAGATCTCCAAAACTTCTCGTCATTTGAGTTTGAGTGAGATTCCTGACAAAACGAGAAATCTGTGTTCAGCTGTTTAACAAATAAAAATAAAGCTTTACGCTTAGTTATATCTCTTAACCCCCTGGCGTTTAAAGAAGCTATAGACAAAGACATTTTCAAGAATAGAAAAGGCTTATGTTACTACGGCTTAAGTACTACGGAACAATCAACAAACAATGTTATACTGAGCACCAATTGCACCTTAAAATAAAAAAAAGTGTTATATGGTGGAAACTTAAGACCATATTTATTGTGTCCCAGATAAAAGTCTTTTAAATTGCTGGTCAGTAATTATGATCTTTCAGGGAATATATTAAGCTATATCCCACATAAACAATCTTCAATAAACAAAACTAAGGATCAGGCTTCAGTACAAGGTAGTAAAAAGAGCCAAGAGCCTGGAAAAACACTCGGGTTATGTGTCAAAAAATAAAAGAAAATTTTTCCCAAAAATATGGGAATCTAGAAGGTCGTCTCATGTAAATTATTCCGGAGATTTCGGACCATTGTCAGTTCAGTTCTTCAAGTGATTTCCTTCCCATTGACAAAAGCCCGTGCTCCAACAAAGTAAGCAGATTTACCTTCACTACGTGCCTTACTCACCAAAGGCCACATCTTCAGCCTGGCCTCCTTGACAGGTTCAGGGAGGTCTTCAACGAAGCGGCGCTTGTTATCTCGCATGACGGGGTGATTTTTTGCCGCTTTCCATAGAGCATCTCTGTAGGATCTCTGGGAGAATCTGATGATGATGACTCTCGGCCGAGAGCTGGCTGGTGTTAGTTTCCCAATGCGATGGGCGACGTCGATCGCTGGTGTCAAATTTGTCATCTGGCAGAATACTTCTTCACATTTTCTGCAGTGTTTTCAGCTACTCCATAGACCTTCAAGTTCCAGCTTCTTGAGTAAGTCTGCAGTTCACACACGCGAGTTAGGAGCGCTGCCACTTTTTTTCTTCCTCTTTAAGGCGGCCATCAACATTCTTGACTCTCAGTTGTGCTTCTTTTAGTTCACTGCATACAAAGTCCACAGTTTTCTTTAGCCCTTCAATTTTCAACGAGTTTCCATCAATTTTCTTGGAGTTTTCACTCACCAGAAATTGTATGGAGTCAGCCTGCTCTTTAATAAGCTGGGAAAGGGTAGTAATGACGATGCTGTCTTGGGATGTGGGCTCATGTTTTGCATTATAGACCCTTTTATTGTTTGTACACAATGATGACGTAGCAACGTATGCGCGCGCATATTGGCAACGGAAGTATGGCGAGAATCAGCAGTGTGTCAAGCTACGCGAGCGGATTAAGCAACACAGACAGAGATATAGGAGTGGAGTGGATAGAAGACGTTAGCAGACGGCCAAATATACAGTGGCCAGATATATACGTATTTAGTTGAGAAACAGAGCGTGTACACCAAATGTCCCAAAGCCATCCAGATTTCAGCGTCAGCTCATGTGGCTTAGTAGTGAAACCTTCTGAGCCACACCTTGGATCATCACCAGATGGGATAGCAAGATGTACCTGCTGTGGTAAAGGGGTGGTAGAGATCAAGTGTCCCTACAAATATAGGGATCAAGTGCCCCCCCCCCCCACTGACCATCGACAGCTCGACTGTGGAGAGAGTCAGCAGCACTAAATTCCTGGGGGTGCACATCACAGAGGATCTCACCTGGACCACCAACACCATGTCACTCTCCAAAAAGGCACAACAGCGCCTATACTTTCTCCGCCGGCTGAAAAGAGTAAGTCTCCCTCCACCCATCCTCACCACATTCTACAGAGGCACCATTGAGAGTGTGCTGACTAGCTGCATCACTGTCTGGTACGGGAACTGCAGTGCTGCCGACCGCAAGACCCTCCAGCGGACCGTGAACACAGCTGCAAAGATCATCGGTGCCCCTCTCCCCTCCATCCTGGACATTTTCCTTACACGATGCTCCAGCAAAACCAACAGCATCGTGAAGGACTCCACCCATCCCTCCCACAGTCTCTTCCAGCTCTTACCATCTGGAAGACGGTACCGGAGCATCAGAGCCCGCTCCGCCAGACTGCTCAACAGCTTTTTCCCCCAGGCTGTGAGAGCCCTGAACTCAAACCACCCCGCCCACCTCTGAAACCCCACGCAAACCCCTACCTCCTGAAACATGAACCACCCCAAACCTTACCACACCCAAGAAAAAACTGTATGGACACTTTACACTATGTGGACACATAGAGGACACTTTACACTATGGACACTTTACACTATGTGCACTATGGACACTTTACACACACTGCTGCGGGTACACAATCCCACAAAAAGACTCAGCAATATATGTATGTTTACATGCTCATGCACTTCAAATCATCCCGCACTGTTCCCCAACCAGCTGCTGACTCAAATGTCTCTATTTGCACATGTACAGTATTTGTGATTTTCTTCTATCTTTTAGTTTGTATAGGGTAAATATTTATGTGAAGCATTTGTATAGTTTGTATTTATTATCCTTTATTCTTTTAGTTTGTATAGGGTAAATACTTATATATATATATATATATATATATATTATATATATATATATATTATACTTATAGTTAAATCTGTCAGTAGGTTAGTTGTGTATAGGTTTACAGTGTTTTTTTACTTCATTGTTGTATGTCTGTATTTATGTAGCACCGTGGTCCTGCGAGGCACGACATTTCGTTCCACTGTATGTCCCCACATGTAGCGGAATGACAATAAAGCTCAACTTGACTTGAAAAAAAAAAAAAATATAGCGATAGCCTTCAAGGATGTACAAAAGATGAGCAGTTTTGTCTGGACAAGTCATTCGCATTGAAGCATTCACACACATACTACTATCAATGTCAACTTCACATGTTTGTGTGTGATGTTAAATATTGTGTGTGGCGAGGGGGGCGTGGTTTCGCGAAGTCTGTAGCGGGAGAGAAAGGAGGGGGCCGAGCGGTGAGTAAGTAGGTCAAGTGCAGATGATGAACACCTGTGTCTGATTGCAGTAATTGGCGTGGAGAGACCGCATATAACCGAGGAGAGCGAGAGAGAGGAGAGAGAGCTTTGGACTGGGACCTCACGAGGACGCGGATGTGGACTGAGAGAATTGAATGCTGAGTTTATTGTTGTTTGAGAAGCTGTGTGTTTTTAAACCACGGTGAAGGCGCTAGGGATGGGGAAATGAAGCCTCATGAATCTCTGAGGCTTTCCCCTGACTGTTCCGGGAAAAGATTCAAAGCTTCGAGAGTGTCGAGAACAGCGGCGAGAACAGCGCCATCTGGTGCTTATTTAAAATAAAGCAGCCAGAAGCCTGTGTTAGAAGCTCTGGCAGATGAAGCAACCACAACACACTCCATAGTTTCAATGTTATGTGCACAAATAAAAGCCTTACAGGTTTGTGTTTGATTTGTTCATTAAAAAAAATTCATTTTCCCATTAAAGTGTGACAATAAAATATAATAGCTTATACGTTTATATGATTCAATAAAATTTAATGTAGGCCTACTCTCTCTCTCTCTCTCTCTCTCTCTCTCTCTCTCTCTCTCTCTCTCTCTTTCTACATACACACACACACACACAATGAATAAGGACATTGTCTGATAGGATCATCTGTTATTAAATGTCAATATCAATAATTGAAAATATCAACCAGACTGAGGCAACAATGACTCGTTAAATACGATCTGAAGTTCGAGCCTTCTGACACCCGAAGCGAAACACGCACGTGACTGGACAGAAAGTGAGGCTTCGTTTGTCATCGATCACGTGACTCTAGTAAACCAATACACGCATCGATACGGTGCTTCACTAGAAATTGTGTCGCTTATGTGATACGCGCATCGAAGCTTCAGTGTCATATGTAACATCACTAGAAGGCGCTTTGTGCGCACCCTTTTGTTTATTTGAAACTGAGAAATAAAGTGAGTGTCCCAGTCAGCCGACCCCTGTCTTCTTCCTTCCTACACCATCACAGCAACGAACTTTATTACAGTGGTGCCGAAACCCGGGAGGGAAGAAGATCATCGCCGCCATGCGAAACCACGCCCCCCTCGCCACATTGTGACTTTGTGCTGTGGTCCAAGAAGGAGTTCATTGTGCAACGTATCCTAAGAAATGAAGAGTTTTTGAAGGAGGCTTTGCCAAAAGCATAAGACTTCTTTATCTCGAGTGTGTTGCCTAAACTACTGACAAGAATACATGACCCTGTCTTGGTATCACAGAGAGCCTGCAAATACTGTGAAAAGCCAATTTTTGGAAAAATTATCATCTGTTTCAAATGCAGCAACCACGTTCACTACACCTGTGCACACATAAAAAGGAAGCCAGCAACATGGTTATGTAGGGAATGTCTGAGAGTTGATGTTTGAATGATTAAATTCAGGACTGGGAAATGTTCTGTATTGTGTTATGAATCTGGTCCATATTACCCAGACCTACATTTATTGTTTTCCTTAATTTTTTCCCTACATTCATTCTTTTCCATCATTCTTTCCTACATTTATTCTTATTCTTCACCCAGACCTACATTTATCCTTTTCCTTACATTTTATGTTGTTGTTATTGATTGCTATGTGTTGACGCACTTCTGTTTAACGTTTTATTTTGTAATGCTATAGTACTTTAATAGTAACTATGTTGCTTGCATACATTGCAATTAAACTACTTCTGTCAGGTCCATTAAGTCAAGAACACAGACAATAAAAATAATTAAAGAATTATATTGAATAGATTGCAAACAGGTTGATGTTCCTGAATTGAAATTTGGTGGTATGGCTCTGTTCAGGGAGTCCTCTGACCTTTCATGAGCACCATGAAATAGCAGAGAGTCAGAGGACAGCAGCAGCAGCAGCAGCATTAGGGAACGCTCACACAGTTTGGGACTGTGAGAGCTAAAATATCCCCCTGTGAACAGAGCAGGCAACATGACAAAGCAAATGCCACGTTATGCATAAGGAGGAGGTGGCGGGCAGCAGAAGCGAGCAGCAAGCATGTATGAGCAACTGAATGTGCTTTAAATAGGGCGCCTTGTTTGAGCTTTGCCCATTGAGCAGCGAGGGGAGTTAACGAGCTAATGCAGCTCAGCTGGAGCAGATCAGCTGACGGGACAGTGTTGTTAGCAAATAGCATTAGCAGCGTCTTGACTACCAGGGGCCTGTACCATGAAGCCGGATTAGGTGGCTAGCCGGCTATGTTTCAGCTTAGTTTCCGCCAACCCTGGGTTTTAGGTACTATGAAAGTAGCTCGGCTTTAATCGGTGTTCGTTGCCATGGTATCTTACGCTGCACGGCTAACCTGCTCCGGGGCAGGTTATGTTCTGGATTCAAGATCTCAGACTGAAGTTTGACCAATCAGCTGAGAGCAAAGAAACATATAGGTGACGTAACTTATTCCAAGTGTTTGTTGCAATGACTTCACCTTTTCTTCCAAATCCGGTGGACATCTCAGCGCAAATTGTTAGACGAGCACTTTGTAAAGAAAGAGTTTTTAGCCTGACAAAATCCCCTTGCCTTTCCTGATAGTTACTTGTATGAAAGATACAGCTTTTCCGCGGAAGGAATGTCTTATTTTGCGAACTTCTTGAGCCGCACATAAATAATTTAACACGTCGAATTCATGCACTTACTGTACCGCAAATGGTATTGCGTTGTGTTTTTTTGCAAGTGGTACATACTGCACGGTGGGTGATGCACAGAAGCTGGGGAAAACACGGTTTGTTGAACCATTCGCAAGGTGGTCCTTGCTCTGCAGGACCCCCTTGAAAATGAGATGGTACATCTCAAGGGGCTATCCAAAATAAAAGAATAAAGAATAAAGAGTACATGAATAGTTTCATTAATAGTGTTCCCCGGACATTTATCGACTATGTCCATAAAAGAGGGCTTCTATAAAATTGCCGGTAAGATATAGGTATTGATAGGGAACACTTTTTTTTTCTTTTTTTTCAAAAAGCACATTTCACAAATGTACTATACAATATAATACATGTTAAGAATTATTTTAAATCTTTATTATTATTCTGTTAATCTTATGATAGGATTCCCTATAATTGCTCCAGTCTCCACTGCTCTAAGAGAACATGAGGCAGATGTTAATAGGAAATCCTATCACTTCAGTTAGAGATGTGAATTTGTGAGATGATTATTTTCTGTGAGATGAATCTTTAAATTAGTAACATTAACAGATATAAAAATGATCTACTAAACATTTCATCTGCTGATGACTTGTGGTCATGAACGTATGATCACAAGTTTGGATGCTAAATGGCCTGGCTCCAGTGCTTGACTCACAAATTTTGAGTCTGTGTTGTGTCAGCGCTTTGAGGAAAGCAAGTTAAATTTGGTACAGTACAAAACAGTTAATTTGAACTGAGATAGAAAAACCTACACAATAACCCCCTGACCTCAGATAGGGCCACAGCACCGCTTCAATGTGGCCCTCAGTAAAACCAGAGTGAAGATCGAGATGACCTTTGGCATCCTAAAGGCACGTTTCAACTGTGTTCAGTGCTTAAGAGTCACCAGAGCGGGCATCAGAGATAGTGGCTGCATGCATGTGCCATTCTGCACATTATAGCCACCAGTAGAAAGGAGCGAGAAACACCACAAAACCAGCTTCTCCCTGATGAAACTGACCCGATCACACTTGACCACTCAGCTGGTGCAGATGTAGATGCAATCACCATACAATATTACACTTAATAAAAGCACAATGAAACTGCAGATAAGTCTCAAACTGTTTTATTGGTTTTGTGGGATGAGAGGGAGAAAGAGAGCAAGAGAAAGTTTCATTAATAAATATTAATACTAAAGTGTTACTTGGTTAAATAAGTTCACATACTGAGATCAGTTTTATTCAGCTGTTTGATCTCCATTTTATTTTTTTCTCAGCTCACAGTCAGCTCCTAGTGAACAGTCTAGTTCAAGTCTCCTTTAGTGTGCAGTCTAAGTCTCCTTTAGTGTGCAGTCTAGTTCAAGTCTCCTTTAGTGTGCAGTCTAGTTCAAGTCTCCTTTAGTGTGCAGTCTAGTTCAAGTCTCATTTTGTACAGGGCCCTGACTGAGTCTGTTTCCACCTGAAACATAATTCCACCACAAACATGATCATTACAAGTTTTCTGGAGGCTCATCAAAATCACAAAAAGTTCCTTGACTTCCTACAAACACAGGACTGACTGTAATTTATGTCAAGGGTTTTAAATCCTTACACATTTCTTCTGAAGGCCATTGAGGTAGAGGCCTCAGTTTCTGGGGCAGGTTGTGAAAAATCCTACAATAAAAGAGATGTGTAAGGGCCAGTCCCTTTTTTATGCCACACATTCAAATGTTTGCCATAGTAAAAAGCCCAGTGCATTCACATCAGCAACTGTCTGAGAACACACCACCAGAGTGTCTTCATTTCCTCCACCCTATAGGCCAATGTAAAGCATAACTGTTGTAAAGCAGGTTATGTTTCTGGTGTTCTGTCTGCTGCATACTGACCTCTGTGTGGGAGACTGTGTGTGTATGTGTGCTGGCTTCAACAGGGACACTGTATTTCTCTCTACTGCAGAACATACAGTCAGCCATATTTACAACTTAAAAAAGTAGTAATGTATTGCACACGTACCCAGTGTTACTTACTTAAAGGAGCCAGCACCAGGGTCAGATTGTACAGCACCTGTAATCACATCCATAATCGGCCTTCCCTATTGCCTACTCAGAGCCAACTCCTCCGCCAGTGTATTCTGGTTTTCTGAATTTAACTCTTTATTTCTGTTTGCTGCAAACAAGTGTTTGTGATCAAATGTTCACAAAAGTAATAAAAGGTTGTGGTAAATACTCACCACTTTGAAATATTATTTTTATATTTTGTCTTTATCTGCTGCCAAGAACATTTGGAGTTGGGGTTGCATCTAAAAATCAAGGAATATAAATCTTTCTTAGTACATACATGTAAATTTTTTATATATTATACAAATAGGCTATAGGGTATAGTAAACATATAGGCTACACATACATATACATAATTTTACATAAATATAGAACGTATTTGTTTAACTTACACATTAACAATCAGCAATCTTTCTCCAACAGTCTTCTCTTGCTTTGGCAGCAGAGACCGTATTGTTTCGAGCTTGAAATACATATTTAAATTCATCGTAATTCTGAATAATTATCTCTTGCTCCTCCGCGGAAAAATATAACGCTCTCGCTCTACTATCCGCGATTGGTTGTTCAGTGTCGACGTCACTCTTTTATGTGCACGCGCGCGTGGAGTAATCATAGCTTAAAGATCAAAGCCTGAGTTGACAGAGAAAGTTGATGAGCTGCATCATGGTACCAATAAAGCCTGATCGCATCGGTTTGGATTTGTCAACTCAAAACCAATCCTGTAACCCCGAGTTTGTTCAGCTACCTTCATGGTACAGGCCCCTGGCCTGCCAGAACTGACGCTGATGCTCAATTAATAACAATTACAAATGAAATTGAAAAGCACTGTGAATTGTTGAGATAATCTTGGGGGAAGTACATTATACACACCAGTGGCAGCCAATGTTGGGAGGCTTATTATAATTCATTATGTTTCATGTACAGTAAATACATTTTACAAATGTAAATCACGTTAAAACTGTTACTCATTTGGAAACAACACTCTTACAGAGGTTTGTGAGGGCACCACATACAGTCACAACATCGTCTAGCATGTTAACCTGCGACACTGGAATAACTGTTTGCAAAATCTTAAAGTTTTTCCACCGACCAATAACTCGCTCCACATGGATTCTCACACGAGAAAGTTGTCTAGATGTGTCAACTCCTGTGCAGAAAGCTGCTTTTTTCCTTTTGTGAAATGAGGGATACGAAGGGTTGCACCATAAGCTGCAAGCTCGTCTCTGATGAGAAATCCCCTGTCGGCTAAAACCTCATCCCTAGGCTCCAAAAGTTCTAAGAAACCTGACTCTTTTGTGATCTGCTTGTCTGAAACCCGTCCACCCCACCCAGGAGATAGAAATGAAATTGCACCAGCTGGAGTGATGCCGATTAAATATTTAATTGTGTTGTTGTGTTTATAATTTGACCATGTCTGGGCCCTAGCAGTCAGATTACTGGGTCTAGCTATGAAAATTTCTGTGCAGTCTATTATGCACCGGCAGTTTTTAAAGTTCCGCTTGAATGTTTTTGGCATATTTTTAAGTATTGCGCCCTTACTTGGCCATTTAATGAGTGGCTTAAGGACCAAGGCCATACCAGGGACCCAGCTCCGCAAAATATTTGAAATCGTGGTTTTTGATACTTTAAATCTATATGCCAAGTCAGTATTACATAGACCCAACCTTAATTTCATCAATATAACCAACAGGTGGTCTTCTAGTGTAAGTTTTTGGATAATTCTTTCTAAGCTGCCTGTTATTTTTGTAACTAGCCACTCAAAGAGCACGGAGGTCAGTCCGGTGAGAAAAAACAATTGTCCAATGTTGCACTTAACAGTTGTGTAGGAAAATGTAGATTTCTGCAGCTCCTCTTTCAGCTTTACATTTTCTGCTTGTAGTGCCTCAAACTTCTGACACAGGTGTACATGGTCCTCCTGAAGCTGACTGTGTCTCCGGTTCAGGTCATCATACTCCCTCTTTGTAACTGGGATGTCGTCTTCAGCTTTAAAGGTGCCCTAGAATGTGAAATTGAATTTATCTTGGCATAGTTAAATAACAAGAGTTCAGTACATGGACATGACATACAGTGAGTCTCAAACACCATAGTTTTCTCTTTCTTATTTAAATCTCGTTTTTGAAAAACACCCCTGAAAAACGGGCGAATCTCCACATAACACCAACTGTGACGAAACCGATGGGATCATTAATATGTATGCCTCTAAAAATTTGCATATGCCAGCCCATGCTCAGTGCCAGGCGAAACTGCACAGCCGAATCATCAGAAGTTCTGCAGGTGAAGAAACAAGCAGGAGGAGGATCATAGGGAAAATGGCAGATCTATCTATAATCTATCTATCTATAATCGGATACCGCTACAGTTTAATTCGAAGTTGTTTAGTTGCTCTGCCCATTTCACCACGGACTGTTACAACAATATCAAGCAGCCAGGCTTCTCTCGGCGTCTCAAACGGACGAAGGGGGCAATTTCAACTAACGTTATATTCCCGCAAGCGGCAAGTAGGGATTTTATTAACGATAATTTACATTGTGTTATCTAGATCCAGCGCGATATTGTTTTTTCCTCGAGAGACATCATGGCTTGCAAACGAGCGAACGAAGCATGGCAGTTGCTCAGTGTTTGGTTTGGTAAAAATATTTTTTTGCTCCTTCATCCGAGCCTCTGGAGAACCAGTGGGTTATGTGAATTTCTGATGTGTAATTGTTCAAATTCAGACAGATAATCTTTCTTTCAAAGTCGTTCAACACTGTTTATGCATCAGTATATCGCGTTGCAGTGATAAGATCTTCATTCACGCGATCAACAGGCTGTCATCTGCTCAGTGCTCATCACTGAAACCTTTTATGTGATGGGAATAGATCTAAATACTTAAAAAAAAACTTCTCATGATTCGTTAATCCCGATAGCTGTAATAGTAAAAACATATAAAAGCTGTAATAGTAAAAGTTTTCCAGATAGCTCTACATGTAATGCCAGATATTTCATATGCAAGCATGTCAGCCAATCACAGCAGTGGGCAACAACACTGAAGTCTCACAGCAGACACGCCCCTTCAAACAGAGTGTTCAAATCAATGGATGAAATCAGGCTAGGAAATATGCCTTTTATTTCTAAATTATAACAAATTTTGATCTAAAAAACATACTAACATTATAAGGGCACCCCAGGAAACATTATAAAATAATAAAATAATCCATTCTATGGCACCTTTAATAAAGAAAAGTGAAAAATTAGCATGTGCTGCAACCAATGCAGACAATTTCACAATTGGGGGTTCTCACACATTTTAGCAATGATTTTTCAAAGCTTTTCCATGATAGAAGAGAAGATACTTTATTGATCACAGGGCGAGATTTTTCGTCTGCATTTGACTCATCCAGGGGCCTGTGTACTCATATACAGATATGCAATTAGAGCAGTATGCCTGGCAGGAGCACACACACACCCTGACAATCAATCAGTTAAGATGAAATATATTCATACCTGGACAATGATCCATGCTGCATTCTTGTTTCGGAGTTTTAGAAGGAACACATAGATTTGCTGCCGTTATAGGTCTGTCATCTCTCCTCCTTTTCCTATGGTACCTACAATAAAAACAGCAGAAATGTACAGTTATGCAAAAGAGAAAAACAAACTAAATAGAACAGAGGGGGAAATTAAATATTCTTACCTCTCCAACTTTGCTTCGGGGTTCTGGCTCGGTTTTGTGTACACAAACACAGAAGGCACAAAATCAGGACTACTAGAGTCCAATGACACCTCACCTGCAAATAACACACACACACGTTTGTTTACTAGCCAAATCTACCGCCAGTTTATCAAACTTTACCTGCATTTGAATATTATTCTACATCGAACAGACAATCACTAATGTAAACGAGGATTACTAGAGTCCAATAATGCTTCATCTGCAAATAACACACACACACAGTTTGTTTACTAGCCAAATCCAACACCAGCTTATGAAACTAGCTGCATGTGGTCATCAAACTTCAGCTGCATTGATAAACTACACCGTAGGCTACAGACAATCAATAATGTAAACCATGCTTTCCATTAAACGCAAGAGTACATAGATAAACTTACCTGATATAAAGTGGGCGCTGCAGACGCAAGCATTTTTTATTATCTTTCGGAGTTGCTAACACGTTAGAGCCAGTGGGGAACAACACCACTTCCGTTGCCAAAATGTGTGCGCAACTATTTGATCACGTGGGCTGTTAAAGGGTCTATAAGGACTTTGAACTTGACGTGCCATTAAAAAAAAAGCAAGAATATCCGACACGACAACCACAACGTCAAATTTCATTCGACATTTCAAGAACCACAAGGAAAGGTAAGAAAGTCATAAGATCAATAAGATCTATAACGATTACTAATGTAATGAATTAATCTTTTCTGTTTGTCATAATTTGGCCTTGGTTGCATATTATGTTTTTTTTTCTTATTAGAAATGTGACCATTATCATTAATGATACGTCTCGTAAATAGATGTATTGGGGAATTTGACTATAACAGTGGCGTAGCCTGAATTTTAATGTTGATGGGCAACTTAAAATGAGCGGGCCGCTCTATTACATGTAGGCTATAATGCATACCAGTCAACATTTGGGTAACAAAATACGGGAGACCTGGGGGGGTTTCAGTTCAACCACATGCGGTTTCATGTCATCTAGCCTATACATTACACAGCCCATCGCCAAATCATAGAAAAATTCAGTTGAGACAGTTGTATTCATCATAACAATACACAACAAATCAATATAGCCTACAGAAAAACAGATTTCTAAAATAAGGTATAGGCCACAGTTTTCAAGACTGAACAGGTGATGTGTAATATTCAGTTACTGTAAGAAACTGTTCCAGTGGGTGGAGTTTACCGGTACTGAATATTACACATCACATCACCATTCTATAGCCTACTCCATTAACTGGAACAGATTTTCACTGGAACTGAATATTACACAACATGACCTGTGTGAACTGAATATTGTTGTGTAACTTCACCTACTGGAACAGTATTTCACAATTTTTCCACAGGAACTGAATATTACAAACAACTATTGCGAAAGACCGATTTACTAAACAACGACTGCGAAAGAGTGCACGGATTATGAATTTGTTCACTGTTACTGTTGTACGTAGTTTTTCTTTCTTTTTTTTCTGTATAGTTCTATTTTGTTAATAAATTTTGCATTCTATTTTGGCTTTCTCGTGTGTCCCTATTTTTGTTGTGTCCCTTTTGAGCCACGGGGTGAAACGGGTACGGATTGAAAAACCAAAGCAACTGTACGGTTTACAGATCTGAGCACAGCTGAGACTTTTTCTCTGGTACTTTTGGCGTAGGATATTTATTTCCGTCAAGGTCAGGCTGCGATGTCAAAAGTATTCCCAGGAATGAGTGATGTATGGGGTTATTATGGTTGCAATATTCCAAATAAATAGATTAATATTCACAAATAAATGTAAAGAGATTCACAAAAATGTATCAAATTCACAAATAAATAGATTAAGATCCACAAATAAATGTAAAGAGTTTCACAAAAAATTATAAAATTCACAAATAAATAAAATGAGATTTGCAAATAAATAAAATATTTACAAATGTTTTATTATTTTACAAACACAACTCTGCCTGGCATTTATTAGTGAATCGGTTCCTGTGCATTTGTGAATCCCCTCACGCATCTGTGGATTTTGAAACACTTATAGCGTTGACGTGCAGACAAATCCACAAATAAGTGGACTCCACCCACCGCCCACACTATGGAGCTAGAATTGTGTCTTTATTACATGCGAGAAAATAAATGATCTGATAGAGGAAAAAAAGTTTGAGAGAAAAAGTTTTCATACCAATAGCAAAAAATAATAATATTTGAGACTAAAAAAAGTTGAGAGAAAGTATTTTCTCATAGAACATAAAAAAAATATACATTTGAAATTTTTAAAATTATTTCTGAGAAAAAAAATCTCTCTCAAAATACTTTGAAAAAAACTCTCAAATATAGATATTTTTGCTATCAGTGTGAAAACATTAAAAAAAGTGTTTCTCTAAAAAACGCTTTTCTTTGCTCTCGATGCAATTTCTTGCTCTCGTGTCAGGATTTTGCTTTCACTGTGAAAATTGTGTCATGGGCGGGGCCACGTTCCTATTGGCCAGTCGGGTGAGCATCGTCTTGTCTTGGGAGTCGAACTCCTAGGAGTCGAACTGAATCATTATATGTTCGGTTCACCGGCATAGATGCCGCCTCTGCCTTAGTTGAGCACGGACACTCCAGTGTTTGGGTAAGATGATGACACACACAACTCGATGGGTAGCTGGCTGAGCAAGTTCAGCAGTACTCTTCAGGTGCTTTGAGGCTAGCAAGTGCAAAGGTAGAAACTAGCTCACTACTCACTAAATAAGGAGTGAAACAATCAAAACATTCATTTGGCATTTGATTTAAGAATAGTATAAACCAGGCAGGTTTGCAAGTTTACCTAGCATGATGGCTATATAATACACATTCATTCTTGAATATGAGTGCTATTTTTTAATGTTTAATCTTCAGTGATGCTGAACTTGCTCAGCCAGCTACCCATCGAGTTGTGTGTGTAGGGCTGTAGTCAAGACCACCTTTGTTGAGTCCAAGACCAGGACTAGTCGAGTCCAAGTCAAGACCAAGTCCAAAGAGGTTCGAGTCCGAGTCAAGACCGAGTCCAGGACAGGACAGGAAAAAAAGTCTTATGCATGACATTATCAAGACAATCATTTTGGGTTATTATTTGTTGATCTAAAAGCAAAAACAGTGTCACAACCATAGATATCATATATAAACGCTAGATGTCTTATGGCGCAGTCACTTCCGGCATCACCGTTCGGCCATCTTGTCACAGTGAAGCTGTGAATTAAGGTGAATGATCAGCATGCACACAAATCCTCTTATCTCGCTGAAATCTTGACGGATTTACAAACGGTTTGGTTTCTTACAAACGTTATTAACGTGGCTATAATTCCGAATGCTTGAACATGTATGTTATAATTATTCATATGTATGCAGTGTATGTATGCAGTGTCATAACTACATCTCTGACGTTTATAACAAACCAAACCGTTTGAAAATCGGTAGAAAATTGAGCAAGTTATGGTTATTTTAAAGTACATGCACCATTAAACGAGTGAGCGAGCACACTGTGGCAAGATGGCCGCCTCGTGCGGATGTCGACCTCCATTGGCCAGCAGCGCGCACGAGACATCTAGCGTTTATATATGATGTCTATGGTCACAACACGCAGGATTTTTAAGTATATATATTCCCCTTGATATCATATAATCTTCTAATCTAAAGAAAACAGAATGATGACATATGGTGATACCTCATAATAGCAGTGTTAGAACTGATATACAAACACCAACCCACTACTATTACCACTGCTAGGTACTAGTACTGAGCATTTGAGCAACTAAATGACAATAAGCTTCACTCCAGTAAAATATATCTGTGATAATTTCTTCACGTTAAACCAAACTTTTATTTTGATAGGTTTCTGAGCGTATCTGACGATGAAATGCTGAAGATGAACGTGTACTTGAGTATGTGTAACGTTAGTACATGAACCTGCACTCATTTGCAGAGACTCGCTGAACATCAGACTTTGATAACAGTCTTTCTATGGGGTGAGATTTCGTTCACAATTCTGCACGCGCAAAGTCACATTTTGAGCGTGCAAAAGGGCATTTCGCACGCGCGTGAACTGAGTTTTGCGGAGAAATGTTCGTCTCGCAGATAAGAAAATATTGCGAGCGAACGAAAATCAATTTTGCATTTAAAATAAGTATTTAGATGTGCGCGGACGTTCTCTTTCGCGTGTGCAAAGTTTCACTTTCTTGCTCCTTTCATACCAGCCGTGAGCGCTCTCTAAGCGCAGACGGCTCACTTGCTCAACACAACCCAGCGTTACAATATGCCATAATTCCAGCCAATCAGAGACGAGACTGCTAAATTCTGATTGGCTGGCTTGAAAACCAATCACAAGACTCCCTGCATCACCGACTGCGGAAGAGAACTAGTGCAGTTGAGTAAAGTTGGCAGTAAATTCACAGATTCGATCAGGACAGCAGTGATGGGTGAACTAAATTTGCCAACAATACAGTGAATTACAGAGAAGTTATTAAATATTTTTCATAAAAATCATTAAAAAAAATCACAAATGTACAATTGTATATACAACTTAAAATATATTTTCCCCAAAATAAGTGTTGTAGTATAACCATCAGGACAGCAGTGATGTGTGAACTGAATTTGGCAACAATACAGTGAATTACAGTAAAGTTATTGAATATTTTTCATAAAAATCATAAAAATTATACATTTACAATTGTATATACAATTTAAAATATATATTTTACCAAAATAAGTGTTGTAGTATAACCTTCAGGACAGCAGTGATGTGTGAACTGAATTTGGCAACAATATAGTGAATTACAGTAAAGTTATTGAATATTTTTCATAAAAATCATAAAATTTATACATTTACAACTGTATAAAATTTTAAATATATATTTTTCCAAAATAAGTGTTGTAGTATAACCTTCAGGACAGCAGTGATGTGTGAACTAAATTAGGCAACAATACAGTTAATTACAGTGAAGTTATTGAATAGTTTCATAAAAATCATTAAAAAAAAATCATAAATTTACAAATTGTATATACAACTTTAAAAAAAAAAACATTTTTTCCAAAATAAGTGTTGTAGTATAGCCTAACCATCAGGACATCAGTGATGTGTGAACTGAATTTGGCAACAATACAGTGAATTACAGTAAAGTTATTGAATATTTTTCATAAAAATCATAAAAATTATACATTTACAGTACAATTGTATATACAATTTAAAATATATATTTTACCAAAATAGGTGTTGTTGTATAACCTTCAGGACAGCAGTGATGTGTGAACTGAATTTGGCAACAATACAGTAAATTACAGTGAAGTTATTGAATATTTTTCATAAAAATCATAAAACTTCTACATTTACAATAGTATATACAATTTAAAATCTATATTTTTCCCAAAATAAGTCTTGTAGTATAACCACCATCAGGACAGCAGTGATGTGTGAACTGAATTTGCCAACAATACAGTGAATTACAGTGAAGTTTTTGAATATTTTTCATAAATAATAATCATAAAAAATATGCAAAACGATATTTATTCAAAATAAATGTTGTAGTATAACCATCAGGACAGCAGTGATGTGTGAACTGAATTTGATGACACTATAGTGTGTGACAGTGAAGTTATTGACTGTTTTCGTAGTAACGCTTTTCGGGTTTTGCACTTTTCAGACGGTCCCTTTGGATCTGTCTCGCTGCCGTCTGCGCATAGAGATCAATGTATTTTGTCCACTGCGAGGGAAAGCTCGTTTGGAGGAAAATTAGGTTGTAGCTGCTTGTCTACATTACTACGATTAAAAAGAGGTGTTATTTGTGCAGTAACAACGTTTAGCTCACGAGTTATTGACCCGGGAAGTTCGAATCTGTGAATTTACTGCCAACGAAATGCCCTTTTGCACGCTCAAAATGTGATCTTGCGCGCGCAGAATTGTGACCGAAATCTCACCCCATATCTTTCACAGTCACTAGTCCATATAGCAATTTGATATTATGATCGGCAGTGAATAGACGGATCTGTTATTTCAGCTATGCGCCGGTATTGCAGTAGCAAATAGTAGAAAATAAATTACACACGCGCAGGTCCTCATCTACGGAGGTTTCTGCGGAAGTCTGCGGGAAGCATACTACAATAATACGTTATTACTGGGAACATAATAAAGAAACCTGGACTCGGTCGAGACCAAAAGCCATATTTGGCAAGACCAGTGGCCGAGACAAGTCCGAGTCCGAATACCAGCGAGTCCGAGACAACAGAAAAACGGTCTTGAGTCCAAGACCGGACTCGAGTACTACAGCCCTCATCATCTTACCCAAACACTGGAGTGTCCGTGCTCAACTAAGGCAGAGGCGGCATCTATGCCGGTGAACCGAACATATAATGATTCAGTTCGACTCATAGGAGTTCGACTCCCAAGACAAGACGATGCTCACCCGACTGGCCAATAGGAACGTGGCCCCGCCCATGACACAATTTTCACAGTGAAAGCAAAATCCTGACACGAGAGCAAGAAATTGCATCAAGAGCAAAGAAAAGCGTTTTGAGAGAAACACTTTTTTTTTTTTTTTTGAGATGTTTTCACACTGATAGCAAAAATATATATTTGAGAGTTTTTTTCAAAGTATTTTGAGAGAGATTTTTTTTCTCAGAAATAATTTAAAAAAATTCAAATGTATATTTTTTATGTTCTATGAGAAAATACTTTCTCTCAAAACTTTTTTTAGTCTCAAATATTATTATTTTTTGCTATTGGTATGAAAACCTTTTCTCTCAAACTTTTTTTTTTCTCTCAGATCATTTATTTTCTCGCATGTAATAAAGAGACAATTCTAGCTCCATACCTACTCAAGCCAATCAGATGGCCACATCGAGCTGGCCAATCGTAGCACGTTCTCGCTTCAATTTGATAATTTTTTATGAAACTACATTTATTTGTGAATATTAATCTATTTATTTGGAATATTGCAACAATAATAACCCCATAGTGATGCGCTTTCCGCTTTTAAAGTTTTATAAAATAAGTAGCCTAAGATATGGCTTGAATGGTTTAAAAGCATTAGCAAGAATAAAAGCGCATCATATAACGTAACGCCATGCAGCCAAAGGATGACAGAAAAAAACGGATGCTGCGTTAAATATTTACTTACCACTGAGTCTTTTTTTCATTTTTCAGGTGGGCAGCAGGGGGCGATGTGCTGCTCTCCTGCTCCCTCTCCTCCTGCTGTCTGTGGCTCCAAAGCCCGGGGACACCATGATCAACATCCCATCCAAATGTGAGTACAGGATTTGACATTAAATTAAATGTTAAGTGCATGGCGAGTGTGTGTGCGTGTGTTTTTTTTCATTGATTTTTGCAGAATTATAATGTTTGCTATGGCTTATTGTTAGGTGAATGTGAGATAAAAAGTGCAGAATGAGCAGTTATAAGCGAGTTTAATTGCTCAATTGATTATACTATTGACCTGAATGCCTAGTACAGGTCTGATTGGAAAGGACAGTCAAGCGCACAGTGATTGAAACCCACCTGAGCAGGAACTGTAAAAACAGCAGCTTCTACAAGCTTCCTAAATCTATTAACAGCACTAGGTTTGTTGCTATTATTGTACATCTGCAATTGCAGTCATGTATCAGTGTAACAGAGCATCTCTCTTTCCCGCCCCTCCAAACACACACACACACACACAAAAGAAGAGGAAAAAGACTAGATTATGAAAACAACAAAACAGAAATGCACCAGAATGAGATGTCAGTGAAAAATTACATCTGCATGAAAGGTCACGATTTCTCTTGACTTCAATTAGTGACCTTTAAATGGGAAACATAGACACGATGGATGTGATCATTGAGATCGACAACACACCAGGGCTCTCAAGTTTTGAAGACAGGCAAGAGTGACATTACCCCAGCCTTTTTCTGCGTGAGAAATACAAAAAAAACGAAATGAGAGACTGTCAGGTGGAGGTGGAGACAGAGCAACACTTTCTCACCAGCTGTCCCAACTAGACATTAGAGGGACGTTTTACACACTATTTGAAAAACTTTGCCCTAACTTCCTGAAATTGAACAACAAAACACAATTCCAACACCTATTAAGTGAAAAAAGAGATTGTATCACACTAGCGGCAAGATACATCGATGCCTGTCACAAAAAGAGAGAGTTGACGACCAATCAGTGATGCGCTCACACACACACACACACGCGCTCGTACACAAAACAAACAAACACTTACACATTGAATTCTAAGTTGTTCACAGAATTTTGAAATGTTTATAAACTGTTTTACTATTTTTATTTATTATGTTTATTTAATTGAATTATTATTATTATTTTCTGTACTAAATGTTCAAAATCATTTTATATGTTGTTTTCATGCTTTGGCAATACAAATGTATTTTTGTCATGCCAATAAAGCTTTATTGAATTGAATTGAATTGAATTGAATTGACTGTCATGCTCAATGCGTGACACTGGAGAGCCCTGACACACCCACATTAATATGTCTGACCGAGTCCGGCCCATATGCTAACGTTCTGTTTCTGTCTCCCTGCCATGTTGCAGTTTTCAGACATTCAGCGCGTTTGTTTTCTTATTAAGTTGTTGGGACTGCAGTACCAAGCCGTCTTGCAAAGGGTGGTTGAAGTCAAAGGAAATAAAATGGCTAGATAGGGAGGGAGTTTATTTTAGCTCTGCTTTGCCAGCATCTTGTTATCTCTAGTGTGCCTCTTGTTGGCCAGCTGAACTACAGTCCAGGTGTCTGAGCTGGCATCATGTGTTTTCTTTGTTTCACCTCCAAACAGTGTAATCATAACATTTTGTTTTATTTAAAGGATTAATGCAATCTAGGTGGTGGTGGGGAAGTCAGGATTTGCCTTCACTGTTGGAGCAAATGTTGTCACGAGGATAGTAAAACCTCATATTAACAACAAATAATGTCAAAATAGTTTCTGTGAGGGTTAAGAGATATAAAAAAATCTATATAAAAGCAAGTCAATAGAAAGTTCACACCATGACAGAAGAGCAAATGTGTGTTTATGTGCACTTGTTTGCTATACCTCTAAAAATGCCCTTGCAAATACAGTAAAGCATCCAATCCTCATTAGGGTTAGATGCTGGTAGTTGTAATTAGCAGTGGCGTAGGTTTGATTTTGAAATTGGTGGGGACGGGGACATCAATATAAATATATTTTAAGTTTTGATCGAAATTATTGCTAAGGATATATCAGTGTCACTGGATATTGGTAGGGACACGTCCCTAGCGTCCCTACTAAATTCTACGCCCCTGGTAATTAGCTTTACTTAGGAAAGGAATCAGCCCAAACTGATCAGCTGAGATATTTGTTTGTTATATTTAGAACTGTGGGAATGATAATTTTTTTTGTTTTTAATTGAGGGTGCATTAAGGCAGGAGTCTTTTAAAATGAATGATTATCTACGGTAGATGGGTGAGGTGTGGCCATGCCTCCCAGTTTTAATGGTTCATGGCCCATAAAATGGTCCATCACCAGGGATTACTTTCATTTTTGAACAGTTTACTTTTTAAATCTGTATTTTTTCTTCTTCTTATAGATTGATAGAGATATAGATAGATAGATTGATAGATAGATGAGGATATAAGGTGCATAGTGAGGGATCACTGTAACCATTCCCAGACATCAGTGTTGTTATGTGTCCAGTATAAGCACTTGTTAATAGCCTCAGTGACTCTGTCAGTAGATTACATCACTAATGCTTTATGCTCTCGCTGTCTGCCTCTCTTATTCATTCCTCAAGTCTAATTTTCTTCCTGTTCTCCAATTCTTTCACGGGCCACTCATCTGTAAAACAACAGACACTTAGATATCATCTCGGGTCTCTGGACGCTTTACACCGTGCTCTTCATTTCCATCTTTTCACTTGGGAGTTTCTCATGATATGGACGAAATTCCGTTTCCTGGAACTAATCGAGTGAGTGTTGAGGTGATTCAGAGGCACTTGCTTCAGAACATTGTTGAGGTTTAGTGAGAAACTTAACTGAAGTCAGTGGTGCTGCGGATCATTAAAGGGATAGTTCACTTTGAAATTAAATTTTGGTATGTTTTAGCTTACCTCAAGGGCATCCAAGATGTAGGTGTCTTTTTTTCCGCAGTAGTTTCAATTTTGATATTTTTAGGTCAAACCGTTCTTGTCTGTCAGTCATATAATGCAGGTCTGTGGTCACTGTCTCAAAGAGCATGCACAAAGTCCAAATTAAAACAATTCCCCATCGTCCAAATTAAACAATTCCCCATCGTAAGTACACATTGATGGCATAAGACACGAAACGAGCGGTTTGTGTGAGAAAACGAACAGTATTTATATCATTTTTACCTCTTATAACACAACCACATCCAAGTGATCTGAGGGCGCGGGCGCTTCCTGCTGTGTGACGTGTGCGCAGACTGGTGCATAGATATATATACACTAGATGTCGCATTAAAGACATTCGTTCCAATGAACTGCCGTAGCCAAGGCGACATCTAGTATATATATCTGTGTCACCAGTCTATCTTACCCCTTGACCTCTTTGTCAACCCTCATTCACCAGATCGACCAGACTCTCCAACCCAAATACAAATGACCGAACCTAAAGAACGCAGTGTCACTCTCAGCTGGACACCTGGAGATGATCACAACAGCCCTGTGATAGGTACAGTTACAATATATGTTTTTTTTTTTTCCCCTGTGTTTATGCAATACATACAGTTTGTGTATGCAGTTTTTATTTGATACATGTTCATTATTTGTATCCCCCCCCACTTTAAATGTCAAATGCTGTATAAATTGATGGTTTAACAAAGATTTGAAAGTTTTTTGGACACTCAAACCACACTTAAAATAAATGTCATTGTGCTCAATAACAAAATATCACATCAATATCAAACCACATTTTCTCAGTTTGCACAGGGATTCCCTTTTCTTTCTTTTTTTGTCAGCCAGACTTAAAATATTTACTTGAGGTACACATTTTTCTTCTCTGATGTTGGTAACTAGTCACTTCACATACAGTTAAACAAATAAAATATTTGTCTAAATTTTTTCAATAAATATTTTACAAAAATACTAAGTGTTTCCTTTTAATTTGTTTTTATTTATATGTTTTATTAATTGTTTTAATTTCACATTTTGTATGATTGATTTATTTCATTATTAGCGTTTCATCAACTCACAAACCCCATTTTGGGAAACCATAATTTAAAAAACAAAAACAAATCTTATACTTGAAAAGTGTGCTTTCTATAAAAAAAAAATGCTATTTGACTTAATATTTTTCATCTAATGCAGTGGCATTCATACATTTTTAAGTGTGTTTGAAGTGTCCAAATACTTTTTGGGGGCTAGTCTATATAAAATCAGTGTCATTTCCTGTTTTACATATATATATATATATATATACACACATGTTTGTGTCTAGAGTATTTGATTGAGTTCGAGGAGACAGGATCTGAAAGAAAGGAATGGGAGGAGATAAGCCGTGTGTCAGGCAGCATTCAGCGAACTACCCTTCCCTTGATGCCCTTCATTTCTTACCGTTTCCGAATCATCGCCATCAATGACATCGGCAAGAGTGACCCGAGCAAGGAAACGGAGGCTTATTCCACACCAGCTGCTCGTGAGTTAACATTGCATGTGTGTGCGAGTGTGTGAACGCTTACATTGCCTTGAAAAAGAAAATGCTTGTCCCGCTACATTGTGATGCATTTGTTTTGTCTTTTGAATCATTGTATGACACTTTGAATTTGTGTTTGTATCTTCTCTCAGTGTGTGGCTGATGTAAAGTGACAGTTTTTTTGCCATGTTAGAACATCTTGGCACTAAATTATTATTTGTCCTCTACAGCTCCAGACAGTAACCCTGAAGGAGTGCACAGTGATTCCACCGACCCAGGCACTCTTGTCATCACATGGAAGGTGCGCTGCGCAATTCAGACCAAAAATGATTCTGTCTTAATGCATTCACTTCATGTCGTTCCAAGCCTGTTTGTTTTTTTCCCCATGGAACACAAAAGAAAGTGAACAGAAGCTTGAAAATTGACAAAAAGTTAGATAAAAGGAATCCATATAATGTACATATCACTACATTTTTGGTAGCACAACAAGTAGTGGTGTAGCATAACCAACTTTTTTTTTAAATGTTTTAAAAAGTCAGTATACACGGCTGTCTCTCTCTCTCTTAAGTTATGTTGTCATGAATGATTTATTCTATTTATTCTTCTCTCTCTCTCTCTCTCTCTCTCTCTCAAATTGGTAAAAATTAGATTCATTTGAGTGAACTGGTTCATCTTAAATCGTCCTCTTTCTCATATATAGAGTATATGTAGTGTTAGAAAAGTATTATTAGTTCTACTGAATTAGTTCATCCTAAACAGTCATCCCACTCTCTCTCATGTGTAATGTTGGAAAGTTTGATTCATTATAGTGAATTAGTTCATCCTAAACGATCCAATCTTTCTCGTGTAGCGTTGGAAAGTCTGATTCATTCTAGTGAATCAGTTCGTCCGGACAGTTAATGTAAATAAACTGATAAAAAAAAGGAATCCCTGTACTTGTTGCCAATGTTTTGAAATTCTCATTATTCACAGAAAGATACATTCTAGCTCAAGACTGAATCTTTGTTCTTGTAGGAGTTGGACAGGCGTAGTTTCAATGGCCCAGATTTTCGCTACAAAGTGATGTGGAGGAAGGTTTTGGGCAGCGGTCCGTCCTGGCACACCAAAGACGTCACCTCTCCACCCTTCACCGTCACAGATGTGGGCAACTTCTCTGCCTTTGAGATTAAAGTGCAAGCTGTTAATATAATGGGAGAAGGTCCAGAGCCCAAAACCGCCATTGGATACTCTGGAGAGGAGAGTGAGTTTTTCATGTTGTATATTTTTGCTGCTATTGTGAGCCCTTTTTCCTGACATCTTCCTGTAAGGTGATCTCAATTCACCCCAATTGAACAATGATTTTAGTTAATCCTGAGACAGATGTTTTTAAGGGAATCAAAGTGTGGGTGCTCTTTCTCCCTGTCAGTCCCTCTTGAGGCCCCTCTGGATGTGGGAGTGGTTCTGATCAAAAGCACTGCTATTAAAGTGACATGGGCGGCCGTGAACAGAGAAACTGTGAGGGGACGTCTGCAGGGTTACAAGGTAACATACTGTTGTATTAAACTCAGCCAAAAATTTAAAAATGTAAGATGTAAAATCTCTTCAACAAATTGTCTATCATCCATCCTATAGATTTATCTGAAGCACTTTGGCCCAGAAAGCAGACACCTCAGACGGGAGCGTGTTAGGGAGGGTAGGCCGACAAACATCTCAGTTGTGACAACGGACAGTAACGAGGATGAGAAGATTCTGGGAGATCTGCAGCCCTACTCCCATTACTCACTGACTGTAAGTGCCTTTAATCATAAAGGAGAAGGACCCGAGTCTGAAGCCCTCACTTTCTACACTCCAGAAGGAGGTAAGAACGTGAGACAAAAAATAAAAATAGTTGAAGAAAGGTGAGGGCTTCAAATTCTGTCATCCATTTTTTTCAGTACCTGGTCCTCCATCATTTTTACTGCTGGAAAGCCCATCAGAGACAGAAATGATACTGCGTTGGTCTGCGCCCAACCAGCCAAATGGAGTCCTGAAAGGATACATATTACAGTATCAACAAGGTGTGTGAACTAACAGCCTGATTCATTCTCATCAGGATTATTAGAAGCAGTTTGTTGAGGAGAGGGATTTTTGCCTGGTATACACTACAATGGTTGAAAAAAATCCCAGAGATTTACATTGAAGGAAGGAACCAATCTATGTCTAGACACTCTTTTGACTTGGCTAAGTAAAAAACCAGCAAGCATCTAATCAGAACACCCTAGATATCACCTAGCAATGCTCTAGTAACCACCCAAGCACTAAAAACACCTTGGCAACTCCTTAGAAACCACACCTAGAAACCACACTATCAGCTGCATAGCAAGCAACTCAAAAAACTGTCAAAATACCTTAGCAACTACATAGCAACCCCAAAACACTAAGCCTCTGCATAGCAACAGCTTGGAAACCACCTAGGACAACCTAGCTGCTTAGCAACAAACAAAACACTTTCAAAATACCTTAACAATATATATGACATTTGAACTACCACCCATAAGATCTTAGCAACTGCATAGCAACACACTAAAACACTCAGCACCCCAGCAACACCTAGAACACCCTATCAACTGCATAGCAACTCAGAAAAACTCTCAAAACATCTTAGCAACTGCTTAGCAACAACAACAAAAAAAAACACTCAGAATATCTAAGCAACTGCATATAAACAAAATCCTTTTAATGCCGGGGACACGCTTAAAGGTGCTCTAAGTGATGTTGGGTGACGTCACTTCTTGTTGACGTTTAAAGTATTGTCAAACAAAATGGAGGCTTGCTAGACCCTCCCTCCTCCTCATCCGCGCACTAACCCCCCAAATCCTCACCCCCAAATCCTCCTTGTCGGTTACTGGCTGGAACAGTTTGTTATGTTTTGTGGTGCGGGTTAGCCCAGTTTGTTTTTGTTGCCGTTTGTGGAGCCTGTGGTGTCTACAGAGACCGTGTTTTTCTACAGTGTGTTCAGGGGACTGGCAGCTAGCGGATGGTGAGGAGATGTTTGCTGTATGTGACAAAAAATGTTTTGGCCTAAAAAATGCATGACATCACTTAGAGCACCTTTAACGACTAGCTGAAACATTCTAAGACTGAACTGAACACATTTACAGACTGTTTCCAACGACTGGAGCAGATTTAAAACCCCGACTGTGAACAACGACTGAACGCAACTATCTCTGACTCAGCACGTTAGGGCATGATCAGTCATAAGTATCAAATTACACTTATAATCGGCCTTACAGTCGTTAAGTGTGTCCTCGGCTTAAGACAAGTCATTTCACTTGGCGGTCATCTTTGAAACGCCTCTCGGGCATGCAAGTTCAACTCCAATCTCTTTGAATGAGGAAACATCAAGTTCTCCAAAACTGTTTGCCAAGATTATGATTAAATTTCATATTTGAAATCACCAATGAAAACGGTCTCATAAATTTTGCTTCTAAACGCTCAAATCATGACAAAAAACAGCATTTTTCGCATGCGTAGGGGAGAGGCGGGACGATTGAAACGCGGGACGGATGAAACACTGAGATTTCCTTGAAAACCACTCACGTCATGTACGTCAAATTTCGTCAGCACGTACAGCACGCAATGCCTACCATACCCGCGAAAACATTTCTTCTTTACGTCGTGCCGTTTTGGAGTTAAAGCCGCAAAGCTGTTTTTGAGTGCTGTAAGTGAATTCTTTCGTGCGGTACTTTTTTTGGACTGACAAGTTGGATTTATTGTTTCATGTGCAATTGTAATGATAATACGGCAGGTGTATTAGTACTGCAACACACCCTTAAGTGTGCAATATCAGAGTTTTTTAGTTTAAGGGCAAAAGAGGTTTAAACGACAGGAGGCGCTGTCGGGACGGTTGAAACAGTGTTTCAACCGTCCCGACAGCGCGTCCTGCACGTTAAACCTGGTCATAGCCTATACTGTTCATAGATTCATATACTGTTTCTAGACTTGTGTTTCTTTTAATGCAAATTAATTTTCAATTACAAAACACATGCTATCTCTGTAATAATCATCAATTGTCCAATCTTCAATCTTCAATAAATTTAATTTATGGTCTTCTGGTTGACCTCGTTTTCTTCATAATAACAGGCTATTCAACTAGCAAACACTCAATATGACTCAAGGAAGAAATGTAAGGAAATTAATTGTAAACGGATTTGTTTATCTTCGTCAAAATAGCCTATTAGAAAGATTACAAAATGCGCATAGGCTTATCGCCGATTATTTATTGGGCGACAGAACAAAAATGGTTAATATGAACCTTTAAATTAAAATAAATTACAAAATATGTTTGTAACAATATGTACATAAGTTACTTGTCAGATATTGTTCACAAAAATAAGCATTAGATGAATAGTTGCCGTTTAAACTGTTATGTTTCATCCGTCCCACCCCTGTGTTTCAATCGTCCCGCACAGGCGGGAGGATTGAAACAAAGCACAACTCCCGTTCAAAGTCAAATTTTACTTAAATCATTCTATATTTGTACCGAATAACACATGATACTAAGAGAACACATATGTGAGATGTTAATCACAAAAAAATAAAAAATCTATCTGTAACCTTATCTTAGAAAACGACATTTATCTGAAAAGTGTTTCAACTGTCCCGGCTCTCCCCTAGTCCTAAGCATGCATCTCAGAACACTGACTGTTTCTATAGGAACCGGAGCTTCTAACGGCACGGCAGCTGCAGTGATGCGATAAACATTACCGATAGGGGAATGGCTCTTTTCTTTAGAAGGCGGGACTTATTCCACCATTTTGCATGTTGCACTTTCTCTCAGTTAAAGTAATACGAGTGCACCATCTTTCTTTATATAAAGTCTATTATATAAATACACAAAAACACTCAGAAACACCTTAGCAATTGTATAGATTGTATGCTCAAAAATGCCCAGAATGCCTTAAAATTTTAAGTTAAAATTTTTGAACAACTATAACTACTTAATATAAACTCACCAACCAATGTTTAAAACAATATTTTGTACACATTTGTTGTCTCCCCCCATTTCTCTGCAGTTGATAATGAAGACAGCCCTATGCTGGTAGAAAAGATTAGTGACCACAGCAAAAATCACTTCAAGTTAAAGCTGGACCCTCGCAGCCGTTACCGCTTCCACCTGCGGGGATACACGGCTGCTGGAGAAGGACTGCCAATCATCAGCGAGGGAGCTACCACACTGGATGGAGGTCCAACACTTTACCCATCACTGAATGATTTATCTGGACAGAGTCGTATCTAACTGCACATGCGTTTTGAGGGGTTTTACATGATGGGGGAATGTTTTCACACACATTTTAAACACTATTTCCTAACCAGACATGATGTAACACACTTCTAGTGACAAGTAATTTGTGTGTCCACACTGAAAATGTGTGAAAATGTGACAATCAGTGTTGGGGAAAGTTACTTTTAAAAGTAATGCATTACGATATTGTGTGTTACTCTCCCTAAAAAAGTAAATAATTGAATTACTTTTTATGGAATTATGTTACTTTTTCTCACCTTGGCTGGGCTTGCCTGTTTTTTTTATTTTGTTTTGTTTTTCAGCAAAAGTTAAATGAATAATCCTCAGGCTGAAGGAAATGCAAATTCACGGCTGTACAGTAGAGGGCGCAGCTCAAACAAACCTTTCAGCTCTGCAGTAGTGATGGGATTTATGGCTCTTTGAGGGGATCCGGATCTTGGCGATCCGTTCCTTTCAAAGAGCCGTTCAAAAGAACGGCTCTTTTGGCTCTTTTTAAATATTTAGTCAGTTTTAAGAAGCCAGCTTGGGGGCATCTCAGTTTATCCTGGAAATAATCACTGGGAGGAATGATGAGGTGAGATTTGTAGTCAAATAATTAAAACTCAGATATCACACACCAATATCTGAGTTTGAATTATTCTGAAATATTGATTATTACCTCATTTGTCATGTGTGGACTATATTCCATCAGAGGTGGACGAAGTACACAACTTCCTTACTTGAGTGAAAGTACAGATACTACTGGTCAAATATTACTCCGTTACAAGTAAAAGTTGTAAAGACCTATTTTTACTTAAGTAAAAGTACAGAAGTACTAGTTTTTAAAAATACTTAAGTATCAAAAGTAAAAAGCAAATGTCAATGCATTGTTTTATTATTGTTGCATTGTTGTATGTAATACTTAAAGTACCGTATGCCTCTGAATCTACGCCTGCCTTCCTACCCTCATATCAATATCAATTTTATTTCTAGAACACAGTTTCAGTAGTGGAATTGAATGTGAGATTGAATGTGAGATTGAATAAGTCACTCAATAACGTCCACAATGGTTTCGGACACCCAAATGGCTGTTCCCTCAAATATTGCCCTATTTAAAGTTTTTTGGCTTTTAGTATGAATATGTTAGCCTTACTGTTATCTATAAGCTAGTGTGCTCCAAAAAAGTGACAAAAGTCGCATTTAGAAGACCAAACCCAACGTTGAAAATGAAAATTGTCAGAATTATGTCAGAATCCAATGTCAAATTGACATTGATCTCCAAGGTTGGACAGACGTTGTATTGTGGTTGAAAATGAAAATCGGGTTGACGTCAGAAACCAACATCAGTCGGGTTCTGACGTCAACCCGACTTTTATTTTCAATCAATATCCAACGTCAATCTGACGTCGGGTTCTGATGTCAATCAGATGCAGGGTTCTGACGTCAACCCGACTTTCATTTCCAACCAAAATGCAACCCCTGCACCCAAAATCATCCACTGACTGATGTTACTTTCTACTCAAGGACCTTGACAGAATTGTAGTGGAGTAAAAAGTACAATATTTGTCTTTCAAATGTAGTGAAGTTAAAGTAAAAAGTTTCCAGAAAAAATAATACTCAAGTAAAGTACAGATACTCAAAAAGTGTACTTAAGTACAGTACTCAAGTAAATGTACTTTGTTACTGTCCACCTCTGTATTCCATAGGGTTGCACAACATCCCTCTGCTTAGACAGTGACATCACTATTTTGGATTTACCTTTAGTACAAAGTGTGTGTATGTGTAAAGCTACGTTGACTTATGTTATTCATACAATACCTACTCACAAATAAACATCAAAAACAAAGCCGGCTGCAATGAATTTCTGTGCAAAACAGCTTTTACTACAAACACTTCCACACAAGAACATTGTTATCACACAAGAACATTTTGATAGAAAACAAAAAATATTTAAAGTTTTAAATATATACTGTAGATAAAATTAGAATAAATAAAATGGAAATGTCTACATACAGTCCACTATTACTACTATTACTACTGTAAACTTTGCAAATAGGACATCAGCCCCTTCAAGTCTTAAATGAACAATAACAAAGTGGGCTGCAATGAATGTCTGTGCAAAACAGCTTTTAGTGAAAAATTTCTATACAAGAACAGTATCACAAAAGAACATTTTGATAGCAAGGATGCGTGCACAACTATCATCATGCTGTTAGGCAGTAGCACCCCTGCGCTGGTTTCGCCCCTCCCCCTATAACTGTTCTGTCTCGCGGAGGAGCTAATTTGTGTGCATCTGTGTGAAACACGCATAGGAAAAAAAGAACGACAGAAAGAACGGCTCCCCTCCAGCCGCGACTCGGCTCCCATCGTTCATGTTTATGAGCCGTTCAAAAGAATCGGTTCGTTCGCGAACGTCACAACTCTACTCTGCAGCCATTCTGGATTGTTGAAGAATAGGATCCAGGAGAAGGAAGTTTGGCTGTGTCCCAGTTCAAAGGGTGTATTCTTCGAAGGTCAGGCTAAGCGTTGTTAAATGGGACGGCCTAGCTTACAGAGGACTGTTCTTGTCACCTAGCATCTGTGACAGCTGCCATTAACAAGTGGCAGTGACATTTGTACTAGACTTTTTTGAGAGTTAGGCCTATATTAAACTGTCTGAAAAAAAAAGAGGGTTCACAAGCTGTCTAAATATGTTCACCATGGTCCATTTCTGTGTATAATAAATAGTATAAACTATATATACTTGCATCTTAGTAAGATATGTAATTTGAACAGCTTACATTTTTTTTTTTTTTTTTTTTTTTTTACATTTGTATCATTAGATATTTGACTAAGCTGAAACCCAATACTTGCGTTTAAAAGTGTATTTCGGCAATTTCTCTCAAAAAAATCCTGTTATCACTGGCACACAATGAATTCTGGGGTAGGCAAGGCCGCGAAGGATCCACCTGATGTATCCTTCATTTTATGAGAAACGAAGGATGCATTTGGAGGCCGCATTTGAAGGATCCTTTGAATTAGGACAACCTTCGTCGCGCCACTGAGATGCAATCGGACTTCGAATGCGGCCTTCGAAGGATGCAGCCTCTGAATTGGGACGCAGCTTTCAACAAGAAAGTCATTTTTGCTTATTGGTATGTTTGAACTGGGTCAGCTGCAAAGACGTTGGTTAATAAAGTGAGGTCAAATAATAAATAAAGTATATTTGTATTATTTTGAGGAATATTGTAGATGTTTTTGTGCAAGTGAGATGAGTAAATGCTTGCTCGTATTTAGTCTAGATCTACAATAACCATCATGTTCACACAATGCCTCTGCACTTATTATTTCTCTCAACATAAGGACAGAATAGGTCTCAGTCAATAAATGGGAATTTGAAAAAGAAATTCAGATATTTTGTTACTTGAATGCGTTACTCCCAACACTGGACTCAATCACTGCCAATCAGAACATATTTGATTTACTAGTGCAAAATGCCGGTGCAAAATCAGTTTTTGTGTATGTTTTTAGTAATAGACCCTTTTACTGTTTGTACACAATGATGACGTAGCAACGTATGCACACGCATATTGGCAACGGAAGTATGGCGAGAATCAGCAGCGTGTCAAGCTACGCAAGCGGATTAAGCAACACAGAGAAAGTTATTTCAAAAAGTTGACTTTATCAAATGGTATCCGGCTACCAGATCCATGTACTATAGTGGAGTGGATAGAAGACGTTAGCAGATGGCCAAATATACAGTGGCCAGATATATATACGTATTTAGTTGAGAAACCGAGCGTGTACACCCGAGAGAAATTACGAGCATATAAATCACTGGATGCTTATGAATACGTTGTCTGTGGTCATGTACAGAACGTCAAATACCATGACATAGACTCAGAGTTTTGTGTGTTGAAATCAGAAATTCTTCCTAGTCAAAGACAAGGACACAAGACAACGATGTATGAGGCTTGGGTTATAATCAACCAACGAGAGAACTACGTCCTCACGGCGAACTGCACCTGTATGGTGGGGTAAGTAGGCTATTATTTGGTGTTGTGGGCTTGTAGTTGACATACAAAGATGAATTATGCTTCAGTGTTACTGTCCTTTCAGGTTTAACTTAGGCTTAACCTACTCTCCTTTACATATTCTCATATGTTCTCATAACCAGGGTTTGAAACTACAATTTTCACGAAATACACAGTGCCAACAGTGTTCAAAATGTCAGCAGTCAGCCAATATCATTCAGTTACATTCAAAACCTGTTTAGGCTTAGGTCGTATACACGCGTAGTAAGTCAGATGTTTACTTACTTCATAGTCCGAGACGAAATTTGGCTGAAAGCAAATGTTACTTTCAAGCCCTGGTCATAACATTATTGATCAGCCAGTAAGTTTATTATGTTTTTGTGAAATTTCAGGCTTGGGTCATGCTGCAGTCATGCAGCTGCAATATTATTCAAAGTTGAGCTCTATGTTAGGATGGGAAGGACTGAGAAAGCAGCAGTTACATCTGGAGTGTGCATGTGGAAAGACATCAGCAGGAAAGAAGTCAGACCAGCTCCATTGAGGGAAATCAGCTTCCACAAACCAAAGAGGCTAGACAGGCAGCTTCAAGCACCTTTAACATCTGCTAGGAAAAATAGTATCACACCCAGAGGCATGTAATAGTTGACAGCCTAGATAAGCTTCCTATTGCCATAGTGTTTTGACACCATAATGTAGCATGAGAAAGGTGTAACTTGGTGATGCAGAGATGAAAATGCCTACAGACACAGTTTAATTTTTATTAGTATAATTTATGTTAGTTTGAATAGGTCTGCGTTTGTCTTCAGGTTACTTATTTTTAGAAATTATAATTATTAAATTACATTTGTTTGTTGTATATTGTACACCTGTGTGTTTAAAGCTCTGATGTGAACATTATGCAGCACAGTAACTGTGTCTTTTTGTTGCTCTATTATCAGTGTTGACAGATGATGTTTCCGGGAACTGCAGGTTGTGGACCCCTGTGCTGCAGTGCCTGGAAAATAGTGACACAGACACCGCATCATCTGACACTGATTCAGAGGAGCATCCTGACTTACCTGAGCCTTTGACTGCTTTATTTGATGTAACACTCAGGGAACTCTCACCGCAGGAAATGCAGGTGAAATGTGAGGATACATTTCACAGACTTAAAACTACACTACAACCTCATCAATGTGAGAAACTGGAATTTGTGACATGGCAACAGTCAAAGTCAAAGGACTGGTACACCTATAGGGCTGGTCGAATCACAAGCACTAAATTACACCGATCGACCACAACTGACAAGATCAGCAAAACATACCTAAATGATATAATGCAGTATAAAAGAACAGAATTAAATGTCCCATCTGTGCTCTGGGGTAAGAACATGGAGGAAACAGCAAGACAAGCCTACACTGCATATATGTCCCAAAGTCATCCAGATTTCAGCGTCAGCTCATGTGGCTTAGTCAAGTCATTTTCATTTATATAGCGCTTTTAACAATGTAGATTGTTTCAAAGCAGCTTTACAGAGATAAACGTATAATTTAAGGTAAGATTGTTTTGGCTTTATAGCGGTTCTTTAATAAAGTTATTTTCCAGCTAAAGTTAGTTTTGATTGATTCGCTTCCGTCGCAACGATCATTTGTTATTAAATTAGGGGCCGCTAAGACGACACCATTCTCTCTACACAGACTTTAAACACGAACCTGTGAGAAACGCTGATGGCGGTCACATGCGCATTAAGAATTGGTTCTATAGTTATGTGCGTTTGAATATGTGCGCAGGTTTGGAATTCCCTACAAACCAAGCCTAAACAAAGTACTGGTGTTTCCTTATAATTTTTGATATATAATTTTATTTTATCAATTCGGGGTAGATACGCGAATTGAGTTTCCCGACGACGCTTTATCTGTAGAGTGGTAAAGGGATCCTCCATAGGGAGAGGCTAGTTGGCACTTCAGCACTGCGTTGTCATCGGGTCCAGGCGAAGGTCCTTCATCAGATCTGGATACGGCCTGGATCCGGCAGGCTGCGGGAAAACCTCGGGATAAACAAAGACACTAAAATTAGCGTAGATGCCATTCTTCTCATGATGTAACGAGTACATCAGGATTTATGGGAAGTGTTCCCGGTTCCAGCTGACCTAATCTATGCAGCCTAACATTATATTATAGAAGTCTATAATGTATTATGTGAACGCTAGGTCAAAGAGATGTGTCTTTAATCTGGCTTTGAACTGACAGAGTGTGTCTGCTTCCCGGACAATGTTAGGAAGATTGTTCCAAAGTTTTGGTGCTAAATAGGAGAAGGATCTACCGCCAGCAGTCAATTTTGATATTCTAGGTATTATTAACTGGCCGGAATTTTGAGATCGTAATAGACGTGAAGGACTATAATGCGTTAAGAGCTCGCTCAAGTACTGCGGAGCTAAACCATTTAGTGCTTTGTAAGTAATCAGCAATATTTTAAAATTGATGCGATGTTTAATAGGGAGCCAGTGCAGTTTTGACAGAACCGGGCTAATATGGTCATACTTCCTGGTTCTGGTAAGAACTCGAGCTGCTGCGTTTTGAACTAGCTGTAGTTTGTTTATTACGCGTGCAGGGCAACCACCCAGTAGAGCATTACAATAATCTAGCCTTGAGGTCATGAACGCATGAACTAATTGTTCCGCATTTATCAATGAGAGCGTATGACGTAATTTAGATATATTTTTAAGATGGAAAAATGCGGTTTTACAGATACTAGACACGTGACTTTCAAATGAAAGATTGGTATCAAAGAGCACACACACACACACACACCCAGGTTCCTAACCGACGACGAAGACTTAACAGAGCAGCCATCAAGTGTTAGACAGTATTCTAGGTTATTATGTGAGGACGTTTTTTGTCCAATAATTAGAATCTCTGTTTTTTCAGAATTTAGAAGTAGGAAATTATGAGTCATCCAATTTTTTATATCAGCTATGCATTCCATTAATTTTGTGAATTGGTAAGTTTTGTTAGGTTTTGAAGAAATATAGAGCTGAGTATCATCGGCATAACAGTGAAAGCTAATTCCATGTTTCCTAATGATATCTCCTAATGGCAGCATGTACAGAGTGAACAGCAGCGGTCCTAGTACTGAGCCTTGAGGTACACCATACTGAACTTGTGATCGATAAGACATCTCTTCATTTACTGCTACAAACTGATAACGGTCAGATAAGGATGATTTAAACCATGCTAGTGCAATTCCACTAATGCCAACATAGTTTTCTAGTCTATTTAAAAGAATGTTGTGGTCGATAGTGTCAAATGCAGCACTAAGATCGAGTAACACTAATAGAGAGACACAACCACGATCGGATGATAAGAGCAAATCATTTGTGATTCTAACGAGAGCTGTCTCAGTACTATGGTACGGTCTAAATCCAGACTGGAAATCCTCGCATATATCATTTCTTTCTAGAAAGGAACATAGTTGTGAAGATACTGCTTTTTCTAATATCTTTGACAGAAAAGGTAGATTCGAGATCGGCCTGTAATTGACTAATTCTGTAGGATCCCGTTGCGGTTTTTTAACAAGCGGTTTAATCATTGCCAGCTTAAAGTTTTTTGGTACGTACCCTAGAGACAAAGACGAATTAATGATATTAAGAAGAGGATCTATGACCTCTGGGAGCATCCCTTTCAGTAGCTTAGTCGGTATAGGGTCTAACATACATTTTGTAGATTTAGATGATTTAACGAGTTTAGTAAATTCTTCCTCTCCTATAGCAACGAATGAATCAAATTTTTCCTCAGGGAGACTACAATGCACTGCCTGATGCGATACTGTAGTAGACGGTTGCATAGTTATAATTTTGTCCCTGATATTATCAATCTTATAAGTGAAGAAGTTTATGAAGTCATTACTGCTGTGTTGCTTGGAAACTTCGGTGCTTGAAGCTTTCTTTTTCGTTAGTTTAGCCACAGTTTCAAATAAATACCTAGGATTTTGTTTATTTTCTTCTAATAGGGTTGAAAAATAAGCAGATCTAGCAGCTTTTAAAGCCTCTCTGTAAGCAATCGAGCTCTCTTTCCATGAAATGCGAAATACCTCTAGTTTTGTTTTCTTCCAGTTGCGCTCCATTTTTCTGGCTGCTCTCTTAAGGGCCCGAGTGTGCTCGTTGTACCACGGCATTGGACTATTTTCTTTAATCTTCTTTAAGCGCAACGGAGCAACTGTGTCTAAAGTGCTGGAAAAGAGAGAGTTAAAAGTTTCTGTTGCAATATCGAGTTCTTCTAAGCTATCCAGGATGCTGAGATGATGAAACTGATCAGAACTGATTTATTATTAATAAAGCAATCTTTAGTGGCAGAAGTGATAGGTCTAACATATTTGAAACACGGAGTCGGCTTTGCAGCCTTGGCTAAATGAAGTTTACACGAGACTAGATAATGATCTGAGATGTCATTGCTCTGCTGCAGAATTTCAACGGCATCAACATTTATTCCATGTGATAATATTAGATCTAGAGTATGATTACGAAAGTGAGTAGGTCCTGACACGTGTTGTCTAACTCCAATTGAGTTTACAATGTCTTTAAATGCCAATCCCAATGCATCTTTTTCATTATCGATGTGTATATTAAAATCACCAACAATTAGTACTTTATCTGCAGTCAATATTAATTCTGATAGAAAGTCCGCAAATTCTTTGATAAAGTCTGTATGGTGCCCTGGTGGCCTGTATACAGTAGCCAGCACAAATCTCAAACGTGATTTATCATTTATACTATATATTTTTACATTAAGCACTAACACTTCAAAAGAATTATATTTAAAACTTGATTTCTTTGTGGTTTTGAAAATATTACTATAAATTACAGCAACACCTCCCCCTTTGCGTTTCAGACGAGGCTCATGTTTATAACAGTAATCTTGCGGGGTGGACTCATTTAAAGTAATGTAATCGTTTGGTTTTAGCCAGGTTTCTGTCAAACACAGCACATCTAGGTTATTATCTGAAATCATATCATTAACAATGAGTGCTTTTGAAGTAAGCGATCGAATATTCAGCAACCCAAGCTTTAGCATTTGCTCATCTGTATTATAGCTGTTTTTTATTTGTTGAACATCAATTAAATTTTTAACCTTAGATAGGTTTAAACGTTTTTTGGATTTCCAAATTCGGGGAAAAGACACAGTCTCTATATGATGATATCTAGGTGAAAGAGGCTCTATGTGATGGGATTTATCTGACCTGGGTGACGCGAGGCCGCTAGCAGACGGTTGGTTTAGCCAGTCTGTCTGCTTCCTGACCTGAGCCCCAGATTGTCATGTTTGAGCTCTAAGACTATGAGCCATATTACTAGAGAGAAGAGCAGCACCATCCCAGGAGGGATGAATACCATCTCTTTTCAACAGGTCAGGTTTGCCCCAAAAACTTTTCCAATTGTCTATGAATTCTATATTATTACGCGGACACCAATCAGACAGCCAGCGATTCAGTGAACACAATCTACTAACTATCTCATCACTCCTGCGAACAGGAAGGGGGCCAGAGCAAATTACAGTGCCTGACATCGTACTTGCGAGTTCACACACCTCTTTAATGTTAATTTTGGTGATCTCCGACTGGCGGAGTCGAACATCATTAGTGCCGACGTGAATAATGATCTTAGAGAATTTACGATTAGCATTAGCCAGCACTTTTAAATTTGCTTTGATGTCAGGCGCTCTGGATCCCGGCAAACATGTGACTATGGTGGCTGGTGTCTCTATTTTCACGTTCCGTGTAATAGAATCGCCAATAACTAGGGCACAATCAACAGAATTCTCAGTGGGTGTTTCACTGAGTGGGGCAAATCGATTTGTTATGGTAATTGGAACGGAAGAGTGGTTTTTTGATCCGCGACCAGAGCGATCCCTCACTGTCACCCATTTGCCTTGCTGCACGGGCTCTACTTCAGCTGGAACTGAATCATGTAAAGAGTTCACTATGCTAGGCACATCCAAAATATTATCTAAAGCTCTAGCACTCTTACTATCCTCAATTAAAGTTTGGATGCGTGTCTCTAGTTCTGAAATCTTCTCCGTCAGCCTAACTGACTCCTTGCATTTATCACATATAAATCCTATATTGCCGACAGAGAAGGCTATGCTAAACATGTGACATGAAGTGCAGGTGACAATAACAGGACAAGACATTCTCACCGTGTTTGTTGACTGATTCTTACTCACCTGAGCTTTTTATGAACTCAAAGGCGTGGGCGCGCAAGAGAAAAATAAATAAAAAATAGCTGAGAGCACGGCTGCCGTGTTAACAGGCTAGCGAATTACTAGCGTGTTGTGCTAGTAGTAACGGAAGCTAGCGATGTCAGGTTAATCTGAGATGTTGGGTAAGCTGTATTTAGTAGTAGTATAAACAACTAGAAATTGTAGTAAATGATGGTTCAAAACAAAGAAATACAAGGCTAAGACGGAGCTTACAGCACCGAAGCAAACAAACTCACAGCAGGCAGCGAGGCATTCTAATGTCAGGTATGCATCTTTTACTCTTTATCTCTTTAGCATTTGATGTTATTGTATTGATTATCTTTGAAATGATTATGTAATTGGCATGATACATTTACCTGACTAATAATAAATTGTTACATTTGGATTTATTCTGACTTACTCTGAAATTATTAACTCTAGTAGATTACGTTAAGTCCATAACACCACAATTCTGCGGTCAGCTTAGTAAGTGGACTGGAATCCAGCTTGGGTGGAGCAGAGGAGCACACCGACTGAAGCTTTAGAGATCCGACTAACACATTGGCATTAGTCAATGTATACTTAGACTGTAGAGGCTAATAATGGGTTTTCCGTTTAGAACGACAGAGTGTTGTTACACCAATCTAAATATGGTGAACCTCAACCACTGATTATTGTATAGTATTATTCTAACTAAGTGTACATGGGAAATCACAGCATGATTGTACAGAGTTACCATTAGTAGGAGTTACAGTAAGTTGGTCAGCTTTGGTTCTATGGTAAAGGTTGTGACCTCTGGTTAGATATAATCTTACCTTAATTAAGTGTGTTCAGATCTATGGGGACTAAATAATGTATTCTAGAATGAGCAAAGTGGAGTACGGCCATCTAGGATATTAGTCTATCGCCTCTGTCTAATATATTACGATTAATGTGGTTTGGAATTGGTAAAATGTGCCTGGAAAAAAAATATGATCACAAAATCAACGTGCCTAATAATTCTGCACGCACTGTATATTGAAATTCTATTCGTTAAGAAATGTCTTTATGCTAATGAAGTGAGTATATTTTTCATAAGTGACAAGAAAGTATTAACAAAGGTGCTGATGAGTGATTCCTGAGAGACAAACTTTTGTCTCATCTCCGTTTCTCCTGTTTATTCAGGACTTTTAATCTGTTGATCTGTTCGTTTCTACAAACACTGACAATCAGCATGATAAACAGAGGAGTGTTTATCACTGAAACTTCAGCATGAGAAGAAATCATTTTGAGAAAGATTGGATCATGTCAGACCCTGAAGAAACTCTGTGACAAAGGTTTTGAGATCTTTTATTTTTAATATTTTCAGTATTTTCATTGTTCTTTTGTGTTTTATCTAAGGCTTTAAAGCGTTATATGTTAACGTTTCAATTCAAGTTAATTTTACATGAAGAAATCCTGATGTTGTTCTTTGACTTGTTTCAACACAGGTTGATCAGAAGCTCCACCCTCTTACAACACTAACCAGGAAGAGGCTGACTTGTTATTTCTCTTTTCTGCCATACTGACTTTGTCTCGACAAAAGCAATAAAGAATCAGCGGAATACGAAGAGAAAAACTTTACATAAGAATTTGAGATGTTTCTTTCTGAACAAATTTGTTTTCTGATCTTTGTGATTCTCATGGTGATCTGTTTTTTAAACAGTCGTTCAGAAAGTGAAAGTAAAGTTCAGATTGCTGGAGCTCACACAGTGAAAATGGAGTCACTAAATGTCTCTGCAGAAGAACTGTCTTGTCCTGTGTGTTGTGAAATCTACAAGACTCCTGTTATTTTATCCTGTAGTCACAGTTTCTGTAAAGAGTGTCTTCAACAGTTCTGGAGAACTAAGGAATCTCAGGAGTGTCCTGTCTGCAGGAGAAGATCAAACTATCATCCTCCAGTTAATCTTGTGTTAAAAAACTTGTGTGAGTCGTTCCTGAAGGAGAGAAATGAGAGGCGTTCATCAGGGTCTGAGGAGATCTGCAGTTTACACAGTGAGAAACTCAAACTCTTCTGTCTGGAGGACAAACAGCCTGTGTGTATCGTGTGCAGAGATTCAAAACAACATGACAATCATAAATTCAGACCCATCAGTGAAGTGGTTTCGTCATATAAGGTAAGACAAATGTTTCTTGATTCACATGTAAAGAACCATTACAAGTCACAGATCGTTCCGGTTACTAACGTATCCTCGGTTCCCTGAGATCATGAGCATTGCATCAGTAACTGAGTAAACTTAGTTTTTCCCTGAATACTGAAGCCTGCTCTGCACCTGCACAGACAAATTACTTTTCAGTCGCCAAAAACGGACAGGACCGACTGCCTATTTAAGTCACACCGAAAGCCATTTTCGTCCGAATTTTTCTACTGATGAGCAGCAGCATCGACTTGTGTACAGTAGCACGACAAACTAGACAATACTCATTCCCGTTATCTCAGGGAACCAGGGTTACGTTAGTAACTGGAACATCCCCTTTCGATACTGTTCACTCGCCTTGCATAAGTAGCTGACACTTATGGGGAACGCAATCCAAGAGCGCCGTGCTACTAGTGCAGAACAGAAGAGAGCTTTATGACCTGAGCTCTAAAGACCGTGGAAAGCATCTTAGGCACATAGCCTTGTCTTGGTCTAAGAAGAACTTTACTGTCATTAGGCCCAAACTCGAAAGAGCCTGTAGATCACCAACTCGTTTGACTGATGCCAGAGCCGGCAGAAGGGCGTCTTTAGCGAGAGAGGCCGAAGGTCGGCCGTTGTGAGGAGCAAAGATCTTTGTGTGATCTGGCCTTCGATTATCCCAAAAGCAGCCAAATATTGAGGTAATTCAGGATGCGAACTATTTTTTAATTTTTGTTATAATACATTAGTTATGTATCTATGAGATGTCTCTGTCAAGATCACATAAAAAATCAAATAAAAAATCCAACAAATTATGTAATGCGTCCTTTTTTAGGGGGAAAGCTAAAGCGAGGGAAAGCCAACATGTCAGCTGCAAGAGAACGCGACCAATTTCGCAAGCACGAATCAGGTTCTGAGAAAAGGAAAAAAATTAAAAAGAAGGAAGACTTTCATAAGTCACTGGGGGGATCACTGGATAAATTTATCAGCACTTCCAGAGATGCGGTGGCAACAGCTAGCATCTGCATAACCCACGCCGACACTGAAAAAAACATATATAAGTCGCACTGGACTATAAGTCGCATTTATTTAGAAATTTATTTCACACAAAAAAATACAAATATATATTTTTACGGACGGGACAGTTCTCTGTTACGGACGTGAGCGCTCTGAAAGCGGCACTAAAAGACTGCTTTAAAACTTTCACAGAAACCTCAAACAGAAAGCACAAAGCCTGTCTTTAAATTTAATTTCGTTTTGTATAAATTGTATCTTAATTTTAATCAATGTTTCATCAACCAATTGCCTGGATTTAATAAATAAGAAGTAGAAAGTAAATATAGTAGAAAATAGATATTCACGACACGAAGGCACCGGCACGTGAACTGGAGCTTGTCTCATAAATTAACCGAAACTCGGTATAAGGTAGCCTGTCACAGACCTGAGAAATATATAGAAAGCTTGAAATGTCTACTTTTAAACAGAACAATTCAAAACGAAAGAAAACATACTGTTCTCTGCTAATGTAATCCTTATGAAATTAGGGCTGGACCCGAATATTCGAAAAATCGTTTGGTGGGTTGGTATTCGATTTGAAAATTTGACATTCAAATATTCGTTTTTTTGTTTGTTTTTTGCACACCTGGGATCCCCCTTCAAAACGGTTCTCATTCACGCTTGAATAAGGCCGGCGACTCACTGGCTGCGTGGTGTGTCCGTTTTTATTTTGGCTCCCATGTTAACAGGTTGGAGTTTGCACACACTGCCTACGTGAAACACTCAGGCCACGCGGAAAACGTGCTTGCTAGAAATAGAACCGACGCCTAAGTGTTCCAGCAATGGGAGTGTTCTCTGGCTAGAGCGCAGAACAGCGGAGTTTGTATGGACCGAAGTGCATGCCTGAGCTTGTGTTTTGGGTTAAGCTGCGTTGCTTTGACATTGTGGAAAATAGAATAATAGAAACAAAATGTATTAGCCTTTTTACCCGTTATTATCAATCTAAATTAATCTCGTTTTTAATTTAATTTAATTTCGTTTTTCTTTATTTAAATTTCGTTTTTTCTTTATTTAAATTTCGTTTTTCTTTATTTAAATTTTGTTTTTCTTTATTTAAATATCGTTTTTTCTTTATTTAAATTTTGTTTTTCTTTATTTAAATTTCGTTGTTTTTTATTTAAATCTACCCTTTACTGTGTCAGTAATTTGTTAGTCAGAAAAATATTAGACTACCTTAAAAGTATTGCTTCATTTAACAGACCTGTGTGTGCGTTTTATATCACTAGTGCAGTGTCCGTTTTCGGAGCATAAGCCCTGCCCGCGTGAGGTGCGCCGCTTCTAGTTTACTAAAAGTTTAAATTCTGAATGTCTCGCGTGTCCATCTATATTGCACCAAATGCGACACTGCACTCCCGTGTGAAGTCGATTGGATGAACGGTTCTCAAAATAATAATAATGCAAACGGACATACAGACACATAGAGATTTCTGCCTTTATTAGAGAGAAGACTATGTTCAGCACCCTCTCTCCGAAGCTTCGAATATTCGATGTTCATTACTACCGAAGCTTCGAAGCTCAAAAAATGGTATTCCGACCAGCCCTATATGAAATGTGCATTTCTCTCTGGCACGTTCACTACTGCGAAGATCGCGAGTCAGCATCGTCAACTTCATCTTTGCAGCTGACACTGACACAAGAAACACTTGTTTATTAGTAAACAATTAAAATGTCTCCGTGCTATATTTGACATATTCATAATCATTACTTTTGCTGGTTCTTTGTGACAGCCTTTAGGTGCGTTATTTGCAGCACCACCCTTACATGTGTCACGGATCGCACCTCTGTGGCTCTCTCCACTCATCAGCGAACACCTTCACCGGAATATTGAACTTCACTTCCCATAAGCCCCGTACCTAGGTCTAATTACCTGCACAGGTGTTTCCCATTCACCTCTCCATATAAACTGTTGCCTGACTCTCCCTCATTGCGAAGTCTTGTTCTGCCTCGGCTAACATCTCCAAGCGTTATTATTCTACTGTTGTCTCTCCGTGTATTGGACCTTTGACTGTTTTATCGACACCTGTTTCCTTGCCTGCTGCCTGCCCTGACCTTCTGCCTGTTACCGTTTCTGATTCTGGATATTGCCGCCTGCCTCGACCTCTGCCTGGTATTGTTTATGTTCTTGGATTCCCTTCGTTATTGTCTACGCTGTACTCTGACCACTGCCTGTTTGACCATTCTCAATAAATACTGCAAATGGATCCGAACGTCTCTGACTCTGCATCACAACATGTTACATGATTGCGTCACCACCGCATCAGCACCGAAAACATGGAGATTTTTTTATTTTTGGGGGCATTTTGTTTGTGTTCAGGCTTTTTCAGTTGTCTTTAGGTTAATGTTTCAGTTAACAATTTTTTTAGTTTTCTTCAGTTATTTTTTTCAGGGGTAGGCTACAGGAGCAGCATCTGTACTCTCACGGCTGTAGACGGTAATGTTTTCTCTTGGTTTATGTTAGTCAGAATTAATTAATTTTGATATAAAAGTCGCACCTGACTATAAGTCGCAGGACCAGCCAAACTATGAAAAAAAATCTGACTTATAGTCCGGAAAATATGGTAGAACAGCTACGTCCGTGTGACTGTTATTCATGCGCAATTGAGCATCCACATCAAAGAGCAGGGCCTCAAATTTCAAGTTCGCACAGGGCCTAGCACCCCACCTGCGACTGTAAGAGCCTGAGTCGCCCTTCGCTAGCAGAGCTTGTGCTTCAGCTCGGAGGTCGTGAGCATCGATGTCCGAGATTGAAGTGTTAGTCACACTTCTGAAGCAGGGGAGCCTGCAAGAGAACTGGAGCGAGTAACTCCGTTTGAATATTTCTGACACCGTCAGGTTCGGCCAAAGGTGCTGCTCGAGAACCAGCAAACTGGCCATGGCACGACCAATCGCTTGGGTCGTAGACTTAGCGGCACGCAGGGCGAGGTCGGCGAGGCACAGCTCTTTTAAGGCTGCCGGGTCAAGACCAGTTTCATCCATGGTGCAGAGAAGGTTGGCCTGGTAGACTTGAAGGACCGCCATTGTATGAGGGGCAGATCCAGCTTGACCATTCGCTGCATACTCTCTGTCCGCGAGGGCAGATCTAGTTCTGCACGGCTTAGAGGGATGGGCAGCTTTAGTCTTCCAGCCGAGGGCCGTGGGCGACGATCTCTCCCAATGGCGGAAGCTTGGTGTACCCTTTTTCCTTCGCGCCGCCAACAAAGGTGAAGGCAGACGAAGAGGAATAGTGGACGCATGATGAGTAGGGAGCGCTCCATGACTTATTCAGTTCTTCGTGGACTTCTAGGAATAATGGGGCTGCAGGACCGACCTATCCAAGTCCAACTTACTCTATAAAATCATGTCTGCATTTGTGATCGTACTCTATACTGCTCAAAACTTGCATTTGAATAGTCAGTAGCAAATTATTAAAATATGAAAACTTACAGGCTGTGTCTGTGAGTCAGAAGCGCCAGACTGTACTAGCAAAGATGGAATTGCCCACTTTCTAGAATCAGCCTTTGTGCACAGCCGGCCTTGTACTCTCGCAGGTTCTGGAAACAGTCCTCCGAAAAATGGAAGGCCAAACAAAGTAGTTTCACAGCGTCTCCATGACATGCCGGCGCCGGCTGCAACAATAAGGTGACACCGGCCTAAGGCCGTGAGCGTGGCGTTTCTGTTGCGTGTCAGCTGCGTGGCGTTTTCCATGTCTTTGCACACCAGAAGCGTGTCTGACGCGGCGCTGCTGCTGCTAGGTGACATATGATAAGCCTCAATCGCCACACAGCCAGCCAGCCTTCCTTCTGCTCCGGTTCTGCTGCAATTCTTCTTTTGGCTATGAAAAGAGTGTGCAGGCGTAAGTGTGAATTCGATGCAGCACCATCTATGGGAATGGTAAGCTAAACTCATTTCAGGACAATACTGAAAAATATATATTTAAAAAAAAAAAAAAATAATAAATAAGAATCGATTTTTGGGATTCTATGAATCGATTTTGAATCGGTAAAGTTTGAATCGCGATTCAAATGTGAATCGATTTTTTTGCCCACCCCTAATATTTATATATGATTATATATCATATTTTTTCTTGTATTACATCAAATCACTGAAGCAGTAAATTCTGCACATTCTCAGTGTTTGTTCAACATGAGACTAAATGAATAATTATTTCAGTTATAGAGGAGAAATGATCATTTGTTCATTGGAATAAATGGATGTAAAAGGTTCTTGCTGATAATCTTGTGTTTTAAATAAATAAATAAATAATATGTGATTATGTGATTTAATGCTCAGAGTGAAAGATTAAATGTTTGGGATGATAATTAGGGTTTAAGTCGTGGAAACAATACTTTACAGACGTAACATGTTTATTTGACCTTTCTTTCTGCCTTTATTGGAAACTCCTTCAGTCTTCCTTCGTTTGACAGACACACATCTGGAGTTTTGACGAGCGGCAGAGATTTTCAAGGCGCTGTTTTCCTCATCCATTTCAAACAACACCTTATTATATATTATTAAATTGTATACAAACAATTATTTTTAACAAGTGTCATGATTTTTTGTACTGCGTTATAAAGACTATTTAAATCAATACTTGATCCAGCAATATTCAGAAACGGGAGCAGCTATTAGGATATTTTTCTGCTTAACATTTTTTAGATTATAAAAAACAGACAAAATTACAAAAATAAGGAAGAATGATGTTTGAGAGGTAACATGTATTATTCTTACCAATAGTGATAAAATAATTTAATATACAATTTAATTATATGAATATTATGAACCGTTTTAACGGGATCAACAAATACAGCTTCTGTCATGTGAAGTTAAATGGAAAAAGATTTGATGATCGATAATCAAAATGAAGGTTGACCGATTTAATTTAGCATCAGATATGGTAAACCCATAAACTCACAAATTTGAGCATCTATGTTAACATTTTAATCAAATAAAATATTTTAAACTTTTTAAATGCAAGTACAGTAGTGACCAAAAGTGATGCCCAGCCTAGGGCAATCTCTCAAATATTATTATAAATGTGTTACAGATTTTGTAGTCATATTGCATGGTTGTGCTTGGAGTTTATTGTTTTATTTGTGATTATAAATCAAATAAATATGATTAATTGTGCTGACATAATTTTTGTCCAGACTGTCATACAAAAAAAATTTGAGAACATGCAGAAACAAGAGAGAACCAACTAAATATTAATAACTGATTATGTTGTAGTCAATGTTTGCTTTTTTTTTTTTTTTTTTTTTTTCAGCTTTTAGTTTTCTATGCATTTTTGTTAGCACAGTTAAACCTGTAGCTGTAGTTTGCCTTTTTTGCCAAATATTACTTAAAGGGATACTTCACCGATTAGCATTAAGCTTTGTATCAGTAGAAACCTGGTAATATTTTGGAGTGACCGTGCTTCCCTCCCTCATGTCCCCCTGAGACGAGAGATTTCTGTATTGTGTGTCTGGAAAAAAAACCTCAGATGACACAAAAATCATCATTTAACATCATGGAGGCTCTTCTGTCCAGAGGCGAGAGACTCCAGCCAGTAGGAGGAGCTCGTCCCGCATGTTCTCAACCCGCCCATAGGCGAACTCTAGTCGCCTAGATGTATCATTTCTTCTGACACTGCCCTCTGTAACCGGTAGGCGTGGCTTAGGCCTCTTAGGGCAGTGAAGAAAGTGCATTCTGGGAGTTGTTGTCTTTCATCCACATGAGCCAAAAATACATTTTCTGGCTTTTCTCAGTCTAGAACGCACCAACTTCTTAAATAATTTCACATTTCTACTACATAAATGACCCAATTTCAATACACATTCATCTTTCAAGGGGTGAAATATCCCTTTAATAGTGGATTTCAAGGAAAGATTATAGAAACGCTTTCTTCAGGGATTGGAAGGGGGATTATCTCAGTTGTTCACTTTTTTAATAATGATTAATATGGCGTTATTTTTTATTCAAAAGTTATGAGTGTGTAAGACATGCTCACGAGCACATTATGTTATTTCACACACGCAAAAATGAACCTTCAGCTGGCATGATAAAAGTACTCGCGCACAAATTCAACAACCGAGAGGTGTACAGGTATAGCTGTGAGCGAGCGCCTGGCATACTCTCATAGTTTAACTCTGCTTGTACAGTGGAATCCTGCTCGCGCGCAGCGGGCTTCTGCTCGCGGAATGCTGTTTTGCTCGCGCAGTCGATTTCTGCTCGCTCAGCTGATTTCTGCTCCCTCGAGTCTACATGACTTTTGACAATTTGGGGGCGGAAACCAAGGAGGGCACTGACCCTCTTATGATTGGTCACTTTCATCGTAATCACAACCACAGGGACATCCTTGTACCTTGATTGACAGCTCTCATTACAGGAAGCACGGAGTCAAAGTATCTGATGGAGTTCAGTCATTCAGTTAACACTGCACAGTGGACGGAATGGCGGCGACACCTGAAGATGTAGGCGTAAGTGATATTGATATATGATGGGGTCTGTGTGTTTGACAATGTAGCAATTTAATCTGAAATTTGTTTGGAACATGTAAGTAGCTGACATAAGCTAATCAACCTTAACTAGCAAGTTTTAGGCTAGCGAGCTAGCAAACTCAGCAGGGGCTAACGTTAGGTGTCTCTCAGCAAACTAGCGTTTAGTCAGTGCTGTATGTGTAAAACAAAACGTAAAGTATGGCCAGTGGTTCCCAAACTTTTCATGGCAAGTGTTTTAGTTGAACTAGTGACCATGTATGTTACTATAACATACAGCGCTTTCAAGAACGCCTCTTGACTTGGACTTCTTACAGTTTGCATGTCGGCAGGAGCCTGTACCTCTGGGAAGCACTGTCAAGGCATGTAAATGTCCCCCCAGATATTGTACAGGCCTTAAGAGATTTCCTCCATCTGGTCATGGACCACATTGAAAATGCTGAAGTTACCAGCAGTACTGTTGAAACTGTAGCTGGAAAGATGGGGCGTCCCAGGTACAATTTAGAGAAGGAGAGACTTGTTGAGCTTTTGGAGATAAATCTGTCTGTGGACTGCATCGCAAAGTTACTGTGCGTTTCAGCCAGTACAGTCAACAGACGGATGAGGGAGTTTGGTCTCTCTGCCAGACAGAACTACAGCAATGCTACTGACCAGGAGCTTGATAATGCAGTCCAACGCATCAAAAATGAAATGCCCACAGCAGGCTATCGGATGGTCAAAGGGAGGCTAAAGTCCATGGGAATCCACGTCCAGTGGAGGAGAGTTACTGCATCAATGCATCGAGTGGACTCGCTTGGGATTCTTTCTAGACTGACTGGACTGGGCTGCATTGTGCGAAGAACTTACTCTGTCAGGGGGCCCCTTTCACTGTGGCATGTCGACACTAACCACAAACTTATCAGGTCAGTACTGTACAGTACAGATTATTCATTATTTATTTATTTTGTTAAATATAATGATGCAGACACTGATAGATCTCAAAGCATAAGTATGTTGCCATGACATTTCTACAATAAAAATCCAGGTTGAAACTGGTAATGTAGGTCTTTATTTTGTTCCCATCAGGTACAACATTGTACTTTTTGGTGCAGTGGACGGCTACTCCAGGAAGGTAAGATTTCATTTCACTGGGTCTTTTCATGTGTTGGCCTTCTGTGTAAGCAAATTTGCTATGATGTACACCAAATAATTACGTTGCATTCAGATGGCTGAAATACTACCCTGTTGACGTGGGAGAAAAAGTTATTATATAGGGTGCCGCATGGTAGTAAGAGTCATTAAGGTGTGTTAAAATATCAGATTCCCTGAGGCATGAAGGGACCAGAGTGTAATCCAATTGTACATGTAAGATATTGACAAATAGTAAATGTACATTTATGAAAATGTCTCATAACACAGGTGATGTGCTTGAATGCTGCAACAAACAATCGTGCATCAACCGCATTCACTGCCTTCAAAGAAGCTACTGAGAGGCATGGAATACCTTCAAGGTAAGTTTTTACAGGCTTCAAGGTACAGACACAAACATGATGGATGTTATATTTTAAGAAAGAATTTACTGTAAACTCAGGGTTCTCAAGGATTATAATTTTAAATGTTTCCTCACAACACTCTACTTCCTTATACTCTCCCAGTCATAGCCTTATGGGCCTTTCACACAGGACGCGGTATGCGCGGCGCTGCGCTATAAAACCCATTCATCTCATTGGCTTGCGCCGCGCAAGGACGTTTTGTTGCTGCGTCAACCAAAGTGCAAGCGCAGCGGTGCGCATCATTGGCGTGCCCACGCGCACGCTGCGGTCAAAGTTCAAAACAACTCCAAACAAGGACGGAAATCAAAATGGATGAACGGCAAAATGTAATATCTGAATTAAAACAAGAATCACGAAGTCATCTCTTTTTTAGAATAAAACATTTATTCAAACATTAAACCTGAAACTAAGAAACAAAAACAGACATAATAGAGCTCCCGCTAAAAGTTTTTTAAAACTCCGCCTACGTCATAGCTCAGCGCAAATCGCGTTGTATCTGAAGAGCAACGATGAACCCAGCGGCAAGCGCCGCGCGTCCTGTGTGAAAGGCCCATTACACCTCCACGCTGAACACGTTTATTCTGACACAATGTAGCACTTTATTTCTGTGTATTGTACATCACTGACAGATTTTAACACACTGGTCATCTGTGTGTGCACTTCAGGGTGAGAGGTGATCAGGGAGTGGAGAATGTTGAAATAGCCCGATATATGTTCACTGTCCATGGAACTGATCGAGGAAGCTTCATGTCAGGAAAAAGCGTCCATAATCAAAGGTTTTTCTTTTTTGTATTTTGGATGCTTTTACCAAGCTAATAAAGAGGTCTATTGTGTGTAAAATCATAACATACTAACATTTTATCATGTCCTTGATTGTTAAAATAATAATTTCAAAATCCGTAGGATTGAACGTTTGTGGCGGGATGTCAGAACATGTGTGATATCAAAATATTACAACGCACTCCACAGCCTAGAGATGGATCACCTTCTTGATGTGTCCTCCAGAGGTAAGGGTTTGTCTCATCATATTGTGCTATTTATCATCTACTTTCTGTAGATTGTTGTACGTCTTGGTCAGTTAAATGTTTCCTGTGTCTGTGTTCTATTATTATTTGATTTGTGCATGGTTTGAAAGGTTTGTTGTTGTCCTTCATCTTCTGTTGTTGATTGTATTTAATCCTAGTACCCATTCCATACAGGAGGTCTTTGTCCCCTGCCAGGCCGTTATTGTAAATAAATAACTGTTCTTAAAAACTTGCCTGGTATAATAATAATCATGACTTGAGGTGGAAAACAAGGACGGCGCAGGCGTCCTTATAATTGGTCAATTTCAACACAATTGGATTGGTTAACAGATGTCTGGAGCACTTTAATAAACATTAATGGCTAGTCGTATATCATTGTAAATCATTGTGGAATTTTAGAAATGGTTAAATACTGGGGAAAAAAACATAAATCAATGAGATGTATTTATGAAAGGCAATTCAATGATTAATGTTATGTTTTCAAAGCTCACCTGTGAAAAGTAACATACTCCTACCCTGTCCCTTTATAGAAGATCTTTTGACAGTCCACCTGACATTCCTTCCTAAACTGAAGGCAGACCTGGAGGCTTTTGTGGAAGGTTGGAACAACCACCCACTGAGAACAGAAGGGAATAAAACTCCTGAGCAGATTTGGCACTCAGGAATGATGCTTCAACCAATTGACCAGCCAGAGAATCTTGAGGTTCTTTTTTTTCCCTTTTAAAACAACTAAGTTGCTACAGTAAATTTTATATCCAGAATAAGCTGTTAATGTAACCTTGAAATGGCCCACCAGGCTCTAAGCAGTGCAACACATCTTCAGCTGGTGAAACAATCACAATTGATGCAAATGTTGGTAATAGTTCATATGCACTCAGTAACCTCTTCATTAGGTACACTTGTACTGTTTAACACCAATACGAATATTTAAGCACCTGATCAAATCAATTTGTTGCATAGTTATACAAACCCTAAATGTTTATCTTCAGCTAATGTTGAAAAGCCAAACAATTGGGATGAACAGATTACATTAGATGCTGTAAACATGGGATGACTAATGATAGCGGTATTTTTCTGTCTTGTTCGACTGTCAGGATATTGAAGAGCCGGACATTGACTGGGATGTTGCAGCTGACTATGGAGAAGATGTGGATGGTGTGATAGTAGTCCCTGAATTTGAGTGTCCACTGAATGAACAGCAGCTAGTAGAGCTTCAGGTGCTGATTGAAGAAAATGGAGACACTGACACTACAGACCTTTACCTCCTATGTCATGAATATGTGCTTCAGGCTTTGTCAGGTGTTTAATGTTTGTTTTTGTGATCAATAAGTGATGTAAATAAAATATACAACAACCACAGTTAAATCTTTAGATTTCTTTTTAACAATAGAACAACTTTGTTGTACACTTGTTTGTACACAGTAGAAAACAGAAACAAAGCACAAAAAGGGTAACAAAGTTACCAAGTAACTAAAACAAGTAACAAGGACCTTAAAATGCTACTTTAGTGTCTGCTGAACTCGTAACCACCACAGATTGCCTCGGTTAGGTTGTTTTCAAACTCTTGGGAGGTGGCTAAGTGGCGTGTAGGAAATGTAATGGCAACAGCACAAGCATTGACAATGGGGTAACACGCAATGTGCCCCATAGCGGGAGTCGCAGTCATGATCAAAATGAACAGTTATCTTGAATGCCTCTCTCTTGGATTCGATCAGTGGAACATGTGCCTGACCTGTGACCCACTGAAGGAAGCTCCGGACTGACAGGCGCTTCCCCCACCATTTGTTCCGTGCACAGCTGCCACGTGACTTTGACCTTCAGGGCTGCCCTCTTCTTGGCTGTCTGCTTCTTCTCAGAGACAAATACAAATAAGTAATTACCAACATTTCTGTTAGTACAAATGCATTCGTCATATACATGGCGGGGGTTTGACAGAATACACATACGAATATAAACCTAAAGAGTAGGGGTGTGACGAGACGCTTACTCCACGAGACGAGACGAGACACGAGATTGGGTTCACGAGAACGAGACAAGACGAGATTTTTACACAATTTTTAAGAAATCCTCAATGATGAAATATATGAATGGAAAATAGTCTTTTATTAAACTGAAAATCACAAAATGCAAAACAATTTAGGTGCATTTTGAAATCAACTTGTAATGAATGTTATTTTACTTCTATTTTAATGAATTCTATGCAGTAAAGGACATGCAAACACTGCAAAATGTTTTGCTATAAACTCTACCGTCTGGCTTCTCCCCTGTACGATTTCACATGAGAAATCTAACTCCTTTCCACAAATCGAACATAAAAAAGTAAAACAGTATAAATAAAATAAATATAAATAACTGAAATAACACTTTAAATGCAAACAGTAAGTGTGTATCCATAATCAAAGTACTGCTCTCTCAAAACTACAAGTTCAAACAGAAACACATTTTTTTTTTAAATGTAACGGTCCTCCATGACGGGTTGAGTATGTGAGCAAGAGTGAGTGTGCGCGAGTGAGTGAGTGAGTGAGCGAGGGACAGTGAGTGTGTGTGTGTGCGCGGAGTGTGTGTGTGATTGGCCCGGCACACAAATGATTTAAAAGTGGCAGGGGCATCTTCAATACTAATTTCACCCTCACGCTCCATCACGCTGACATCACAACAACTCACGAGACAAAGTTTCACCTCGACGAGAAATCTCGTCGCGTTTTAATCTCGCGAGATCTCGTCACACCCCTACTAAAGAGGGAGTAACTAATAAAAATAGAATAAAATGAAACCAGTGGAAAACAAGTGTATGATAGTATGGTAAGAGTGATGGACAAGGATTATAGAAAAAGGTGCTAAGCAGTGTGTTACCTCTGTCTTCCAACTTTTGCAAGAAATCCTGCAGAAAATTGATGATCTGCATCTCTCGCTGCCGTCTCACAGACCCTTCCTCACTGAAATCAGGAGATAGCGCAAGCAGAAGGAAGTCTACATTCACCTAAAATAAGGAAGCAAATCAAATGCTTAAACACGGTAAAACAGTAAGGATTGCAGATTTAAATTAAAGATTCATTTTATGTTTTGGCCTGTAGCGTTTAGCTCTTTGAACACACATTTGAAGGCAGCTTAAAGTAAAAATGCAGAATATGCCATAAGAGCAAGTCATCAGTGTCTCTAACAGTGGCTGTTCTAATAAAATAATTGTTCATTCACAACGTTACTGACTTCCTGTAAGTGGCCGGGGACAAAGAGCTGCTGGCACATCTGGGTGTGCTGTGCTAACACCTCATCTAATCCGTAGAGCCTCAATCCCTCACGCAGCTGGTTCAAGATCGGGATCAGCCTCACCAGTGCATGCAAAGCGATGGCACTAATAAACAGTAAGAAAATAAGGTAACACTTTATTTTACGGTGTCCTTGTTACATATGTTACATGTACTTACCGTAGTAATAACAGTAAATTATGCATATTTACATGCAACTAACCCTCAACCAAATCCTACCCTATTCCTATAGTAAGTACATGTAGTTACTTAATATTACTCTGTACTTAAATATATAATTACACTGTAACAAGGACACCTTAAAATAAAGTGTAACCGAAAATAATACTGTATTGATTCTGTCACATGCCTGTCCTGTCTCGTGTAGCACATGTGGTGTTTGTGTTCCTGTCACTGTTTTGACCCCACCCTCCTTGTTATCTCATTATTGGTTTCATTTGCCCCACCTGTTGTTCCCTCATCACCTGCCTGATTTGTCCCTTTTATAAGTTCCTTTGTGTTTGCAGTCTGTGTCGGATCGTTGTTTTGTTTACGTCTCCCGCTTTCCCGTGAAACCCCGGTATGTTGTTTTGAAGTTGTAGTTTTGGTTATTTCATGTTTTCCCCCTTGAGGGTTTTTGTTTCATTTCATGTTTCTTTTATTTAATAAATATTCTTTCTGCATTTGAGTCCTCTCCTTTAGTTTTTCCTTAGTTATACGTGACAGAACGATCCGACCATGTTAAGGACTCAGCAGAAGAAATCACGACACCCACCAGGCCCTCCTGTCTCGTGCCCCCAATACGAACGCATTATTCGTTTTCAGGCACTTAGTTCCCTCCGCCAGCAAGGGGCTGATTTGAGGAAATTCGCGGCCGAATTCCTTAGAGCGGCGGAGGGCCTACAACTGAACGAGGGGCCTCTTAAAGGCAGGGTAGGTAGGAATGGTCTAAAAAAATTCTTTTTCAAATTTGTTTAAACTTTATGTACATATCAATACATAATTAAAATGTAAGTACTCTGAAAAAGAAAGTATAAAAATCGAGTGTCTGTAGACCTCTCAGGACTGTTTTAAAGACAGCTCATTATTTCCATTCACTCCACCCCCTCCCTTCTGGGCTCCTTCCAAAGCCACGCCCCCAAAACACATGAACGCGCGACTCCAACCGCTGAGCTGAAGACGCATTATTTACCTGAGACAAGCAGAGAGGAAGGAGCACAGTGCATGTAGTGACATCATGTCAGAATCACATGTAATAAAAAAATCTAACGCTAATTGCTTATGAATATAAACAAATAAGATGTATTTTAGTACTCACTATCAAGCTAGCATATTGATATTGGTAAATTTAAAATATATATTTTTTGATTCGCTAACGAGCTAGTTATATAATCTAAAAACAGGTTGCATTGATACACTTTTTTACATTACCATCAGTAATATTGTGATGAAGATGAATTTCGTGTAAGATTCATAACATATATGGTGTTCTGCATGTAGGGGTGGGAGATATTGACAAAAATGAATATCTCGATATTTTTTTCCAATATCTAGATATCGATATTCAGGCGATATTTTTGCCATCCTTCAAAGAAATGTGAGCAAACTGGCAAAGAAGGTCCAGTTGGTCTTTTGACTTGCTGCATTTGACCTATATTATACTAGGCTATAGAAAAAAACAATAAAGGAGCTAACTAAACAGAATCTGTGGCAGCCCCTACTTTTTCCACTTACAAAAAAAACAAAAAAAAAACTTAACTAGGCACTTCTTGCAACAGTGATTATTAAATCAAACAACAATATGGTTGATGATCAATTCAAAGTAAAAAAAAAATAACATTTTCAAAACGGTATAAATCCATTCATTTTTCCCCCAAAACGCTATAAATCCATCTTTTTTTTTTTTTTTTCTAAATTTATGGTTTGTCTTTTTAAAAAAGTTTTTGTCTTTTATTTTTCGTGTTTGCATTTATGAAGAAAAAACAATATTACTTGACAGTTCTCCATTATGGACGCGAGCGCTCTGAAAGCTGCACTAAGACTTTCAAACTTTAACAGAGACCTCAAAACAGAAAGCACAAAGCCTTTCTTTAAAACGAATTTCGTTTTGTATTAATTGTATCTTAATTTTAATATATTTTTTTTTCATTAATTCATTAATATTTTCATTCCTGGATTAAATACATAAAGTAAATATAGGCTATCAATCACAACATAAGGTGCTTGAACTGGAGATTATATCATCGTGAACCGAACCGTAGCCTCGCCTCACAGGCCTAAAAAATGTGGAATATATTTACAGAAATCTGGTTCTAAACAAAACCATCCAAAACAAAATAAAACTATGTAGCCTAATAAATGTGCATTTCTCCGGTGCATGCGTTCACTAGCCTACTGCGAAGATCGCGAGTCAAATATCGTCAACTTCATCTTTGCAGCCGACACAGAAATTAATAAACAATTAAAATGTCTTATTGCAATATTTTACACATTCATAATCATTACTTTTGCTGGTTCTTTGAGGCAGCTTTTTAGGTTTATGGCGTTTTGGAAAAGAGCTCTTCACGTACAAACATCGTTTCACCAAGGCACAGCAGCCCTTCAGCACATAAGAACAAAAAGAGAAAAAGCACGGACTTACTAATTACGAAACTTTGATGTGGTTGAACAGGTGAAACAGTCACAAATTCCTCTGCAACTCAAACATTCTCAGTACGAGTTATGAAGGAAGAGAACAGCATTTCAGTTTTCAGCGCGTCCTCCTTTGATTGCTGTGTTGTGACTGGAAAAGTGCATGCAGGAGCACATGCGCAAAATGTAGGTTTGTAAAATGTCCTTTTGTAAAATAAAAAATAATTTTAGGGCGAAGCAGAGGAGGTCGTGCAAGAGGCCGTGGCGTGCAACTAGGGTCCGAGGAAGTAGAGGCTGAGGACGGGGTGGTCGCTGGAAAGCCACGATGATATTGACACGCGTTTTATTTCTTTGATTATCCAAAGACTTTTTGTTCATTACCTTTTCTTGTACTGTCTTCTTTTTTTGCCTTGTTTGCCTTCACTAACTGCATGCCGGTAATGTGAATTTTGATTGCTCTTTCTCTGCCATTGTTTTGCTATTCCTAGGTTCCGTGCCTCTCGAATTCCTCAAATCAAACGTGCGCGCGCAAGTGGGCAGATCCCGTGGCAAAAGGGTGGTTGCCATGGTTGCGAGAGAGAGTGACAGTCGCCTAAGCCAATCCTTTGATTCGTCCCGAATCGAAATAATGAGCTGTGTTTAATACAGATTAAACGGTCTAGAGTCACTTGATTTTTATACTCTTTTTTTCAGAGTACTTACATTTTAATTATGTATTGATATATATAGAAAGTTTTAACAAATTTGGATCTTTTATTTTTATATAGTCCTACCTACCCTGCCTTTAAGGACCTTTTCTTTTATGCACTCGATGAGCCCATGGACTGGTTACTTAGGAGGGCGTATGACAGAAGTACCTTTGAGGCAATGGTGGAGGGTCTCGCTCACTTTCAGGAGCGAGAGGCCAGGAAGAGGGTCCCAGTTCCGGTGACCTCAGTGCCGGTGGTCCCGAGTCCAGTGGTCCCAGTTCCAGTGGCCCCAGTTCCAGTGGTCTCGAAACGGAGGAGGAAGAGGAAGACTCCCTCCGTGACTGTTTCGGTGGCCTCAGTTCCGGTGGTCCCGAATCCGGTGGTCCCAGTTCCGGTGGTCCCAGTTCCGGTGGTCCCAGTTCCGGTGGTCCCAGTTCCGGTGGTCCCAGTTCCGGTGGTCCTGCTCGCACTGCCTGCACCACCTCAGCGATCCGTCACGTCTGCCCAGCCAGAGACTGTTCACGTCACGTCTGACGGGCCTGTGTCTTCAGACAAGATGGCCGATGCCGAGCCTGTTCACGTCACATCTGTCAAGCCAGAGACTGTTCACGTCACATCTGCCCAGCCAGAGACTGTTCACGCCACGCCTGCCGAGCCTGTGTCTTCGGGCAAGGTGGCTGCCGCTGAGCCTGTTCACGTCACGTCTGCCGAGCCTGTGTCTTCAGACATGATGGCCGCCGCCGAGAGTGTTCACGTCACGCCTGCCGAGCCTGTGTCTTCAGACAAGATGGCCGCCGCTGAGAGTGTTCACGTCACGTCTGCCGAGCCTGTGTTCCCTGACAAGATGGCCGCCGTCGAGCCTGTGTCTGTTCCTGAGCCGGTGGTGTCTGTTCCTGAGCCGGTGGTGTCTGTTCCTGAGCCGGTGGTGTCTGTTCCTGAGCCGGTGGTGTCTGCTCCTGAGCCGGTGGTGTCTGCTCCTGAGCCGGAGCCAGTGTCTGTTCCAGCTCCTGAGCCGGAGCCAGTGTCTGTTCCCGAGCCGGAGCCAGTGTCTGTTCCTGCTCCTGAGCCGGAGCCAGTGTCTGTTCCTGCTCCTGAGCCGGAGCCAGTGTCTGTTCCAGCTCCTGAGCCGGAGCCAGTGTCTGTTCCAGCTCCTGAGCCGGAGCCAGTGTCTGTTCCCGAGCCGGAGCCAGTGTCTGTTCCCGAGCCGGTGGAGTCTGTTCCAGTTCCTGAGCCGGTGGAGTCTGTTCCAGTTCCTGAGCCGGTGGAGTCTGTTCCAGTTCCGGAGCCGGTGGAGTCTGTTCCAGTTCCGGAGCCGTTGGTGCCAGTTCCAGTGCCTGAGCCGTTGGTGCCAGTTCCAGTGCCTGAGCCGTTGGTGCCAGTTCCAGTGCCTGAGCCGTTGGTGCCAGTTCCAGTGCCAGTTCCGGTGGTGCCATCTCCAGTGCCTGAGCCAGTGGTGCCAGTTCCACCGTCCAAGGGGTCGTCTCCGCCGTGGCCGCCCGAGGGGTCGTCTCCGCCGTGGCCGCCCGAGGGGTCGTCTCCGCCCTGGCCGCCCGAGGGAAAGTCTCCGCCGTGGCCGCCCGAGGGAAAGTCTCCGCCGTGGCCGCCCGAGGGAAAGTCTCCGCCCTGGCCGCCCGAGGGAAAGTCTCCGCCCTGGCCGCCCGAGGGAAAGTCTCCGCCCTGGCCGCCCGAGGGAAGGTCTCCGCCCTGGCCGCCCGAGGGAAGGTCTCCGCCCTGGCCGCCCGAGGGAAGGTCTCCGCCCTGGCCGCCCGAGGGAAGGTCTCCGCCCTGGCCGCCCGAGGGAAGGTCTCCGCCCTGGCCGCCCGAGGGAAAGTCTCCGCCCTGGCCGCCCGAGGGAGAGTCTGCTCCGCCCTGGCCGCCCGATGGACTCTCTGCTCCGCCCTGGCCGCCCGATGGACTCTCAGCTCCGCCCTGGCCTCCCGAACTGTCCATTTTCCCTGCCCCACCCTGGTCTGTCTTTCCTGTTCCCCCTGTCCCACCCTGGTCTGTCTTTCCTGTTCCCCCTGTCCCACCCTGGTCTGTCCCTCCCGTCCCGCCCTGGTCTGTCCCTCCCGTCCCGCCCTGGTCTGTCCCTCCCGTCCCAAGTGGAGCGTCTGGTAGCCGCTCCTTAAGGAGGGGGTAATGTCACATGCCTGTCCTGTCTCGTGTAGCACATGTGGTGTTTGTGTTCCTGTCACTGTTTTGACCCCACCCTCCTTGTTATCTCATTATTGGTTTCATTTGCCCCACCTGTTGTTCCCTCATCACCTGCCTGATTTGTCCCTTTTATAAGTTCCTTTGTGTTTGCAGTCTGTGTCGGATCGTTGTTTTGTTTACGTCTCCCGCTTTCCCGTGAAACCCCGGTATGTTGTTTTGAAGTTGTAGTTTTGGTTATTTCATGTTTTCCCCCTTGAGGGTTTTTGTTTCATTTCATGTTTCTTTTATTTAATAAATATTCTTTCTGCATTTGAGTCCTCTCCTTTAGTTTTTCCTTAGTTATACGTGACAGATTCAGAGTTAAATTGTTAACACTAAAGCATTTTGTGACAAATATTTATGTGTTATGTTTATGTTAACTTACTCTGTGATGGCCTTTTTTTGGTCAACATTTATTGGCCCAGTGTAGCCACATGCCACAATCGCATCTGATAAGTCTATCAGCCTTTCTCCACCTTCTGCATTTTCCACCTGAAAGTAGAGACACAACCTTGATATTTGCAAAAAGAGACAAACATTGTCTGATAACTTTATATGCCTGACTTGGAAAAATGTATGCATTACACTGTTTAAATATCTCTGTCATCAGATTTTTAATATCCTGATCAGTGACTTCGAGTACACCAACATCCTTGTCCATCTCCCCATGGCACAAGAAATGGTAGCACCATCTTGTAAGGAAGTTTGGTGCAGGACCCCCCTGCACCAAACTTGTGGCAAAAATCTCCCCACAAGTCCTTTTGTGACAAAGACAAAAGCTATTTTGAACAAAATGGCAGTGGACTTTTACTACCTAATTAAACAATACAAAGTCATATATTTTATATGACAGACTGTGGCACATACTTGAAACTGTTGTCCTGGTAGTCACAGATACTGTATTTAGGGTTTTTGCCCCTTTCCCCATCTCCTTCAAAAAAACGTGCTTCAATTCCACACACCATTTCTGTAAAGAACAAAGAGCTGCTTTTGTCAAATGTATTAGATATGTATAAGATATTATTCACATTGATAATCTCTTAAATGTGCTTTTCATCATGTGTGTTGACCTTGGTGGGGCACACATACCGGTAAGGAACTCTTTACGAAGAGCGCCTTGGTCTATTCCATTTTCTCCAATGAAGGAGACCCTGAGGAGATTCTTTGGGGAGGCCTGTTTTTGCCTGGCCCACTGTTTCAGCCCCCTTTGAAACAGGTCCTCTCTTGTCACATTGATGTTGAATGACCGGGATGTGTCAACTTTCTTTTCAAGTGACATCAGGATGTCTGATACGCTACACAACAATATCAAAGCAATATTGTTGAGAATTCAGTGCTACAGACCAAGGCAAGCATCATTATCCAATCCCATTAAAAATGATTCTACAGCATACCTGCCGAAGTGCTCATCGGTGTCCTCACTAATATCTGCATCTCCCTCATTTGTGTTGCTGTAAAGATCAACAATAACAAAAAATTCCATAAACAGGTAACCTTAATCCATCATCTGTCCAAATTCTTTAATAAAAGGGGGGACGATGAGGGGACTCTACAGTGGGATTAAGCATTTTAAGCAAGTGGATACAAAATGCATCAAACTTTGTAAGATACTAAGAAGAAACTTAGAAAAGCTTTTACCTCTCCCCGCAGACACTTGCATGCACATAGATGTCGTCTTTTGTAAATAGTTGACTGCACAATGGACAAGCAACCTATGAAAATAAAAAATAACAGTGTTAAATATCCATTAAAAATGCAGATGTACTCTTTCAGAGGTCAGATGTAAACATGCTCTTTGATGAGAACAGATCATGTAAACATTTCACTGGTTAATTCTTAAAACCTAAATCTTAAGAAGAAACAGAAGCAATTTGCTCACCTTACTCTCCAAATGTGATGGCTGCACATCACCAGATGCCTGTAAAACATTTCTGGGTCATTCACATCAGATATATTTGAAATAAAATCATAAATGTATGGCTCAATAATATGAAATGCTATGTATGATCTCTTCATTTGTATTGATAGCTTACCTCTTCGTCATCCAAGTTGATAATGTCATCATCACAGTGGGTCTATAAAATTAAATATCAAGACTTGATGATTTACAAAAAAACAATAGCTATAAACAACAGTGCCAGAAGCAATTTTGGGTTAAGCTGACAGGGACACTGCTAACATGGTCCCACCATCCAATAGTTGCTGTGAAATTTAAGAAATGACACAATGACCAACCTGTATATCAAATAAGGAGAAAGAACATCAATGTTATAGTTTCAAATCAGCAAGCCATACCTCAACCTTGACTTTAGACTGGATACATGTCTTGACATGGAGACCGAGGAGCTGCAGAGGCACATACTCCTGGCATGACACACACCGGGCTTTCGGCATGGCCTGGGACTCCAGAGCTGTGAAGGGTAGGGGAGAAATGTCCAGTGTGTTCTGGATGGGCATAATGTAGAGACAGCCCTTGCCTCCCCAGCTCTTCACAAGGCTGGCCCCTGTGTATCCTTCCTCTTCAGGTGTCAACAAGTTGAGTTTCCGTTGACCTGATCCTCCTGTTTAAGTTCAAATATTAAACAAATATTTATTTTCTGCCCCTTGTTGGAAGGATCATACTTTTCAAACATGACAACTTTATAACAAACAAAAAGATTCAATAAATTTCCTTTGCTTGGAGAAAAAAGTCAACTTCAATCTCTTGCTTTTTACCCATGGCTTTGTGCAGCATCCAGGCACCCTTAAGGTATTGTTGTGAGTTATGTAAGATCTGAGAAAAATGAATGTATTAACTGCGTATTAATTTGCTTTGTAATATTATGTTGTTAAATAGGGGCAGGTTTAAATAAGATAATTGCTTCTGCCTGCTCCTTCTCAAACAAATCTTTTTTTTTTTTTATATTATTATTATTATTATTATTATTTTATTTATGTATTTATTACTTTTACTTTGTTTTTTGTTTTTGTGATGGTTGTTTTATTTTGTGGTTTTATTTATTGTTTTGTATGTTGTATAACTATGTTGATTGTTTGAGACAAATAATAAAGAAAGAAAGAAAGAAAGAACCCTCCAGTTCTGACATCTTCGGATACGTCTCAGAAAGAATGTGTGTAATCTATGAATTTAAAGTGTGTGAGTAAGATTAGCAAATATTTATCAAATCAATGAGCTCAAGACAAATCTGTTCATTAGAGTTATTGGCAGCATTCCAAAAATAAATTATATGGTTTTGGTGGCTAAGATTGGGGCTACTGTTTTCACTGGATATGCTGTTTTAGTATAGGTTAATAATATTTTGTGCAAATTTCAGTTCTTACTTCATTAAGTGTCATACCACATACCTCATTATGGCAAGCATCCTCTGGAACATTTACAGTCCTTCTTCCTAACCCAGCTTGTAAAAGCATTAGCTCATCAGATGGTTTGGGGGTTCTCTCTGTTGGGCTGTCCAGAAGAAAGAATTGGATTGGCGTTGTTTTGGTGCCTGACCTTTTTTTAGACAATCGCGAAGGAGGCCTACACTTCTGCTTATCTTTAAATAGTCCAGGGAAACACCTGTAGAAAGAGGAGTAGATGAAATTCAAATTAATTTGAATCAGCAGTCAAACAACTGTGTGAGGAACTGAAGAGGGCTGTTGTTGAAACAGCTGAGATGCATCCTTTGAACAACATCCAAACCTGGCCATATTCTTTTGAACTGCAGTCCCTGAAGGTGCCTGTGCAGGTCCACGCACCGCATTGTGCTCTTGTGGTTCCTGGGATGTGTCCTGCCTGGATACCCTGGCTGAGCTTGACTGTGCATTGCACTGTCCCTGAACTTCATTGTTCATTCAACATAATTAATTCACTGACATCATGTAACTTCTGTTGTGTTATAGGCTAAATGAATAGGTGAGCTGTATGATGATGACAGCAACACTTCCATGACGAATGCAATAAGTTGTTCCACAAACAGTATTTATATATTGTTATATGCATACAGGGAAAGCAACGTAATGTAATCAAACCACACATGTTGTCTAGAGATGGCAACGCAACCTAGTAAAGATAGTTACTCATGATACATACTGTTTGGTGTTGGATTATTCAATGTAGCTCTCAGCCTGGCCACCAAATTGAGGGCCATATTGCGCAAATCGTCCTAGAGGAATGGGGAGAAATAAAGAAATGTAACTGAAACAAACACCACCACAAATGAACTACTTTAACGTAATAAACATTTTAGAAAATAGGTCACCTCCTCTTTTGCGTCCGCCATTTTCTCTTACATCTATAAACGGCAAGATGAGCTGGATCCACACAAAAATACAATAAGGGACAATGTGAACATGTGGCTAAGTTACCCAACATTCAAAACAGTATTTTACTGCATTGGATGTTAGCCTGCAAAATCAAATGCATTAAATCAGCGTCAATAAGAATAGCACTTTTACATGTGAAAACAATTATGTTATGATTCAGTTAGCCTAAAGTTAGTTGTCTAAGATGCAGTTTTTAAAGATTAAAAGTTTTAAAATGAGTGTCGGGCGATCAGCATCACAAGTGTTGGCTAAGGCGTTAGCTACAGAACGAAAAGGCTAGCTAGTTACGTTACTTGTTGCTCAAAACTTTGTAACGTTAATGTTAACTTACTTAAAACGTAGGCTTCATCGTTCACAAATATATGCATCGATGGTAATTGATTTAACTATGATCTGCGCAGCATTTTATACGTGCAGAGACATTTTATGTATATTAGAAAACTCATTCTAATTCATTCCCACTCTTCTTCGGTGGTAACTTAACCCAACTCCGTGCTTCCTATAATGAGAGCTGTCAATCAAGGTACAAGGATGTCCCTGTGGTTGTGATTACGATGAAAGTGACCAATCATAAGAGGGTCAGTGCCCTCCTTGGTTTCCGCCCCCAAATTGTCAAAAGTCATGTAGACTCGAGCGAGCAGAAGCCCGGTGCGCGCGAGCAGGATTCCACTGTACAAGCAGAGTTAACCTATGAGAGTATGCCAGGCGCTCGCTCACAGCTATACCTGTACACCTCTCGGTTGTTGAATTTGTGCGCGAGTACTTTTATTATGCCAGCTGAAGGTTCATTTTTGCGCGTGTGAAATAACATAATGTGCTCGTGAGCATGTCTTACACACTCATAACTTTTGACTAAAAAATAACGCCATAGTGAAGTCTCACTGCTACACTCCTGTGATGAAATAGGCCTGTGCGTTTCTGTGTCCTGAGAAGCCTCAGGTGCCGCTTCACTCGCTGTTGCCTCGTAGTAAGCTGAAGCAGACTCAGATGTAGATGGCACATTTTCTTAGCCTGGTTAAAACCAGACCATTCTCAGTAGTAATTGAGTTATGGTCTGGCAAAGCATCATTAATAACTCATTTCCAAAGGGGCGTCACCAACGGACGTCGCTCAAGCTGAACACATACCCGGTCACTGCAATGTTATTGCTGATGCGCTTTCTCAATTTCGATTTCAGACTTTCAGACAGCTGTGCCCCTCAGCCAACCCGGATCCTTCAACATGCCCTCCGTTAGCAGACATAATACTAAATTAAACAACCTGCTTACGTCAGCTGGACATTACATTTCTAAAGGCGTCGCTCCATCTACACTCAAAGCCTATACGTCTGCATGGTCCGCGTTTCTAATGTTTTGTTTCTCCTTCCAAATTTCTGGTTTTCCTATTCTAATTTCGACCGTTTGCTCCTTTCTCGTCTTTAATTTTGAAAATCGCAATCTTAAAATTTCTTCTATTCGCAGACTCCTCGCCGGCATTCAACTCTACGCTAAATATTATAATCCTAATTTCCAAAGCCTTTTTTCTGAATCATCCGTTCGATTACTACTTAAGGGGTTAGCTAAATCTTCCAGCAAAATTACAGACAAACGTCTGCCTATTACCCTGCCTTTATTGCAAAGATTAATTATTTCTGTCCGCAATGGCCTTCTCTCTACGTACCTTAATATTCTTCTAGAGGCAGTATTTTTATCTGCTTTCTACGGGTTTATGCGTCCAGGGGAATTCACTTCAGAAACTAATAAATTCGATCCTGCCCGTGGTATTTCCTTTTCAGATCTACGCTTTGGACCTAAATTCTTCACACTCTTTCTTAAGCACTCCAAAACTGATGCTCAAGGTTCTGGCGTTACGTTAACATTCTCAAAAATCAATAATAATTTCTGTCCCTTCACTGCTATGGTTAAATTTCTAAAAATCCGGCCTAGAACTTCTAAATACGCACCGCTATTTATATTACCTAACGGAGCACCCATTTCCAAGGCTTGTTTTAGAACCCACTTAACCACTGTTATCAAAAGCTGCAGTCTATCCCCCTCTCTCTATACCGGCCATTCATTCAGAATTGGGGCAGCTACTACAGCAGCTGAACGAGGAATCTCTACGTCAGCTATTAAGATCATGGGCAGATGGTCTTCCTCAGCATTTGAATCATTCATCAGACCTGATTCAAAAACCATTCTTGAAGCTCAGCAAGCTCTCCAGTAACAAATCAGGTCAATTCCATGCAATTACTGGTGGTGGTGTTACTGGTGGTAACGGCTTGCATAAAAAAATAATAAAAAAATAATAATAATAATAATAATTTTTGTCTGCGTGGTCTATCGAGGCCTGTCTATGTCTGGCCTATCGTGGCAATGTCTGCGTGGTCTATTGAGGCCTGTCTATGTCTGGCCTATCGTGGCAATGTCTGCGTGGTCTATCGAGGCCTGTCTATGTCTGGCCTATCGTGGCAATGTCTGTGTGGTCTATCGAGGCCTGTCTATGTCTGGCCTATCGTGGCAATGTCTGCGTGGTCTATCGAGGCCTGTCTTTGTCTGGCCTATCGTGGCAATGTCTGTGTGGTCTATCGAGGCCTGTCTGTGTCTGGCCTATCGTGGCAATGTCTGTGTGGTCTATCGAGGCCTGTCTATGTCTGGCCTATCGTGGCAATGTCTGCGTGGTCTATCGAGGCCTGTCTTTGTCTGGCCTATCGTGGCAATGTCTGTGTGGTCTATCGAGGCCTGTCTGTGTCTGGCCTATCGTGGCAATGTCTGTGTGGTCTATCGAGGCCTGTCTATGTCTGGCCTATCGTGGCAATGTCTGTGTGGTCTATCGAGGCCTGTCTGTGTCTGGCCTATCGTGGCAATGTCTGTGTGGTCTATCGAGGCCTGTCTATGTCTGGCCTATCGTGGCAATGTCTGCGTGGTCTATCGAGGCCTGTCTATGTCTGGCCTATCGTGGCAATGTCTGTGTGGTCTATTGAGGCCTGTCTATGTCTGGCCTATCGTGGCAATGTCTGTGTGGTCTATCGAGGCCTGTCTATGTCTGGCCTATCGTGGCAATGTCTGCGTGGTCTATCGAGGCCTGTCTATGTCTGGCCTATCGTGGCAATGTCTGTGTGGTCTATTGAGGCCTGTCTATGTCTGGCCTATCGTGGCAATGTCTGTGTGGTCTATCGAGGCCTGTCTATGTCTGGCCTATCGTGGCAATGTCTGTGTGGTCTATCGAGGCCTGTCTATGTCTGGCCTATCGTGGCAATGTCTGTGTGGTCTATCGAGGCCTGTCTGTGTCTGGCCTATCGTGGCAATGTCTGTGTGGTCTATTGAGGCCTGTCTATGTCTGGCCTATCGTGGCAATGTCTGCGTGGTCTATTGAGGCCTGTCTATGTCTGGCCTAACGTGGCTATATAGTATCTGTGTGGTCTATCGAGGCCCGAATATGTATAGCCCAATGTCGCATTGTTTGTGTGGTCTATCGAGGCCTGGTTATGTTTGGCCTAACGTGGCTATATCTGTGCAGTCTATCGAGGCCTGTCTATGTCTGGCCTAACGTGGCTATATCTGTATGGTCTATCGAGGCCCGAATATGTATAACCAAATGTTGCATTGTTTGCATGGCCTATCAAGGCCTATTTACGTTTGGCCTACGTGACTATAACTGCGCAGCCTATTTAAAAAAAAAAATTTAAAAAAAATAAAATAAATAAATAAATAATAATAATAACAAATAAATAAATAAATAAATAAATAAAAAATTTTTTTAACTCAATTAAACATAGGCACATGAGGATCTAATCTAACGTTCATCATACTGATTATGGTAACTCTCTTTCTATCTTTCAGGAACCTCAGGATTCACAACCGGTGTGTATACTTTCGTCTACCAATTTTGGGGGGAAGGCTGGCCCCGTCCCGGTGGTTTCACAATCCACCTACTTTTGGGGGTCGGCTACGCCCCTGCCTTCGTTTTCAGGCAGGAGATGCAGATCCGCTACCCTCGGATTACGAACTATGGATGGGACCTACGCCAAAGAACTTTATAATAATGCTTGCTGAGCTGTCAATAAATGTATGCTTCATTACATCATTTTATCTCCCGAGTCTTTCTGGTAGAACTAAAACCAATCAGAGTGATCGTCATCGTGTAAAGCCATATGCTGCGTCCCAATTCACCTATGTTACACTACGCCATAAAAGTATGTACTCTTTTTGTGAAGAAAAGGTATTTACTTTTGAATGTGTAGCAAAAAAGTAGGCAAGCTTTGGGACATACTACTTCGTCATCTTTATCGGACGGATCTGACGCGTGCATCCTGTCACGTAAACTGCCCTGTCAATCATCTTCTCACAGTTAAAATCCTCTATTAAAGCAGAACTTGGTAACTTTTTTAACTTAATAAAACTGTCTAGAAATCATTTGGATGGTTTAACAACCTGTTCTGGTGATATTGGTGACTTTCCCCGCTCCCCCCAGCGTTCCCAGGCGGAAAACCAACCTTGCAACTTGGGGACTACCGTCCCGGCAACATAGAAATTGGAAGTCTCGTGAGAAGCGAGAACGAGCGCGAAACACGAATTGCTTTACGGCAATTCGACATAAACACACACACACGCATGTATGATGTATTACCAGATTACCCACCTCGGTAGACATAGCTCCACACGATACAGTTGGCTTGCTCTGATCAAAACAAACGCACATGAGCAGCGGTAGAGAGGGGGAGGAGGCCGCCGCAAGTGAGTTTTTTACAACCGTGTTGTGACATATACGCCCCCCACAGCTGTAGGGGGAGCTCGTAGAGAAAACATGCAACAACAAAAGGGAAAATCAGCGAAGAAGTGACTAGAGTTCGCTAGAGTTGCCGAGTTCTGCTTTAAATCTAATTTAATTTCCTACCGTTTTGGAGAGAAATGTAGTAGCATGTTCACCTGCCAGTGGGTCTTTAATGGAGACTGTCCTCATGTGTTTGCAATTTGAATATAATAATGCATTTAAAAGTTGGTGCGCTTCACCAACAGACGTCGCTCAAATGCCTCTGGGCGCAATTGGATAGACCTAAAACCAATCAGAGCGATCGTCATCGTGTAAAGCCCGCCCCAACGTTTCTGATTGGTGCCTCGATTTGGATGGATTAGAAATCGGCTTGAATGGGCTCTTTGCCAGACTACTTGCAGAGCAAATCTGAATTTGCCGGAAGTTTGTCTGGGTTTTCCCAGGCTACCGATTATATTTATCAGTGTGTTGTATATCAGGCAGGGACACGTTTGTGTGCAGTTTGTTTTGTAATTTCACCGGAACGAATAGAGAGTCTCTTCACATTGAAGCGTGCGTCCGAGTGAAGACTGTGCGCGAGCCACAAACAAACACAGTCTCCACGCCACTGATCGCAGCGGCAATGAGCACTTTGATCACTCGATTTCAGAAACAACACATTTCTGCGCTAGACTGAACAAACGAACGAAATGAATGCTCTGCTAGTTAACTGGAGATGTTTTGTTTATTTGTATTGGTACATTCGTGCTGCGAGATGTTTCAAGAGTGGTGGGGACATGTCCCACCCATCCCACCCGCAAATTACGGCGTCTTTTTTCGTCCTGAGGTAGCCTGTAAAAGGATATTTTGGGGTCTCCTTTTTTGTTGTTGCACCCCACCGCACAACATAGCTAGTTCCTTTGCGACTGACGCAAATCAGGTACTCAAGATGGCGGCAGACAAGTTTTAGAAGTGAGTGACGTCAGTGAGGAGATGTTGGTGACATCATCTGATATTCATCTATAGTCAGTAAACGTCACTCCTGTAGATCTGGATCTTCCAGCTTTCATCATGTTTCCAATATTTAATCCATATCACATGAGTAAGAGTGCTGTTGATCTGAATATCAGTACGGTGGCTGTGATTGGGCCGTGATGATCACATGACTGATGTCCAGCACTACAGCAACACTCAGATCAATAAACAAGAAGTTTTCATTTATATTCCACTTCACACAATTAGACCGATTAGAGACCGTTTTAGCATTCATGTTTTCAGGATAATTGACATTTACCTGATTATTTCAGTCAATGTGTGTTTATTCTTTTCTAACTTTTTTGCATCATAATTATATATGATTATATATCATATTTTTTCTTGTATTACATCAAATCACTGAAGCAGTAAATTCTGCACATTCTCAGTGTTTGTTCAACATGAGACTAAATGAATAATTATTTCAGTTATAGAGGAGAAATGATCATTTGTTCATTGGAATAAATGGATGTAAAAGGTATTATATAGTAATAAATTGTATACAAAAAAATATTTTTATTAACAAGTGTCATGATTTTTTGTACTTCATTAAAGGCTATTTAGATCAATACTTGATCCAGCAATATTCAGAAATGGGTGCAGCTATTAGGCTATTTTTCTGTTTAACTTTTTTCAAGGAATGGGTGGATCAAAATATTATTTTTGTTTCTGATTTATTCAGTGCTCAAGGAGACCTTCTTTCTTTTTCTGAGTTTATGTCTCTGAAAGGTGCTGTAATTTCAGTAAGAGATTTTAATAAGGTGACTAAAAGTATTCCTGTCAGTTAAGAACCTTGATTAAAGCGCATTTAAGATACGACTGTTTAAACAATTATATTCCTACTTGCAATCAGTGGTGTTAATGTTTTAGATAAAAATGCAACAACTTCTTTATTAGAAATGCACTTTCTTCAACTCCAAGAACCCTCCCTAAAGCACGATCTACATGGAGAATCTGTTATCCGAACTCTGATTTCAATCACTTATGGACTTTTCCTCACAAACTTTTTAACCCTAATAATTGTTAGTTTTTGTCAGATTTTCAATGTAATGATGTTAATTTTGATTATACTGTATTATTACTTTGTCTTCTGGGTAAGTTTCATCTTCACCAAGCCAGAATCATTCAATGTAATCCTGATTTTAGAATATTCTCCTCTGATATAAAGTCGCTTTTTACTTCCCTTAAGAAAATATCAAAACCTTTGAACTCAACAGTTTCTAAAACATATAATAACCTTGAGTCTGTTTTAAGGAACCTTTAATTTTTTATATTGACAAAATGTAATATTGTATTGATTTGTGTAGCCTAATTTATTCTCTTATGATGTCTCCTCATCTGTTTTTCTTCTCACTGTTAATGTCTGTAACCTATGGAAGCCCGTTTCCGCCACGTTGAGTAAAAAAAAAAAAATTCTTTAAGTCATAATAATGAGAAACTTTCTCGTAATAATGACTTAACATCTCATAATAATGAGAAACTTTCTCATAATAATGAGAAACTTTCTCGTAATAATGACTTAACATCTCAAAATAATGAGAAACTTTCTCATAATAATGACTTAACATCTCATAATAATGAGAAACTTTCTCATAATAATGAGAAACTTTCTCGTAATAATGACTTAACATCTCAAAATAATGAGAAACTTTCTCGTAATAATGACTTAACATCTCGTAATAATGAGAAACTTTCTCGAAATAATGACTTAACATCTCGTAATAATGAGAAACTTTCTCGAAATAATGACTTAACATCTAGTAATAATGAGAAACTTTCTCGAAATAATGACTTAACATCTCGTAATAATGAGAAACTTTCTCGTAATAATGTCTTAACATCTCGTAATAATGAGAAACTTTCTCGAAATAATGACTTAACATCTCGTAATAATGAGAAACTTTCTCGTAATAATGAGAAACTTTCTCGTAATAATGACTTAACATCTCGTAATAATGAGAAACTTTCTCGTAATAATGACTTAACATCTCGTAATAATGAGAAACTTTCTCGAAATAATGACTTAACATCTCGTAATAATGAGAAAGTTTCTCGAAATAATGACTTAACATCTCGTAATAATGAGAAACTTTCTCGTAATAATGACTTATTTTCTCGCACTTCTACGAATGCGCAAAGCAGCGGAGCAGAAGGGCGTGCCACACTGTCGACATCCGCTGGTCAAAGCCGTGTAAATGCATCACAGCAAACATGGCACGCTCTGCAGTGAATAACATTAATGATTGATAAATGATCAGTATATGAGACGGGCTTCCATACTAGATAGTCTTTTATTCATTTGTAATATTCATTTGTATTTTTGTGTATGAACAAGTAACACAGAAGGGTGATCCATGGATTTCAAATAGATGGAGGAATGATAAGACAGCACACCTTTCCAAATCTGTTTAAGAACGCTTAATCTGGAAATCTGTGTAAGGGTCCGTTCATACAGAACACGCTTTTTCATTGCTTTTCTAGGCATACGCGCACTAGACGGACGTTGCGCTCGCTCTTTTGCACCGTCTCGCGCATGACACGGTGTTCTAAAAACGCGGCGCTCATTGAAAAGAAGTTCAGCTTTTAAAAACACGTCTCGACCTTGCGTTTTCCCCCATTCCACTGCCCACTTAAGTTTAAATGTCCCCAAAGTCATAAACATCTTTCTGTATTGATATCTTCCAGATGAACCTGCACATCAAATATCCTAGAAGCATCTGCAAAATACGTGTTATATATTAACACACATACCCATATATTTTATGAAGATGTTACACTTAAACTTGACGAATAAATGTAATATTCCAACTTTAATCTGATAGTTTTGTAAATTCATGTAACAATTTCCATCGGTGTGCACCATAGGGTGTGCCAGGGGGGTAATTGAGCGCTCGATTTCCGTACCACCCCCGGGAGCCGCCATTGGCTAACAAGCCTTCACCTGCTGTTAGCATCCCATTGACTCCCATTCATTTTGGCGTCACTTTGACGGCGAATAACTTTACATCTGAGGCGTTTAAAGACTCCATTTGTCCATGGTTTATTTCTAAAGAAACACGACAATGTATAAAAGGCTCCATTACCTTGTATCTTACGTTATGGCCCCGTAGAAGCAGTTTTTGTAAAAGTAGGCTAACGATTGCGTCATAACCATGCGACTCTCTGGAAATTACCGTAGAGACAGGAAGAGAAGCTCATAGTCAATCGGGGGGACGTGGAGGCATAAAGTCCGATAAAGTCAAGGGAGAAGCCCATAGAGAGTCATGACGTTGCTCCTGCTCCTAGCTCATGGACAGCTCCTACTCACGCTTTCCGTCTCTACAAGATTCGGAAGGGAAAGGTTCAGATTTCGGTTGGCAAAGCTACTAGAAAACTTACAACTGTCAGACGGGTTGCTCACGTCACATCCACGTCGTCAAGCTCAGTTTGAGTCTGCGCAGTACGCTCGGCAATCAGGAAATGAGGGCTTCTAATTTGCTTCACTTCTCTCCGTTGAAACCTATGGGGTCGCTGTGTACAGTTTATATACTGTCTATGGGGTGTGCACAAGCAGGCGTCCTTCGTTACCATGGTAACCGTCCTGCTTCTGCATTCCACTTTCACACCTTATCGTGCGCATGGAAAAGTATGGAAGATATAGGCCTACTGATGATGTTATTTAATGATACTACAGATTGCACTTAGTAGATCACACTGACTTTAATGAAAACAACTGTTTTGCAGAGCGTGCCATGTTTGCTGTGATGCATTTACACGGCTTTGACCAGCGGATGTCGCTAGTGTGGCACGCCCTTCTGCTCCGCTGCTTTGCGCATGCGTAGAAGTGCGAGAAAATAAGTCATTATTACGAGAAAGTTTCTCATTATTATGAGATGTTAAGTCATTATTTCGAGAAAGTTTCTCATTATTACGAGATGTTAAGTCATTATTTCGAGAAAGTTTCTCATTATTACGAGATGTTAAGTCATTATTACGAGAAAGTTTCTCATTATTACGAGATGTTAAGTCATTATTTCGAGAAAGTTTCTCATTATTATGAGATGTTAAGTCATTATTACGAGAAAGTTTCTCATTATTTTGAGTAATAAAACATTTGCTTTCTAAAGCCCTAGATGGTAATTGTTTCTCATGTGGATATCTGTAAAAAAAATATTAATACATTTACACTGCATTTACAATTACATAAATGCTATGATTGTTATTTTATTTAATATTTAAATATAAAAATATTTAATTTTTAATTTCTAATTTCTAATTAAAGGGTACATTGCAACTTGCACATGGGTGTTTTGTTATTTTGGGCCATGTGCTCATGTCATTGTCTGATCCCTTCCCCTTGTTATCTGATTATTGTTTGAGTTCTTCCACCTGTTCCCTCTTGATTAGTTCCCTTTATAAGTCCCCTCTTGTTTGCAGTCTGTGTCGGTTCGTTGTCTAATGTTTCCTGTTCCCTGTGATTCCCTAGTGAGTTTATGTTCTGTTTTTGTTTTGTATTTACTAGTTATGTTTTCCCCCTCGTGGGTTTTGTTTTTGTATTTGTTTTTCTTTTAATAATAAACAATCATTCTCCTGCACTTGAGTCCTCGCACCTTTTTGTATTATATTTAACCGTGACAGAACGAACCGACCACATGAGGACTCAGCGGAGAAGAGGGGCGCAACCAGTCTCCTGTCCGCAATGGGAGCGGATTCTCCAATTCAAGGAGCTAGTCTCCCTCCGTCAGCAGGGGACGGAGGTGAGAGAGTTCAGCCAGAGGTTCAGCAGCGCAGCTGAGGGGCTGAACCTTAGCGAGGAGGCTCGAAAAGATTTATTTAATCATGCGCTTGATGAACCGATGGACTGGCTGATCCGAAGAGCTTTTGATAGGGTCAGCTTTGAGGCGATGGTGGAGGGTCTTATTCGCCATCAGGAGAGAATTGCCAGGAAGGTGGTCCCAGTTCCGGTGGTCCCGAGTCCGGTGGTCCCAGTTCCGGTGGTCCCGAGTCAGGTGGTCCCAGTTCAGGTGGTCCCGAGTCAGGTGGTCCCGAGTCAGGTGATCCCAGTTCCGGTGGTCCCGTGTCCAGTGGTCCCAGTTCCGGTGGTCCCGAGTCCGGTGGTCCCAGTTCCGGTGGTCCCGAGTCCAGTGGTCCCAGTTCCGGTGGTCCCGAAACACAGGAGGAGAAGGAAGACTCCCTCCGTAACTGTTCCGGTGGTCCCAGTTCCGGTGGTCCCAGTTCCGGTGGTCCCGAGTCCGGTGGTCCCAGTTCCGGTGGTCCCGAGTCCGGTGGTCCCGAGTCCGGTGATCCCGAGTCCGGTGATCCCGAGTCCGGTGATCCCGAGTCCGGTGATCCCGAGTCCGGTGGCTCCTAACACGGAGACCATCCCGGAGGTGACTGCCGTCCCTGATGTACCGCCCAGGCGTCTGGCTCTGCCCGCGCCGTCCAGGCGTCTTGCTCTGCCCGCGCCGCCCAGGTGTCATGCTCTACTGGCCCCGCCTGAGCTGCTCGCACTGCCTGCACCACCCCAGCCAGAGACTGTTCACGTCACGTCTGCCGGGCCTGTGTCTTCGGACAAGATGGCCACCACAGAGACTGTTCACGTCACGTCTGCCGGGCCTGTGTCTTCGGACAAGATGGCCGCCAAAGAGACTGTTCACGTCACGTCTGCCGGGCCTGTGTCTTCGGACAAGATGGCCACCACAGAGACTGTTCACGTCACGTCTGCCGGGCCTGTGTCTTCGGACAAGATGGCCGCCACAGAGACTGTTCACGTCACGTCTGCCGGGCATGTGTCTTCGGACAAGATGGCCACCACAGAGACTGTTCACGTCACGTCTGCCGGGCCTGTGTCTTCGGACAAGATGGCCACCACAGAGACTGTTCACGTCACGTCTGACGGGTCTGTGTCTTCGGACAAGATGGCCGCCACAGAGACTGTTCACGTCACGTCTGCCGAGCCTGTGTCTTCAGACAAGATGGCCGACGCCGAGCCTGTTCACGTCACGTTTGCCGAGCCTGTGTCTTCGGACAAGATGGCCGCCACAGAGACTGTTCACGTCACGTCTGCCGAGCCTGTCTTCGGACAAGATGGCCACCACAGAGACTGTTCACGTCACGTCTGCCGAGCCTGTAGCTGTGTCCCAATGTGAAGGCTGCATCCTTTGAAGGACTGAAGACTTCAAGGATGCAGCCTATGCGTCCTCCGAAGGACGCACCATGTAGCCTCCGTAGGATTTCCTAATTGCGCAGCCAGGTGTTCCCGATTACCGCTCCAGGCGCCAAGCAACGGTGCGAGAGTATGCTGCCATCCTGACAATTCATTTGATATGCTATGGAGCCAGAACTGGCTATTGTCATTTTTATGTTTTATATTTTACTGGAGGACATGGTATTAAGGATGTTTCAGGTCATACTTTCGGCTTAGCCGAAGATTCAAATGTTCATTTAGCCTATATCTTACCTTGATGTGATTTTGTAGGCTAGTGTATTCTTTTTATTATGCACATAAATGGACCATGGTAAATATATTTACACAGGTTTTTAACCCCATTTGAATATAAAACCCAGTTGAATATAAAAAGTCCAGTGCGAATGTTACTCCCGCTCTTCATCGGCAGCTGTCAGTCACTGTTGCTAGGCGACAAGAACAGTCCGCCGTAGGCTAGACCGGTCCGAGCGCTTCAGATGCGCCCTTTGAAATGGGACGGAGCTGTAGTTAGCAACAATTTGTTAATATTGTGACAATAGGCCTACATTTTGTTACTTTAATTTTCAAAATAACCAGTGGTGGTATGTAAGGAACATACTCGAAGTAATTTTCCCACACGGGACAGCAACACTACAAAACTGTTATTTTACAACATGATGCATTGTTTTACATTAAACTACACAAAAGTATATAGTTTAAATGTATCAACCTTGAAAATATTCTGAAGTAAAATGCAACATGCAGTAATAGAAATGCAGAATTCCTTTACTTTTACTCTTGATACCTTTAGTACATTAGAGTATGCAAGATAATGGAAAAAAATAAAATAAAAAATTGCTTAACTAAGGTTTAAAATATATGACTAGTAGTTTTTCACCAATGTGGTATTAGTGGTTATTAAAAGTACTTTAGTGTAATAAAGTATCTCAATATTTATTTCATGAGTCAGCCCTGCAAACCTGTTGGTAGACAACTTAGTGGATAGTGAAAATATGCAGTCAAACACTCAGGAGAGCATCCCAGATGATGTCCCACCAGCAGAAGCCTTACCAGGGTCTCTATTGTGGAGCCCATCCCGGTCCAGCAGCTCACCAGGGTCTCCCACTCAGCTGAATAAAAGTCTACATCATTTTTCTTATTTTATGTACTGTAAATTTAAATGTTTATGTTGAATTTGATATGTTTAACGTATGTTGTAAATAGTTGGGGGGAAAAAAGGTATAGAAGAATTTGTTTCATGTAGAAATTATGACTATCATTACAAAAATAAACAATGTCCAGAGCAATGAATTCTCTTTTATTAACACATTTAAAGTGGCATAAAAATAAATAAATGTACAGATTTTTTTAGATTTTTCCTTTTAAAAAATATAGGTGAAAAAAAAGTTAAACAAGAATATATATATATATATATATATATATATATATTTCTCAATAATTCTTTCAAGAAGAGAAAACAGCCTGTCCATCCTCTCCCTACTCTCCAGTGCTCTCCTCGCCTCTGCAGTCCCATGTCTTCTCTAATCAAGTCCAAAAACTCATCCTCTCTGTCTCGCCTTCTTCGTGGTGCTGGTGCTGATGCTGTTGCTGGTGCTGGTCCTGCCTCCTCCTCTTCTTGGGCACCCACTGCTGAACTCGGCCCTGGTCTGTCCTCGGGGATTGAGGCAATGAGGACAGGGGGTTGGTGCAACGCCTCTGTCCCAACACCTGATCCATGAGGACAAACCAGGGCCAAGTTTCAGCAGTGGGTTTCCCACTCACACCCTCTCCTGTCCCAGGACACGTGCAATCTAAGGCAGAGCAAATTAACCATGGCTTGTTAACAACAACAGCACAATACAACAGCACAATACATTTCAGCAAAGATGTGTGTATTAATTTTCTTATATATATAAAACTATATACCCATATAAAAATGGGTCTGGGGAATCTAACTCCCATACAGGCACAAAATAATATATATATATATTATTTTGTGCTTGTATGGGAGTTACATACCCCAGACCCATTTTTCCCTGAATTGTTCTAAAAAAGCAGAAAAGGGTACTTAACACAGGGGTGCAATCTTAAGTGCATTGTTAACACTGCAAAATATGACACATCAAGACCAATTTATACCAACATTAAAAACCAAATTTGGGGGTTGGTTGTTTTAGGCTTTATAGGGTGAGTGATATTTCTTATGATACACAAGTGAGATAGACAAGTGCAAATATTACAAATAGGTCGTTAAACTAATAACTTTATTACCACAAGTTTTGCCTAAAACTACCTGACAAATGAAGCCATGCAATGATGACGAAGGAGTTAAGATGAAGTTTATAATAAACTTTAACTGTGGTTTCGCTAGCTATTTGAGTAAATGAAAACATAATAGGCTACTTACATTTAAATGTGAATTTGCTGTCCACCACCGATCTCTCGGCCGCCGGCCTGTCGTCAACGGCGCGCAATGACTTATGGGGTAGGATAGGCCGCTAAGTGTCCATTTATGTATCCTTCTTTTCACGGGGAAATGAAGGGCGCATTTGGCGTCGCTTTTGAATCAGGGTAGCCTTCGTCGCGGCGCGATGACGCAACCGTCCTTTGAACACGGCCTTCGGAGGATGCAGAATTGAATTGGGACAGCCTTCATCGAGCCGCGGTGACGCAATCGGCCTTCAAATACGGCCATCCGGCCTTCAAATACGGCCTTCGAAGGACGCAGCCTTCACTTTGGGACACAGCTTGTGTCTTCAGACAAGATGGCCGACGCCGAGCCTGTTCACGTCACGTCTGCCGGGCCTGTGTCTTCGGACAAGATGGCCGCCACAGAGACTGTTCACGTCACGTCTGCCGAGCCTGTGTCTTCGGACAAGATGGCCGACGCCGAGCCTGTTCACGTCACGTTTGCCGAGCCTGTGTCTTCGGACAAGATGGCCGCCACAGAGACTGTTCACGTCACTTCTGCCGAGCCTGTGTCTTCGGACAAGATGGCCGCCGCTGAGCCGGTGTCTGTTCCTGAGCCGGTGGTGTCTGTTCCTGTTCCTGAGCCGGTGGTGTCTGTTCCTGTTCCTGAGCCGGTGGTGTCTGTTCCAGTTCCTGAGCCGGTGGTGTCTGTTCCAGTTCCTGAGCCGGTGGTGTCTGTTCCAGTTCCTGAGCTGCCCGAGGGAAGTCTCCGCCCTGGCCGCCCGAGGGAAAGTCTCCGCCCTGGCCGCCCGAGGGAAAGTCTCCGCCCTGGCCGCCCGATGGACAGTCTGCTCCGCCCTGGCCGCCCGAGGGAGAGTCTCCGCCCTGGCCGCCCGAGGGAGAGTCTCCGCCCTGGTCTGTCCCTCCCGTCCCGCCCTGGTCTGTCCCTCCCGTCCCGCCCTGGTCTGTCCCTCCCGTCCCGCCCTGGTCTGTCCCTCCCGTCCCGCCCTGGTCTGTCCCTCCCGTCCCGCCCTGGTCTGTCCCTTCTGGTCTGTCCCGCCCGTCCCACCCGTCCCTCCCGTCCCGCCCTGGTCTGTCCCTCCCGTCCCGCCCTGGTCTGTCCCTCCCGTCCCGCCCTGGTCTGATGGAGCATCTGGTAGCCGCTCCGTAGGGAGGGGGTAGTGTCACATGCCTGTCCTGTCTTGTGTTGCACATGGGTGTTTTGTTATTTTGGGCCATGTACTCATGTCATTGTCTGATCCCTTCCCCTTGTTATCTGATTATTGTTTGAGTTCTTCCACCTGTTCCCTCTTGATTAGTTCCCTTTATAAGTCCCCTCTTGTTTGCAGTCTGTGTCGGTTCGTTGTCTAATGTTTCCCGTACCCTGTGATTCCCTAGTGAGTTTATGTTCTGTTTTTGGTTTGTATTTACTAGTTGTTTTCCCCCTCGTGGGTTTTGTTTTTGTATTTGTTTTTCTTTTAATAATAAACTATCATTCTCCCGCACTTGAGTCCTCGCACTTTTTGTATTATATTTAACCGTGACAATCTTGTTGTGTACATTGCAAAATAAATACATAAGAGTATATTAAAAAAGTACGGCAACATATATAATCTCTTGAACAAAATACATTATAACAAAGGTCAGTGAACTGCTATGGCAGAGCTATATTTATACACTTTTTGTAGAACATTTAAGTTATACATGTATTACTGAAGAGTACACTATGAATATTACATCACTAAATAAATAAGCATCACAATGCAATTTTCTGAAAAAAATTTAAATAAAAGTTACAGAAAAACAATGTGCAGAAGTGAATAATGCATTATGTACAAACTCAGGCCTACAAACGGCTGAACCAAAGAAACAGAAGAGTTTGAGTGTCACATCTTCATCTTCAACTGGACGATCACTTCTCTGAGAGCGACTAATTTTCCACAACTGAGGGCTTGTGGTTCAGACACTGTAGTGTGTGAAGACTGCTTTATCACAGGATCTGTGAAAGGAAGAAGAATTTATATAAAATTAACCAATGATTAACATTTTTGTATCCATGTTTGAATATATGTATAATAATTTGCATAGAAATGCATTAGAATGCATTAAAAGCTTTGGCTATATCCTCATCAAGCTGGACATGAGTGTCTTTTATCCTCTTGTCTGTTGTCACTATACAGAACTCTATGAGTTATAGTGAACATGAGATTAGAAGCCCAACACAACTTACAGTGAGCAAAGTTCAATCAAAAACTCACAGATATAGTTATTTGCAGCAATAAAGCAACCTGTGAGTATTAGAGGGTATGTTGTATATTGATAATTGTGGTTTATTTAAACCTAGGTTATTTCTCATGAACTTGTCTATTGTGGTCATGCTAACATGCTCTCTCTTCATCTCTGTTGCAAAGATTTAAAGAAACACCATGTAGTTTTTCAACCTTCATAATATATTTCCAAGACCCTTGTGATGGTACATCGACTTACAATAGTTTGAATGACACGTCTGCCATAGCCTGACGAGGTCTGTATCGCTTTTACTGGCACTACGGAACTTCGGGGTTTGGGTAGTAACCCGAGCACAAAAAGCACTACAAAATTCGACTGCTTTATGGCATACATCAGTAACTTCTGAGGGCAGATCTTCATCTCTTCGAGTCTGCTTCGACTTCGACTTCGACTTGAAAAGCTTGGCTCTGATTGGTCAAATTGAATGTAGCTGAACTGAAAAAGACGTTCTGTCACACTTTGTAAAAAATACGACTGGCACAGACAAGTAACGTTAATATAATACAAATCTTACCTAGAATCACAATATAATGAGGTTCCAAATGTCAAAAATGGTAAAATAAAAAAAAAAACTGGAAGAAGCTATTTTGAAAATTAAAAACAACACTATGTTTTCTATTAAAACATGTGCACTTTTTAGAAATATGTTAAAAGTATGCTTGTTTTTAGTATATTTCTTAAAAGTGTAACCAAGCATATATTTATTACCAATGTACTTATAGTGCACTTTGTAGAAATATGTTAAAAGTATGCTTGTTTTTAAATATATTTTTAGAAAATATACTAAAGTACAATTATTTTAAAGTGTGTTAAAAGTTGTATTGTAAAAATAGGTAAAAAGCATGATGCTAATATACTTTTAATATATTTAAAGATATTAAAATTTTTTTGTTTGTATATTTGCAATGTACTATTGAAAAAGGGAATATATTTCAAATACAATAAAGTATACTTTTTTTCCACTAGGGTGTCTTAATTGGTAACACTTTACAATAACGTTTCATTAGTTAACAATAGTTAACATGAACTAATAATGAACTGCACGTATACAGCATTTATTAATTTTGTTAATGGCAATTTCAACATTTACTAATACTTCATTAAAATCTTGTTAACATTAGTTAATGCACTGTGAACTAACAATGAACAGCTGTATTTTTATTTAACGTTAACAAAGATTAACAAACACAGCAACAACTGTGCTCATGGTTAGTTAATACATTAATTGGATGTTAATACATAATACACTTCCAAGATGGCAGCGCGCGTGGTCACAGCGGCTCACGGCTCTTCTTTTCAGTATTCTTTTTTTTTTCTTTTTTGTCGTTTTTGTCGTAACTTTTTCTTGTTTGTGTGTGCACACATCGATTCTGAGAACATTCGTCACACCCGTCAGAACCTTTTGGACATCGGTGACCAGCATCAGATATCTATTTCGAGTGTCTTTCATTATACACACAACATCCCAGACGACACAGCGAGACCGCTGGGCTCCCGGTGGATTGTTGTCGGGCTTAGGAGGCGGTGCAGACGGAGGAGGGAGAGGAAGCAGAAATGGGTCCGCAGGTCCGGTGTTATGCTAAGGCTAAGAAAACAACCATACAAGCCATTTCTACCGTGCCTGTATCTCCCCAATGCCAGATCCCTGGTGCATAAAACGGATGACTTGGAATTACAATTCGCTGGAAATCGCTATGTTCATGATTGCTGTGTTTTGATTATCACTGAAATCTGATTTCACCCGGGGATACCCGATGCTAGCATGTATATTCCACCCTACGCCAATGTAAACACAGCGCTCTCTCCTGCTGAACACCATAAATGAACAACAGCAGGCCCACCCCGATGGTGTTCATGTAATTGCAGGAGACTCTAATAAGGCTAACTTGAAAACTGTACTCCCGAAATTCTATCAACATGTCAAGTGTCCTACTGGAGGAGAGAACACTTTGGATCATGTTTATTCCAACATTAAGCACGTGTACAGAGCCATACCCCTCCCACACCTAGGCCAGTCAGGCCATCTCTCTCTCCTACTCTCCCCAGCCTACACCCCCCTCAGACGCAGTGCCAGGCCTACCATTAAGACTGTTACAACCTGGCCTGATAATGCACTTTCCAAACTACAGGATTGCTTCAGCCAGACGGATTGGGACTTATTTGAACACCAGGAGTTGGAAACATTACTGGACTATATCAAGTTCTGTATCAGAAATGTGGCTGTGAACAAAAACATTCGGGTTTTCCCAAACCAGAAACCCTGGATGACCAACCATGTCCGCACACTCCTCAAAGCCCGTGACACTGCCTTCAGGTCAGGAGATAGAGCTCTGTACAGGGCTGCTCGAGCCGACCTGAAACGTGGAATTAAGAAAGCCAAAGCGGACCATAGGAGGAGCACAGTGTCCCACCTGTCCAGAAACAATATACGGGAGGTGTGGCAGGGCATACAAGATATCACTATAGAGGCTGTGATGTGACAACAGGAGATCTGAGTGCGCCGCTGGCAGAGGAGCTAAATTACTTCTTTGCTCGCTTTGAAACTCATCTGCTCCAACCCTGCCTTCACCTTCACTCCCATCTGGTTCCTGCACTACTTCAGTACTGCCCCCATTCCCACCTGGTTTCTGCACCACTCTACTCACTGTGAGGGAGCACGATGTCAGACGGGTGCTCCTGGCAGTGAACCCCAGGAAGGATGCCGGCCCAGACGGAGTACCTGGCAAGGTGCTCAGAGCATGTGCCCACCAGCTCGCCCTCATCTTCACCAGAATCTTCAACCGCTCCCTGGCTCAGGCAGTCATCCAGTCCTGCTTAAAATCAACCACAATCATTCCAGTGCTGAAGAAGTCTCCCATTACCAGCCTAAATGATTATCGTCCTGTGGCCCTCACTCTGGTAGTTATGAAGTGCCTCGAGAGACTGGTTCTTCAGCACATCAAAGACTATCTCCCCCCAGACTTCGACCCCTATCAGTTTGCATATCGTGTGAACAGATCCACAGAGGATGCCATCGCCGTAGCTCTCCACTCTGTGCTGAGCCACCTGGAGCAACAGCAGAGCTACGTCCAGATGCTCTTTGTGGACTACAGCTCAGCTTTCAATACAATCATTCCAGACATTCTCATCACTAAACTGGTCACTCTCGGCCTCCCCCCTCTCACATGTGCCTGGATAAAGAACTTTCTCACCAATCGGCCCCAGATGGTGAGACTTGGTCCCCAGCTCTCCTCCACTCGCACGCTGAACACTGGCTCCCCACAAGGCTGTGTGCTGAGCCCCCTCCTGTACCGTCTCTACGGGGATCAGCTGGAAATAGCGACATCACTTGGTTTGATTTAAAATATTAACATAATCTGAATGCAATCTTTCCATTACTTACTTTTCAAATGTTTTCAAATGTATCAATCGAGTGTTCCAGTGGGCCGCATTTAAAAATATTGCTGGCCGCTATTTGCCCATCCCTGATATAAGTGATTGCTAGGCTGCATAAATTAGGTCAGGCGGAACCGGGAACACTTCCTATAACACCTGATGTACTCGTTACATAAGAAGATTAGCATCTACGCTAATATTTGTCTCTCTGTTTATCCCGAGGGTACCGTACCCCAGATCAGAAGAAGGACCTGCACCTAGACACAACCACAACACATGATGTAGTCAGACAGATCCGGGCCGTATCTAGACACGACCACAACGCATGATGTAGTCAGCCAGATCCGGGCCGTATCCAGACCAGATGGTGGACCTGCACCTAGACACGACCACAACACATGATGTAGTCAGCCAGATCCGGGCCGGATCCAGATCAGATGGAGGACCTGCACCTAGACACGACCACAACGCATGATGTAGTCAGCCAGATCCGGGCCGTATCCAGATCAGATGGAGGACCTGCACATAGACACGACCACAACGCATGATGTAGTCAGCCAGATCCGGGCCGTATCCAGATCAGATGGAGGACCTGCACCTAGACACGACCACAACGCATGATGTAGTCAGCCAGATCCGGGCCGTATCCAGATCAGATGGAGGACCTGCACCTAGACACAACCACAACACATGATGTAGTCAGACAGATCTGGGCCGTATCCAGACCAGATGGTGGACCTGCACCTAGACACGACCACAACACATGATGTAGTCAGCCAGATCCGGGCCGTATCCAGATCAGATGGAGGACCTGCACCTAAGGTCAACGCATGCGCTGACGCATGCGCTGACTACACAACGCATGATGTAGTCAACCAGATCCGGGCCGTATCCAGATCAGATGGAGGACCTGCACCTAGACACGACCACAACACATGATGTAGTCAGCCAGATCCGGGCCGTATCCAGATCAGATGGAGGACCTGCACCTAAGGTCAATGCATGCGCTGACGCTGATGCATGCGCTGACTACACAACGCATGATGTAGTCAGCCAGATCCGGGCCGTATCCAGATCAGATGGAGGACCTGCACCTAGACACGACCACAACGCATGATGTAGTCAGCCAGATCCGGGCCGGATCCAGATCAGATGGAGGACCTGCACCTAGACACGACCACAACGCATGATGTAGTCAGCCAGATCCGGGCCGGATCCAGATCAGATGGAGGACCTGCACCTAAGGTCAACGCATGCGCTGACGCATGCGCTGACTACACAACGCATGATGTAGTCAGCCAGATCCGGGCCGGATCCAGATCAGATGGAGGACCTGCACCTAGACACGACCACAACACATGATGTAGTCAGCCAGATCCGGGCCGTATCCAGATCAGATGGAGGACCTGCACCTAGACACGACCACAACACATGATGTAGTCAGCCAGATCCGGGCCGGATCCAGATCAGATGGAGGACCTGCACCTAGACACGACCACAACACATGATGTAGTCAGCCAGATCTGGGCCGTATCCAGATCAGATGGAGGACCTGCACCTAGACACGACCACAACGCATGATGTAGTCAGCCAGATCCGGGCCGGATCCAGATCAGATGGAGGACCTGCACCTAGACACGACCACAACGCATGATGTAGTCAGCCAGATCCGGGCCGTATCCAGATCAGATGGAGGACCTGCACCTAGACACGACCACAACGCATGATGTAGTCAGCCAGATCCGGGCCGGATCCAGACCAGATGGAGGACCTGCGCCTAGACACAACCACAACACATGATGTAGTCAGCCAGATCCGGGCCGGATCCAGATCAGATGGAGGACCTGCACCTAGACACGACCACAACACATGATGTAGTCAGCCAGATCCGGGCCGGATCCAGATCAGATGGAGGACCTGCACCTAAGGTCAACGCATGCGCTGACGCATGCGCTGACTACACAACGCATGATGTAGTCAGCCAGATCCGGGCCGGATCCAGATCAGATGGAGGACCTGCACCTAGACACGACCACAACACATGATGTAGTCAGCCAGATCCGGGCCGTATCCAGATCAGATGGAGGACCTGCACCTAGACACGACCACAACACATGATGTAGTCAGCCAGATCCGGGCCGGATCCAGATCAGATGGAGGACCTGCACCTAGACACGACCACAACACATGATGTAGTCAGCCAGATCCGGGCCGTATCCAGATCAGATGGAGGACCTGCACCTAGACACGACCACAACGCATGATGTAGTCAGCCAGATCCGGGCCGGATCCAGATCAGATGGAGGACCTGCACCTAGACACGACCACAACGCATGATGTAGTCAGCCAGATCCGGGCCGTATCCAGATCAGATGGAGGACATGCACCTAGACACGACCACAACACATGATGTAGTCAGCCTAGACACGACCACAACACATGATGTAGTCAGCCAGATCCGGGCCGGATCCAGATCAGATGGAGGACCTGCACCTAGACACGACCACAACGCATGATGTAGTCAGCCAGATCCGGGCCGGATCCAGATTAGATGGAGGACCTGCACCTAGACACGACCACAACGCATGATGTAGTCAGCCAGATCCGGGCCGTATCCAGATCAGATGGAGGACCTGCACCTAGACACGACCACAACACATGATGTAGTCAGCCAGATCCGGGACATATCCAGATCAGATGGTGGACCTGCGCCTAGACATGACCACAACGCATCCCTGAAATGTCAGCAGAGATTGTGTCAACTAGACTCTCCCCTGTGAAGGCCTCGTCTACAAGACAGCCATCGGCACTGATCCTCAACAAACTCGTCTCCATACCGATGTGATTAATCTGATCTTCAATTAGATTGAACTGGATAAATATTCTGAATGTTCCGATCCAATCTGACTTCTGACCTGTAATGCTACCTGAATCATAATCATTCACTGTTCGTTCGTTGGCCAGAGGAGAACTGACTGACTGAGTCTGGTTTCTCCCAAGGTTTTTTCTCCATTCTGTCACTGATGGAGTTTGGGTTTCTTGCTACTGTCGCCTCTGGCTTGCTTACCCTTACGAAAAAGAAGTATACTTCCAAGTTCATTTTATGAAGTATACTTAAGTAATGTTCAAGTATATTTTTAAGTATACATTATGAAGTAAGTATACTAATGTCAATATGTACTAGTAGTAAACTTGTAAGTGTACTATTTTAATACCGCTTGGGACTAAATTGGCCCACTTTTAGTTTATAAAAGTATATGTTTAAGTGTACTATAAGTGTAACAGTAGTAAACTTTAAGTGCACAAGTAGTTCATAATTACGTTTCTAATTATGTATTAACTACTATACTAGTAGTTTACTATTTTAATACTTGTAGCAACTTTGAAATGTGCTCTCAGTAAACTACTAGTTTAGTAGTTTTATACTGCAAGTATACTTGCAAGTTTTCTTTTTGCGTACTCTCAGTAAACTACTAATGTAGTAGTTTTATACTACAAGTTTTCTTTAAGTGAACTTAACATTATACTTATAGTTTACTATTTATATATAATTTTTGCACTTGCAGTAGGCCTATACTACTATGTTCAAAAGTTATTTTTTATACTTGAAAAATAACTTTAACTGTACTTTAATTTTAAAAACATTTTATTAGCTTCATGCATCCTTTTTTATCAACACTTGAATGTTGGAAAGTTTCATAAAGAAAGGCAACATTTTAAACAAAAAAGATGAGAAAATCACATTTTTGTCAAAGACTACGCCTTGATCAGATTCAGAAACGTGATCAAAACACAGATGGAGTAGATCGAGTCCAACACCCCCACAGCTTCACAGTCGTTTCCTCTTCATTATTTTACATTTGAGTGAGCAATAGGCCTTTATCTCATTTCCTGGTTTCGGAACGTTCGAAATCGCCAAGCAGTGTACTCGCACTTCCGGTGGTTACTTAGTTACACATTTAGATGAAAAGTAGGTCAGTAAACTTAAATAAAATCGCGATATAGACCAGTGTCTGTCAATATTAAACCGCATAAAGACTATTTAAATAGGAATCGTGCATGTTCTGCGTGTCTCTGTGAATGAATGGCACCGACGCGTTTCATTTACCACACACACACACACTGAGGCACGCATGACGCTCGCGATTTTTTTCAGCCTTACTTATTAACATTAATGCACTTCATCAACACAGCCGCTCTGAGAGTCACTTCAGCAGCATTTTTTAGCTTCATTTGAGAGAAACTATCATCATAAAACACAGAGAGAAGGTCTACACGGCAACCCGTCAAAATAAAAGTTTGGTTAGCCTTTGAAGAAATTTTTGCTTAAATCATTACATTTTAAACAATTGGTTATAACAATTTAATTAAACCATTCAAATGGAATCAAGAAAAAAAAAAAAAAATTAAACTTTTGGGAGACGCGAGAGCGAAGTAGTCCAGTGATAATTAACATGAAGCCATGGTGAATGCAATAACCGGAAGACGCTGTACACTGCTTCGCGGCTACTTCCGGCGTTCTATTGTGTTGTGATAAAGGCCTATCTTCTATCACTTGTTTCAGCTTCTTCTTCTCCTGTGTTTTGATCCGGAGATTCTGCACTAGAAGATCTGTCATAGCGCCCCCTATCGTATAACAGTGAAAACACGGATAGCTGGAAAATTCAGTCAATGGTGGGAAAAAGTAGCCTGGCAAGCCAGACCTACATCAAGATGTTAGGTCTGGAAACTCACCATAGACGCGGTTTAATCCGAGGGGCGGGATAAACGGCTGTCTTTCAAAAACCTGCACGCAATAGGACAGCGCTTAAACCAACCAGAGCGTTTTCCCAACAGCGGAGCTAGTTGATAGATTCAACTTTTGCCATATCTGGCCGGCAAAACGACGAACACATCTTCCTTTTTTTAAGAATGACTTAAGTGCCGTTCTTTGCTCTTTTCTCAAAGAAAAACTTAACTCCAAGTCCTCCAGAGTCGCGGCCAAAGCCGATTCGAAAGACCGTTGTTCTCCATCAGCAGCCGTCATTCTTTGTTTTCAAGTGGCATTCTTTGTTTTCTCTGTCGCAACTCTGTCGTCATATGTTAAGCCCGCCCCCGCCTACTCTATACACGACGTGATTGGCCTGACCCAATTTAGGTTTTTGCAGCTAGAAGGTCTATTGAGAGTTGCTAGACCCCCCTGGCTGCGTCTAGATTTATAGGCTAGGGAAAAAGTAGAATTAGAGAAAATTCCTATGTACACTACCAGTACACTAGCCTACACAAAAATTCAGATACACAGAATTAGAAACATATCTGTTTTATATCAATATTTTCAAACAATGTAAGTTTCATAAGACTGTGTATGAAAAACTAAAAAGTATATTTAATAGGCTACTCGATCAGAAGATTTAACACAACTACAAGCCAAGTTTACTTTGAATACTTAATAATACTTTTAAATATATCTCGATCAAAAGATTGAGTACAAGTATAGGACAAATATACTTGGACTTTTCTTTCAGTATAAGTCAAGTACACTTAAGTGTAATTTTAAGTATATTTCTGAGAAGTACATAAAGTATATTTTTGAGAAGTATATAAAATGTAGACTGAAAGTATTCTTTCTTCTTTTTAGTTAAAAAGAAGTATACTAATAGAAACCTTGAATAAACTTTAAATTATTATTATCGCTGTATACAAGATCAGGTTCAGTTCCATGCTCATTTTATTTATCTCTATAAGCTATTCCACCAGAAAGCTTGTTACTTTATAAACTTGAACATGTTAGTTTATAAGATAAGCAATATTATGTTTTGTTTTTTGTTTTTTTAAGTATTTAATAAGCTACTAAATCAAAATAGTAAACACAAGTACAAGCCAAGAATAACTAGAATACTTAATTATACTTTTAAGTGTATCTCGATCAACAAGTACAGGCCAAAAATATACTTACACTTTTCTGTCAGTATAAGTCAAGTATACTTAAGTGGAATTTGAAGTATATTTCTGAGAAGTACATAAAGTATATTTCTGAGAAGTACATAAAATGTAGATTGAAAGTATACTTTCTTATTTTTAGTTTAAAAGAAGTACCAATAGCACACTTGAATAAACTTCTTTTTCGTAAGGGTATTTGGGGACACTGAGAGAGATCTGAGAGAATCGCAGACGAGTCGCAGACACCCGTGAGATATTTGGCATGCTTAATATCTGAACCTGTCAGCGATTCAAAATCCTGCTGTGTGAAATGTGTTCTGACTGAATATTACATCAGTGACCTATAGCCAATGAGAGAGCAAGATACAGGACAGCGGGATGTTCGGGGAGGAGTTATAGACCAGAATATTAGTATTTTTAATAGATATATAACTATATAAAAAAGAATTATATTTGTTAAGAAATGTTTTTATGCTAATGATGTGAGTAGGCTATATTTTTAATAATCAATAAGTAATACTACATAAGTATTAATAAAGGTGCTGACGAGTAGGGTTGGGAACCGAGAACCGGTTCTTATCCAGAACCGGTACTGTTTTTGAAAAAATACCGGAACCGTGTGAAATTCCTAAGTTTCGGTTCCGAAAACGGTTCTGTTGGGCGAAGTGCTGGAAGCTTATCCTTTAATAGCGACGTCTCACCTCATATTAAAATAGTAATGAATGCACTGAAAAGCCCTCGCGCTACTCAAATACGTTTTGCGTCAGATATCAACGCATAGAGAGAGAGAGAATTAAAGACAGTAGAGCTGCACGATTAATCTTTAAAAGATCTCGATTCAAACACCCACGCGATCTTATTCCTAAATTACAAAAATCTCACCCCTGAACATTCTAATCTGTTTGCGCTTTCGTTTACCGAGAGACAGCAGTTGTCAATATGAAACAGCTTTACAATCACACAGATATTTCTGTTACAAATATTCAAATGATCACAGAAGTACTGAGATAAAAGTTTATAATTTGAGTATAAACACTGATGTCTACGGTAGCAACCAAAATATTGTAAATCACCTTTTGAAAGTCGCTGCCTTCAGATAACGAGTGTATCGATTACATCTGATGCTTCAAAACATTCATAAAGACGCAGCTTTGTGTTCAGAATTTACAAAATGTATACAATGAGCGAGTGCATCATGAATGCCTTTTTTTTCAAACCGTGTTTTTGTCTTGTCCTGAATTACTACGTTAAGCCTGCAATAAGCGTTTTTACTCGGACTACACTTTAGACTGGCGGATCGCAGCCGCTGCGGAGTAGCCCAGTATGGCGGGCCGGAAGGTTCAAAAATAGGACTAATGATTTGTCGTGGGAAGTCACTTTACTATAGCCACTAGCTACTGACTTTCCCACTGATAGGCCAGCGGTGGATCTGTATACGTACCCTCCTCACACAGCGAGCGACTCACTTTCCTCACACAGCGAGCGACTCACTCTCCTCACACAGCGAGCGACTCACTTTCCTCACACAGCGAGCGACTCACTCTCCTCACACAGCGGGCGACTCACTCTCCTCACAGCGAGCGACTCACTTTCCTCACACAGCGAGCGACTCACTTTCCTCACACAGCGAGCGACTCACTTTCCTCACACAGCGAGCGACTCACTTTCCTCACACAGCGGGCGACTCACTTTCCTCACACAGCGAGCGACTCACTCTCCTCACACAGCGAGCGACTCACTTTCCTCACACAGCGAGCGACTCACTCTCCTCACACAGCGGGCGACTCACTTTCCTCACACAGCGAGCGACTCACTCCTCACACAGCGGGCGACTCACTTTCCTCACACAGCGAGCGACTCACTCTCCTCACACAGCGAGCGACTCACTCTCCTCACACAGCGAGCGACTCACTTTCCTCACGCGAGTCATGTACACATTGTCCTAATATTATAATAAAACCATACCCTTCTCAAATACTGTGGTGGTGCAATAACTAAAAATTTCAATAAAGTGTTACATGTATGTGTTGTAAACGTCATAATATTCTGAACCAATAATCTTAAATTGATTCTCAGTGCATTTTTTTTAACCTTTATAAAGGCAATTTCCCCCAAACTGTAATCTTTTATGTTAAATGATATACATTTTAAGTCACTATATGGCTTTTACCAATCAAATTGACTATCAACAAAAATATTTTATCCCACTGCAGAGAAAACAGAATCTGCATCAGAGGTGGCATTTAGATATTCAAACACCATTATGTTTTTCTATATCACATTTTTTAACTGTATGACTTACTTTCATGTTGTTGTTGTTTTTCTCTATCACCTTTTTAGCAATAGATCATTATTTGATAACACCATTCAAAAGAGTATTCAACATGAATGCCCCATGAAGTTATATGAAATTTACGTTTTTGGAAATTAACTTAAAAAGTAATACATAATGTTGAGTACTTGTGAGTTCTATCTAGCTTGTAAAAGTTCATTTAACTCGTGTCTGCAAGTTAAACTTTGGGGGAGGGTTGATACACAGCAAATACCCCAAAATACAGAGTTGTCTCCATTTTGAGTTAGAGCAGCTGCCAGCAGCAGTCCTTACGTGAATTCGTATTGAGAAATAATTGTAATTATCAATTAAAGTGCCCCTATTATGGGTTTTTGAAAAATACCTTTCATGCAGTGTGTAACGTAGCTGTATGTGAATGAACAAAGTCTGCAAAGTTGTAATATTGTTGATGATAAATTCAAAGTAAAAAAAATAGCTTTTTAAAATGCTATACATTTTTTGAAAAGAAAAATTTATAGCGCCCACCCCCACCCCCCCAAATGCTATATATCCATCCAATTTTTTATTTTTATTTTCTTCAAAAATTTATGGTTTGTCTTTAAAAAAAAGTATTTTGCCTTTTATTTTTCGTGTTTGCATTTATGAGAAAAAAAAACAATGTTGCGTGACAGTTCTCCATTACACAAAAACGTACTCGGTTACCTAATGTAACCTCGGTTCTCTCTAGACGAGGGAACGAGTATTGCGTAAGTTGCTTACGCTACGGGAAAGTCTTCTTTCTTCGAGATCTGAAGCCAAAAATTATCCTTAATTTTGTATTCATTGTCAACGCAGTGCGGCAGCCGGCAGACCAAGGCAGGCTGTATAAGCGTGCTCATTGGCTGCTCGGCGGCAACTGCTTAAGCCTATCAGCTTCGCGCCCTCCACACCCTTCTAACCGTCAAGATGGGTGTGGCCAGTGTGTATATAACGAAGGCTCACAGGCTGAATATCTGGTTTTCGTAGTCTGAAGCGCAAAAGCTCGTGGCGCGACACGGCAGGTTACGCGATACTCGTTCCCTCTTCTAGAGAGAACCGAGGTTACATTAGGTAACCGAGTACGTTCTCTTACGAGAGGTTCTCTCGTATTGCGTAAGTTGTTAACGCTACGGGAACCCCTTGTCAACGCCGTGCGCGCCGAGCATCCAGCACATGAATCCCAGGGAGACCGGGGAAAAACATTCTGCTGGAACAGGTGGCCGGTCGGAGAGACGGGCCAACACAGTACAAAGCACTTCACTCAGTGTATAAAATAGAGCGGCGCGGCCGGTCTATAAGTATATTTCAGTACAAAACAGTGGGGCCGGCAGCGCGAGCCCATACAGTACATAAGCACACATTAGGGTAAGAAAAGAGCGACATCATCAGTCTTTTACGAAGAGAATAACCCCCCGCGCAACAGAGTGTAAGACGGGCGGCCAGCAGCGCGGGCCAGCACCGGTAAACAGCGCGTAACGGGGAATGAGAAACAGAGCGTACCAGCCGGTCTGTGCATACATGTCACTTATACTGACAGCAATTTAGCCTGTAAGGCGGGAACTTCCAGGTTATAAAACCTCACGAATGTCGATGGGGAGGCCCAGCCCGCCGCCATACAAATATCGTGGATAGAAATTCCACTGGACCAGGCCCACGAAGAGGCCATGCCTCTAGTAGAGTGGGCTCTGATACCCAGAGGGCACTGCAGGTGTTTGGAGGCATAAGCTGCTGCAATCGCGTCCACTATCCACCTGGACAGGCTCTGTTTGACTTTCTCTGTTTGACAAAGAGAATGACTTTCGAGTCGTTCGGTCCGAACTCAAGACATGCAGGGCTAACAGATAGCGCGTGCAAATCCCCCACGGGGGATTCATCCGTCTGGCTCCTCTGAGGAAGCGGATAATAAGCTCGTTCCTTCCTAATGTCTGGCCGCGCGTCGTCTCAGCGAACGCTGCAATAAGCACATACACTTTGAGCGTGGAAGGGGACCTGCCCTTGTCCAACAGCTCTTGTAGGAAGGAGAGCACCCGTGGGACCCCACATGCACGTGGATCTAAGCTCTTAGTAGCGCACCATTTAGAAAACACCGACCACTTAGACGCGTAGAGCCGTCTCGTGGAGGGGGCTCTAGACTGCGTGATCGTGTTCACGACCCCTTCTGGCAGGTCAACGGGTATCCGTTGATTACCCATGCATGCAGAGACCATCGTTCTGGATGGGGATGCCAGATCGATCCACCGGCTTGAGAGAGGAGATCCTTTCTCACGGGGATCGGCCATGGGGATGAGTGCGACAGCCTCACCAGCTCTGGGTACCAGGTTTGGTTCTCCCAACGCGGGGCTATAAGAAGCACTGGGTGGTGCGTTTCCCTGATCCTCGCAATGACCTGTGGTAACAGGGAGATCGGGGGAAAAGCGTACAGCGGGAGGCTGGGCCATGTCTGGGACAGCGCATCCTTGCTTTTCGAGAAAAATTTCGGGCAGTGAGCGTTGTCTCTTGACGCAAAGAGATCGACCTCCGCTCTGCCGAATAGGCGCCAGAGAAACTGGACTGATCGGGGGAAAAGCGTACAGCGGGAGGCTGGGCCATGTCTGGGACAGCGCATCCTCGCTTTTCGAGAAAAATTTCGGGCAGTGAGCGTTGTCTCTTGACACAAAGAGATCGACCTCCGCTCTGCCGAAAAGGCGCCAGCGAAACTGGACTGTCTGGGGGTGCAGGGACCATTCTCCCGGGGGAATGATGTCTCTGGACAGTCTGTCTGGACCGACATTCAGGTGGCCCGGCACGTGCGCGGCTCTCAGCGAGCGCAACGAGCGGTGAGCCCACACGAGAAGGCGTTCTGTCAGCTTGCACAGGTTTCTGGATCTGACGCCGCCCTGTCGGTTCACATAGGATACCACTGACATGTTGTCCGAGCGGACTAGCACATGGTGATCCTGTATAAATGGGAGGAAGCGCTTGAGCGCTCCACATAAATCATCAGTTTATGTGGAGGCATTTCTCCTGGTCTGACCACAGGCCAAAGACCGGTTTGCCCTCGAAAAGAGCGCCCCAACCTGAGGTGGAAGCGTCCGTCGAGATAACTTTGCGGTGCGAGATGGCTCCCATTGTCACTCCCCACTGGTACCAGTCGGCCGCTAACCAGGGCTTCAGTGCTGAAATGCAGCTCTGAGTCACTCTGATTCGAATGCCGCCGGAAGCCCAGGCTCTGTGAGGCACTCGGGCATTCAGCCAGCGTTGTAGCGGGCGCATACGTAACAGACCCAGCTGAAGCATTGCTGCAGCTGAAGCCATACAACCCAGCATCCTCTGAAATGTCTTGAGAGGTGCGGTGCTGCCCGGCTGGAAAGACGCGGCTAGGCGTCGAATGCAGCGCGCGCGCTGTGTCGACAGGCGGGCCGTCATTGCCACAGTGTCCAGATCCAAACCCAGAAAAAGAGGTTGACTGACTGGGCACTAATGAGCTCTTGGTCCAGTTGACCGTGAGCCCCAGGCTGTCCAGGTGGCTTAGAAGCACTGTTCTGTGGGCGATGAGTTCGGCCTCTGACTGTGCTAGAATTAGCCAATCGTCCAAGTAGTTCAGAATTCGCATTCCCCGACCCTTCAGGGGAGCGAGAGCCGTGTCCATGCACTTCGTAAATGTACGGGGTGCCAGCGACAGGCCGAAAGGCAGGACGGTGTACTGATATACCTGACCGTCGAAGGCGAATCTCAAGAATGGCCTGTGACGGGGTATTATCTGGATCTGAAAGTACGCGTCTTTTAGATCGAGAGATATAATCCAGTCCCTCGGGCGAATTTGCGCGAGAATTTGCCTGGTTGTGAGCATTTTGAACGGTCTTCTCATAAGAGTTTTGTTCAAACGTCTCAGATCCAAAATTGGTCTGAGAGCTCCGTCCTTCTTGGGAACGAGGAAATAACGGCTGTAAAAGCCCGACTCGCTCATAGAAGGGGAAAACCGGTTCTATAGCCCCTTTGCACAGAAGTGTAGCTATTTCTGCTCGAAGTAGATGTGCTACTTCCCCATTCACTCTGGTCTCAGTACGCGCTTGAAAGCGCGGAGGGCGGCGAGCGAACTGCAGAGTATAGCCCTGTTTTACTGTGCTTAGCACCCATTCTGACGCGCCTGGAATAGCTTCCCACGCTTTCGCGTGTGCAGCCAGGGGCAGAATGGCCTCCGAGCTCTGATTGCCGCGCGTCGCGGGCTCGAGAGCTCGAAACGGAGGCGCGGGCGCAGCGCGCGCGCTCTTGGTGCTTAGATACGGCGGCTCGCATGGTGTGTAGGTGTGTAGGTGTGGGCACGGGGAGGTGGACACGTGACCTACTTTTAACACTCGAGCGGCTTCTGCCTGCTTTATGAGAGTGGGCTCTGTGAGAGACACGGGATTTATAGTGCTTGTGTGCAGGGGTGAACACGGAAACGTGGGCACATTCACTGCATTTGAAACACATACGGCGTGAGCCGTGCAACCAGACATTATGCTCATTTGAGATTTCTCTGGGTCGCCGTGAGAACGGTGGTTGCGCGCAGGCGAGCGGGTAGATATACCGGCTCGTTGGCTGCGAGGTAAACATCTGCAGTAGCCATGGCAATGGGGACTGACAGAGCGTGAAGCTTTGACGGTGGTCCAACCGCAGCGGGACTTAACCGTCTTTTCTTCCCTCGTGTATAGAGGCTCAATAATAATTGAGCACCATGAGTAGGAGGGGTGCGAGAGGCGGGTTCGCTTTCTGTATGTAAGAAAAGCTGGCCGCGAGCTCAGAGAAGCGAACAGCATAAATTTTATCTGTTGCGAGAGCCGGGATCGAACACGGGTCTCTGGTGCGAAAGCCTATAATTCCGCCACTGTACCACGGTGCGCGGGGACCGTTCGTCTGTCTATTTCGACAAATCACGTCTCTGCATGTCCATCTTTTGCAGCCCATCAGATCTCAGCATTTCCATCTTTTACATTTTACGACAGCCAATCAGGTCTCTGCATGTCCATCTTTTGCATTTTATGAAAGCCCATCAGATCTCAGCATTTCCATCTTTTACATTTTACGACAGCCAATCAGATCTCAGCATTTCCATCTTTTACATTTTAAGACAGCCAATCACCGTGGCCCTTTCCATCATTGCCGGAGCATGCGCATAAGTCCACCTCTTATCGCTCACAGCGAATCAATAAATACTATTTTTATTTATAGAGTTATTTTTGGAAATATATATATATATATATTTTTTTTTAAATAAACTTTTAACTTAACGTTACATTGTTTAGGTAAGACGTTGAAGGTGACACCGAGGTAAGATTTCTCTAATTAACCAGCTTTATAGTTTAAAAAAATAAAAATAAACTAGGTAAGACGACCTATGGGTAGCTGCTAAGACGTTGACGGTGTCACCGAAGTAAGATTTCTCTATTTAATTAACTAGCTTTAATTCATAGTTATTGTTGTTGTTGTTTTTTAATAAACTTTTAACTACGTTAACTTACATTGTTTTAGGTAACGTTAAGACGTTTACACCGAGGTAAGATTTCTCTATTAATATTTAATTAATAGTTTTTTCTTAAATAAACTTGTACATTGTGTTAGGTAAGACGTCGACGTTGTTGCTTTGTTTAGTCTGCTAACTAACTTAACGTTAGCTAAGAATGAATGAATGAATGAATGAATGAATGGAGTAACGTTAGCATTAGCTGAAACGTATTTTCGACAGAGAGAAACGAATGGTTTACATTGGTACAACACCTGATATTGTGTTCACTTTTAACACAGACAATGATTTTAATATGAATTAATGAGTTTTGTATTGTATTCAGGTGTTGCACCTGTTATAACAGGAGACTTTGTGTTTACCAACTGATAATTTTGTGTTTACCAACTGATAATAATCTTAAAATGATTGTATTAAATTACTTCTATATCTGCTACTACTATGTATTAATATATAATACACTGAGGTACTATGTATTAATATATAATACACTGAGGTACTATGTATTAATATATTATACACTGAGGTACTATGTATTAATATATTATATGTATTACAGAAATATATAATACACTGAGGTACTATGTATTAATATATTATACACTGAGGTACTATGTATTAATAAATTATACACTGAGGTACCATCTAATGCTATCTACATACAGGAGTTTTATAGTAGTTAGTTAAAACTAAACTACCCATGTTGATATGGTTAAACCATTTACTGAATAGTTACAAATTTAAAGTGAATAGTTACAATTTTATTTACTCTAGTAATAGAAGATGGCATCCAAACACAAAAAGCACAGGGCTATGAGCGAAGAGGAGTGGATGTCACGCCTGCAAAGGTTTGCTGCTGTAGGGGTCTGGCCTTCTGAGGCAGGAAACAGGCCGGCACCCCGCCAGAAAAAGTGGCATGACCTGTATCTGAAGGTAAATTTAGATAAAGTGTTATGTGTACAATAATAAAACATAAAGCTATGTCACATTCTTCACATTCTTATGATTCACTGCCAAACAATATTACAGATTGGAAAATGTCCAGTGCAGTTTAGGGGACAAATGCCTTTGTTTGGAGGGACACAGATATGTAGTTGTGGATTTCATATAGTAAAGGTATCCACAATCTTTTCCTAAAATTATGAAATGTTGGTGTTGTTGTCTCTATTATTAAATTTAATTTTCTTTTCTCTTAACCTGTAGCTGACACCAGGTCCCTCATCTGCATCATCTGTCGCTACAGCGGGTCAGACGGCAACACCTGCTCTCACGGCAACACCTGGGCAGATGGCAACACCTGCTCTCACGGCAACACCTGCTCTCACGGCAACACCTGGGCAGATGGCAACACCTGCTCTCACGGCAACACCTGCTCTCACGGCAACACCTGGGCAGATGGCAACACCTGCTCTCACGGCAACACCTGCTCTCACGGCAACATCTGGGCAGATGGCAACACCTGCTCTCACGGCAACACCTGCTCTCACGGCAACATCTGGGCAGATGGCAACACCTGCTCTCACAACCCGCAAGCCAACTTTGACTATGGCATCAGTAAGTAATGAGTATTTACTGATACTGATATTTAAATTTTTAGCATATTCAAATATATGCATTTTAATTTACAAGGCTCCACTTAAGATGACTTTTTAAAAAACATTTTTTCAGTTTATAAAGCCACGGTTCGGTGGGTCCCACGGTGCCGCTTTAAAGCCAAACTTAGATTTGGGCAGGAAGCATGCAACCAAGGTATTGTAAAGAGAATGACAGTTTGAATTTGATTTTACAATCATACAATAAAATCGTGGTTATATTCTCTCAGCCCATCAGTTGCACTTCCGACTCTTCTGCCATGTCCATCACTGTCACAAGTGCCATGACAAGGAGGACACCATCGCCTGCCTGCAGTTCCAGGATGTTCATTCAGACTGTCTCTCCTCTGTCTATTCCTCCCTCTCCTGTGTCCACAACCACATCTTCGATAACATCGGTAGCTGCTAGAGCTGTGAGAAACTCTTAATTTAAGTGGTTTTCTTCACAATGACACTTCACTTCAAATAATCATCCTTCATTATTTGCCTTTTTTATTTTTAAAGGAAGTGTCAGCTGCCGCCTCCTTCACTGGTACCTCCTCTGCTCCTCTTGCCACTGCACCCTCTGGATCTGCCACTGCCACCCCTTTTTTTGTCAACTCTGCTGCTCCATCTGTGGTTGGTCGCTCAGCTCACCCCACTGCTGACATGGAGACTGCTCCTGGTTCAGAGCCTGGCTGGCTGCCTGCAAAGCTGATAGGGACCATACCACCTCAGGATCAGAAGTGGATTTCATCTGCTCTGTGGAGGAACCACCGGCTGCGCACTGACCTTAAGCTGTGGTATGATCCACCAGAGCCAGCGCTTATTTATCATCAGGCCCCCACTCCAGAGCATTTTTTTACACACCGGCTTCTCTTGTGGATGCCATACCACCTTTGGAAGGTCAGGCTGTGCTGTCCTGTGTGTGGAAAACAGCTCACAGGTTATGGAGCCCACAAGAGAGCCCGCCAGGTTTTGGATGTCGATAGGTACTACCTGATGATCACGGAGACCCTCTGGTGCAGTGCCACTGGTTGTAAGACGAGTTACATTTCCAGTAGCAAGACCATCTTGGACCAGCTGGATTTGGCACACAGAATGGAGTTCCGACTGATCCTGACACGAAGGTGAGTATACTGAAATTATTTAGCCTGTGTCACAAATGTTTGTCATTCAAACACATTAGAAATTAGCTTGTTTTAATGTTTGCCATTTTTTCACTTTGTTTCTTAATACAGATACGCTTGTGACATGCGTGTGATCCGTTTTCTGAGGGAGAGGACCTTGGGTAATAGCCCCAGCCGCTTGGTCAGGCAGGTGAGGGAAAATCACAGCGAGGAGTGGCTGAAGCGTGTTTGTCGCTACCTTGGCACATGCTCAGACTTTGTTGCCCAGCCAAGCCTGCTCCCTGTCCACGACCCTCCGAAGCCAGTGGCTATTCCTTCTCACAGGTGGATGCTGGCTGTTTATGGCCGAGACATCTTAAGCAGACTGGATCACATCAAAGCCAGCATAACTTCAACCTTTGGCAATATATTAAAAATGGATTCCACAAAAAAGGTCAATATTTTTTACTCTTACTACTGTAGAATCACACCTTACAAACAAAAGTCTAAAATACAACATTAGCATTAAAGACCTGTGAAAATTTTAATTATTGCTTTGTGTAAAAAACAGTATTATTTCAGTGTTTTACATATAAAATAAAAAGTTTATTTGGGCTTTAGGCACTCATTGTCTTTTGTGTTATCACAGATCACCAAGAAGCTATCAGGCTTTGCCAAGGGGACCGCCTTGTGGCTTACATCTGTGAGCAATGAGGTGGGCCAAATCCTCATCAGTGTCCTGACTGCTCAGGAGGGTCCTGCTCTTGACACCATGGCTGCTGATCTCATCCGCAGGTACAGCAATGCTGGTGTGGCTCCTCCTCGGCTTCTCTATGTGGATTGTGAATGTTGTCGGGAGGGCACTGGACAGACAAAACTCAAACAAAGATTTGGTGGGTGGCCAGACCTGGTTGTAAAGCTTGACATATACCACTACATGCGCCGACTGGCATCTGGGTGTACAAAGGATGCACATCCTCTGTACCCCATCTTCATGTCCAGACTGTCAAGCTGCATTTTTGAGTGGGACAGTGGAGATGTTGCCTTGCTGTGTCAAGCTAAGAGGGAACAGCTGAAAGGAGAAGGTGTTCCTGGGATCACTGAAAAATTAGTGGACCAGCAGATAACCAAGGAGGAACTGGGGTTGCACTGCAGGAGGCGGACAAGAGGGAAGCCGCAGACTATCATAATGATTGAACTGCTTCTCAATGAGCTCATGGGGGTAAAGGGCAGAGACCTTCTTGGTGTCCCTCTCTTGGACCACGAGAGGATGCAGCACATCTGGCAAACCCAGAAGAAGCACGTGAAGTGCATTCAAGATGAACCAGGTGTCCTTCTGTACACTGTAACTGGCACCACTACAAAGGGGGGCATTGTCTTGCCAAACTACAGATGTGCGAGAGGGTCCACATCACTTGAATCCTTCCACTTACATCTGAACAGGTTCATTCCAGGTCAGTAGGAATCATTTTTTATTCATCAGCAAGATGAGTACATATTTGGAGTTAAACATTTTATTAGTAGTAGTAGTAGTAGTAGAAGTAGTATTGTTATTGTTATAATTATTGTTATTATCCTGGGAACACTGACACAGTTAATGTCTGTCAATGAACCAAATACAACAAGTTAACCTAACAATATTGCTCATATTTGTACTGTCTTAAGGAACCAGTGCCAACAGCCTGAATTTCCAGCTGTACCTCCTGGAAGGCCTTAACAGATGGAATCAGGACCGTGAAGCTGCATCCCTGGCAGTCAAGCCTCCATCACTGCTCAGCTACTCAGGCGACCTTGTTCAATGTGTTAACAACTACAGTGTCAAGGTGCTTGGAAGGAAACTTGTCCCCTCTTTTCAGCCACCTGCGGTTTACACTGGTTAGTTTAAGCTTTCCATCATGAGGCTATTTTCTATAAAATAGAATTACCTTTTTATGAATTTTATGAAAAGTAAATTTTCCTTCTTGTCTGTCTCAGGGGAGCTAATAGGTATAGATTACCTATACCGCCAGACAGGGAGGGCCTTGCAGGATGTCCAACCTGACTCAGAGGAGACTGAGCAGATGCTGGAAGATGTAGGCACAGAGGAAGAGTTGGAAGATGAGGGCTTTGAAGATGCTGGTTTGGACCCAACCGTTGGGCTACTGGACCCATCCTCTGGTCCATCACCTGCCACCACCAGCTCAGCCGTCATTCCAACTCCCACCTCTCTCCAGGCTACTTCTGGACCTACTGGACCTTCAGGGCCTGCATCTGTTGCACTTGAGCAACGAGTGGTAATTATGCCTGTCACATTTTGTTTTTATCATACCGTGTACTGATAATTTAGACTTTTATTGTATTGTGATATTTATTATTATTGATGTGTAATAATAATAATAATAATAATAATAATCATTATTGTATAATAATAATTAGAAAATGTATTTGTATATCACTTTTACAAAACTTTTTCAAATCACAAAAAAATACACAATGCAATCATGAAATAGACAGAGATGTAAGACAATGAATAGAAATCTGAAGAATACATAAATGAATAAAAGCATAATGCTCTAATTAAAATCCATTTTATAATAATGTGTTTTTAAAAGAGTATTACATTTTGCAGATTGTGCATGCTTGTACCGGCTCTGCTGCTGCTAGTCCCTCCTCTTCACTGCCATCACCCGTCACCCCTGCAGCCCCACAACAACTGGCAAGTGTTTTGAGACATGTTGTATCAGTGGCGTTATTGTCTTGCTTGTAATTGTATTATTTTGATACTTATTTGATTATTATTATTTTTTATTATTATTACATTTAACAGGTTTCAAATGAGGACACCACTGCACCCTTTGGCCCAACAGCTGTCCCCACCAGCCTAGCCTCTGCTCCTCCGTACCTTCCCATCGTCCCAGCCTCTCTTCCCACTACTACAACTACAAGTCCCTCTGGGACACCTGCCATGACTCCAGCAGCACCACAGCAAGAGCTGGTAGGTCTTTTGTGACATGTAAAAAGTGTGTAAGATGTGTTATTTTTCTGCCTGTGATGTTGTTATTTTATTTGTATATATTCATATATTTACCAGGCTGTTGATGAGCGCAGTATCCCAGGGATGGACAGAGTGGACAGCCTGGCAGAGTACTTGGTGGGACTGAGGAATGAAACTGGACAAACACTTAACTCCCAGCAGGCCAGTACCATCATAGCTCTGTGGCAGAACCTTCTACCATATGACCAGCAGCGTGTGACGTACTCTGCACGCTACCAGCCGCGCCTGGCAACCGGACGCTTCAGGTGCTCTAAAAAGAAACCTGAATTTACGCCAGGTGTGGAGAGCATGACACGTTGCGTCCTAGGATCGACAGGTTCCCCTGCCCAGTGGCCAGACTGCTGTCGTCTGGTAGAGTGCATTTTTGTAAAACTCTGTGACATCCATAAAAGTCCAAAAAAACAGGGTAAATATGCACTGACTAGATGGACTCTAATTCTCAGAGACTACAGCAAGATCAGACAGCTGGTCCTGGGTAATGGTGCAGTCATGCAGAGCTCTACTCTGCAGTTGTTTGATGTTAATCAAACAACTCTCATTCAGTGGCACAACAAGCGACTGAAGAGGCAGGAATGTAATATTCTGCTGCAAGGGGTCAACTTGCCTGCCTACATTCCTGTTGCTCCCGTACCTCTCCCACCAGTGCAGGTACGCCCCACTGCTGCACCACCACAGCCTGGCCCTCAACATCAGTACCACTTGCCTCAAAGTACAGCAGGACAAGCAGTGGTCAAGAGGAAGTCTGCAGCTCCGGCCCAACGCACAGATTCTCTGCAGTCTGTCTGCCCAAGGTTGCCAGCTCAGAGGCAATTGTTCCCTCAGCAGACATCTCCACCTACCCCTGCCCCTTTGACTACTGTCTCCGGCCCCAGCCCTGCCAGTGACCCTCTTGTGTATGTGTTTTCAACCCCACAAGCCTATGCATCTAAACGGATTACTCCTGCTGGCCCCCTTTCCTCACCACCACCTGCCCGGAGGACTTACAATCGTAAAGTTGATAAAAATAAATGCAGTCAGTGCCAACAGCCCCGCAACAAAGAAAGTGGCCACAGCCAGTATTATGGGTACATATACTGTCCCCAAAATGCTGGTATTACACTTGACCAGTGGATGGAGGAGATGCGGAGGAAGAGGGCAGATAAGAAATAAACTGTTCAATATTAATCCCACATAACATGTCTGGCATTTCAAAAATAATTAACATAACAGAAATAACATACTGTATATTACAGTTTTGTGAGCCATGTAAGGAGTGTTGATTTTGTCTTTTGTATATTTTTTACCAGTTGACCAGAATCTTCTACCTTTAGTACTTTTTTATTTGGTTTATTTATTTTATATTTGTGTTTTATATTTAATATTTAATTATTCAATTCATTTGTATCTGTGCCATGCTTACTGTGTGTATATTTTGTAATAAATTGTTAATATATTTAAACAGCAAGGCCTTTATTTATTGCCAACATTCACTCAGAGAAGACAATTACATTGTGGCAGTACTTTCAATTCTCATTTCTTTCATGTTTAAATTAGATTGTATTAATGAATTGGGTGTTTTTTTTCTGAAGCAAATATGTAACATACATACATACATACAAACAACACATATGAATATAGTAATAACTTTTTATACATTTAAGTTGAAACATATGGTAATATTTCAGTTAGGGTTTTTGGTTAGAGATATTTCTATCTTTGTGTGTTTACTGCAATCATAATTTATCGTCAGACATTTTGTCGTCTTTTATAAATCATTCTGTGAGCCTAAGTCAAAACATTATTATAATAATAATAATAATTATTATTATTATTATTATAGACCTATATATATAATATGTATAGTACGTTTCAAGGAACTCCATATTCATATAGGTAATAAATATAAACATGTATCCATACAATGAGAAAAACATTAATAAAATTAACATATGAAACATTTTAAATTCCAGTGAAATATCACTCGCTATCATAATATTATATCACAAAGGCATTGACCTTGGATTCACAATCACCGTAGAACGAATCAGATTGACAGATCATTCTTGGCCAATGACGATACCACAATAATGTAAAGAAAGACCAATCGCGAATCAGCATTCATACTTTGGCGCGCAGTAAGCATCAGCATGTGAAGTGAATGCAGTGTCGAACCGGTCGAACCAGACAACGGATTTGTAGTAACTATTGTCTTTTTATTTTAATTTCAAAATATCTTCATTCAGGTTAGTTGGCCTGTTTTTTTGTTTGTGTAATCGTTAAAATGAATAAAACATCAGTTTCAACTAAAATGAAGCCATCCCTACAAGGCCATATTCTTCAATCTGGAAAATGGAAGAGAAAATAATTACATGTTAAAGAGAAAAAATATAAGAAGATAAATTATAGTGGTTAGTACAAATTGATTTGTCAATTTGTGATTTTTAGCAGCATTTCTAGAGATTAAATTTGTAGAACAAAATTAAATATATTCAGAGCAGTGTGAAATTATAGAGTGTAATTATTATGTAGTTATTGTCAATTTTATTGTCTCTTTTTTAATACCTTTTATTCATGTTTTTTCCTCATAAGTTAAAGATGGAAAATTAAAGGAAAAAAAAAACCTGTAGAATTATAAAGTATTAAAAAAATATAAAACGTCAAGTAGCCTATTAGCTTTGCAAATTAGCTTTTTTAAAGAAAAAGATAGCAATAAAGTAATATATGTTAATTATAGATTTATTTAAAAATATACAAAATGTCTGTTTGAGTATGATTTGTTCATGAAGTGTTTATTTTCAGGAGGTTTTTATAGTTTTTTACATTGCAGACATGTCAAAGCCAAAATCACACAAGGGCTTGGGGGATGAGGAGTGGATGTCTCGCCTGCGGCGGTTTGCCAACACAGGGGTATGGCCCTCTGAAGCTGGCAACAGACCTGCTCCTCGCCAAAAGAAGTGGTATGAGCTATTTCAGAGGGTACGTATTGGCAAATGTTAATGGGACAACATGCATAAAACCAGTGTAATGTACATACAATACTGCTTATCAGCTGACAATGTTTTTGCTGTAACAGATAGATAAATGCCCAAGGCAGGTCCGTGGGCAAGCATCTCTTTTTGGTGGACCTCAGAGTTGTCTTTGTGGTTTCCATCCTCCAAAGGTGTGTACAAAAGGCTTTCAAACATATAAAAAGGTAGGCTATTATTTCTTCAATAATGATCTGTCTTTTCTTTTGATCTTATTAGGTGACAAGCAATCAACCTGCTCCCACATCTGGCCCTGTCCCTACCTCAACCTCTGTAAAGTCTCCCAGACGACCTCCGTTTAACATATCAGTGGTAATACCAAACCCCTTGTGTGGGTGGATTGTCTGTGTATTGCATGTTTAATGTTTGATGGAGTGAGGCAGGTAAGAAGTGAATCAGACTTACACATGATTTATTTATAGATGTATGTAGTATTTATTATGCTTATACCACACAATAACAATAAAGTTACATTTAACCTAATTAATTTATTATATTTGTAACTCCCAATTTTAGTTTGAAAACTACGGTTTGGAGGGTCTTAGCACAAGAGCCAAACCTAACCTAAACATTCCAAGAAGGATTCATTTATTTACAAAATTATTATATATATATATATTTTTTTTTATGTCTGATTGGGTATACTATGTTAATATGCATTATGTGTCCTTACAGACCTCATCTGCTTCATCAGTTCCATTATCACACAGTGACAGCCCTGCTGCTATAACCACTGTGACAACCAGCACTTCTCCTTCCACTTCTGTGAGAACAAGTCCTTCTTTGTCTCCTATGAGAACCAGTCCGTCTCCATCTTCTGTCAGAGCCAGTGCATCTCCATCTCCATCCTTGATAAGCACCCCTTATGCATCTGTAAATCACTTCTTTCTTATAGATGGCATATATATGTGTGGAAGTTGCATATTAAAGCAATAAGCCCCTTGAAGCCGTGTTTTACAGTGGATTTAGAACAGCTAAGGGTCGCGGAGCCGAGTGCCTAAAACCCCCTTAGCTGTTCTAAATCCATTGTAAAATACGGCTTCAAGGGGCTTATTGCTTTTATAAAACGGTTACTCCATAAAAATATTCATATTAATATTTATTTTATTCATAAAATAAACACCAGCAACAAAAAATATATATATAACGTTATAACACATTTATTCCTCCGCCAAGCAATGTAGTTCCAAAGAGCAACACATGCAGCAACAAAACATCAGAAACGGCAGTTGCGCAGTAACACTAATGTAATGCGGTCACAGCTGTATGTTGAGTAATTTACAATGGCTTCGAACGCGGCTCAACCAATCAGAATCAAGGACTGGAACTACCCGTTTTATAATGAATGTTTTATGGCATATTAACAGAAACAAACATAAATCACAAAAAAAAAGTTAAACCTGAAGTGTCTTTAGGGTGATCCTGTTGCTTCTGGTAGTCATACTTTTATGGCTGTTCCTGCACCATCTTCATCTCCTGCTGATTCTTCCATTCCTGCGCTGCCAGCTGAGATGAGGAAGACAATCCCCTCACAAGATCAGAGGTGGATAGTATCTACACTTTTTCAAGCTGGCAGACTTAGACCAGACTTGAAGCTCTGGTATGAGCCTCCAGTCCCCTCCCTTATCTACCACCAGGCTCCATCTCCAGACCGTTTCTTCACACACAGGCTGCTGGTGTGGATGCCCTACCACCAATGGAAGGTTAGGCTGCTATGTCCTGTCTGTGGGAAGCAATTAACTGGTTACGGCATCCACAAAAGAGCTCGCAAGGTCCTCGACATTGACCGATATTACCTCATGGTGACAGAGACTCTCAGGTGTACTGTCTGTCGAACCAATTACTTATCAACCAGCCAGACTGTCCTGGACCAACTGGACTTGCCACACAGAAGACTCTTTCGCCTCATCTTGACATACAAGTAAGAATTTAAATACATCACACAAAATCATATTTTACTCCATCCATACTAATTGTTCTTTATAAAGAACAGCTAATGATAGAAAACAATGTTCCATGTAAAACATATATACTGATGTGGTTTTATATAGATAGATAATTCTTTTTGTATTTAAAGATATGCGTGTGACATTCGTGTCATACGTCTGCTGAGGGAGAGGACACTTGGCAATAGCCCTGCCCGACTGGCTAAACAACTAAAGGAGAACCATGGGGAGGAGTGGCTCGACAGATTGGCACACTACATGGGGGAATGTGCAGCCTTTGCTGACTGCCCCAGCTCCTTGCCAGTTGTTTTCCAGGAGCCACCAGAACCTTTTGAAGTCCCTACCAGCAAATGGCTACTGACTGTTTATGGGAAGGACATTGTCAGCCGACTGGATCACATTAAGTCCAGCATCACTTCAACTTTTGGGTCCATTTTAAAAATGGACTCAACAAAAAAGGTAGAATTTAATAGACTTTATGCTTTTGTATTGCATTGATATTGTATGTGCCACACAATGTGTTATTAATGTTCTGTATCTACATATTGTTTTTGATTTCAGATCACAAAGAAGCTGGCAGGAACAGCCAAGGGGACAGCACAATGGCTATCCTCTGTTGGCAATGAGACAGGCCAGATCCTCATCAGTGTTCTGACTGCCCAGGATGGACCTGGTCTGGACTCAATGGTCTCAGGCCTTATCAGCAGGTACCAGCAGGCAGGTGTGGATCCTCCAGTGCTCCTGTATGTGGACACGGGATGCTGTATTGAGGAAGGACAGAGCAAGCTTCAGACCCGATTTGGAGAATGGCCTACACTTAACATCAGGCTGGACATATGGCACTTTATGAGACGGCTGGCAACAGGGTGCACTACGGATGCCCATCCCCTCTACCCAACATTCATGGCAAGGCTATCTGAATGCATATTTGAGTGGGACCCACATGACATTGCTCTTTTACGTCAGGCGAAGAGAGAGCAACTGGAAGATGAAGGGCTGCTTTTCATCAGCGGGCACTTATTGAACAGGCGGATAACAAAGAAAGAGTTGTCCCTCTACTGCCGCCGAAGGACTCGTGGAGTAGAGACTACTATCCGCCTAATTGAGCACCTTCTGAATGAATTAAAAGGGGAAAAAGGGAAAGATCTTCGAGGTGTCCCTCTGCTGGACATTGTGCGGATTGAGCACATCTGGCGTGTTCAAAAGACACATGTGAAGTGCATCCAGGATGTGCCAGGTGTGTTGCTCTACACAGAGATGGGCACCACCACTACCAAGGGAGGCATAGTGCTCACCAAATACAGATGTGCTAGGGGCTCGACCTCCCTTGAATCTTTCCACCTCCACCTGAACAGGTTCATTCCAGGTTTGTGGCATATTAGCATTTTACTCTAATCAGCATTTAGATATTTTAGAATGTTATAATTTTTTCCATAACATTACACATTCTGAAAAGAAAACTTTAAAACGAGACTATGCTATTTGCAAGTATTCAGTCTGCACTTAATGATATGTTTCCTTGTAAAATCTCATTTTTAATGGCCTCATTTTCCATAGGATCCAGCGCAAACACCTTGAATTTTCAGCTGTATCTCCTGGAAGGCCTGAACAGATGGAACCAGGACCGAGCAGCAGCATCTGTGGTCACCAAGCCCTCCTCTCTCCTCACCTATGCAGGCGATGTAGTGCACTGTTTGAACACCAATAGTTTGAAGGTGATTGGTAGGAAATATGTTCCTACCTTCCAACCCCCTGCTAAGTACACAGGTAAGTCTCATTGTAGAGCACACGCCTTTAATGACCACTTATCATAATAAGTTCTGCATTCTGCTTTCTTTAGGAGAGCTTATTGGAGTGGACTACCTGCTCAGTCAGACAGGACAACCACTTCAAAGAGTGAACCCAGATGCAGAGGAGACAGACCAGCTGCTGGAAGATGTTAATGTGGAAGAGTTGGAAGATGAAGGATTTGAAGAGGACTTACCTGATGACCCTACCATGACATTATTTTATGAAGACCTCACTACCACTGGTGACAGGGATGCAGCTTCTTCTTCCTCCGCCCCACCAGCCGCTGCTGCATCCTCCGTCCCGCCAGTCGCTGCTGCATCCTCCGCCCCGCCAGCCGCTGCATCCTCCGTCCCGCCAGCCGCTGCATCCTCCGCCCCGCCAGCCGCTGCATCCTCCGCCCCGCCAGCCGCTGCATCCTTCGTCCCGCCAGTCGCTGCTGCATCCTCCGCCCCGCCAGCCGCTGCATCCTCCGTCCCGCCAGTCGCTGCTGCATCCTCCGCCCCGCCAGCCGCTGCATCCTCCGTCCCGCCAGTCGCTGCTGCATCCTCCGTCCCGCCAGTCGCTGCTGCATTCTCCGTCCCGCCAGTCGCTGCTGCATCCTCCGCCCCGCCAGTCGCTGCTGCATCCTCCGCCCCGCCAGTCGCTGCTGCATCCTCCGCCCCGCCAGTCGCTGCTGCATTCTCCGTCCCGCCAGTCGCTGCTGCATCCTCCGTCCCGCCAGTCGCTGCTGCATCCTCCGTCCCGCCAGTCGCTGCTGCATCCTCCGTCCCGCCAGTCGCTGCTGCATTCTCCGTCCCGCCAGTCGCTGCTGCATTCTCCGTCCCGCCAGTCGCTGCTGCATCCTCCGTCCCGCCAGTCGCTGCTGCATCCTCCGTCCCGCCAGTCGCTGCTGCATTCTCCGTCCCGCCAGTCGCTGCTGCATCCTCCGTCCCGCCAGCCGCTGCTGCATCCTCCGCCCTGCCAGCCGCTGCTGCATCCTCCGCCCCGCCAGCCGCTGCTGCATCCTCCGCCCCGCCAGCCGCTGCATTCTCCGCCCCGCCAGCCGCTGCTGCATCCTCCGTCCCGCCAGCCGCTGCATCCTCCGTCCCGCCAGCCGCTGCATCCTCCGCCCCGCCAGCCGCTGCATCCTCCGTCCCGCCAGCCGCTGCATCCTCCGCCCCGCCAGCCGCTGCATTCTCCGCCCCGCCAGCCGCTGCATTCTCCGCCCCGCCAGCCGCTGCTGCATCCTCCGTCCTGACTGCCTCTTCAACCTCTGATGTATCCACGGGTCAGCCTGATGTCAGTGCTCCAGATTCCCCTACTCAAGTGTCTGATTTGGTATGTAAAATTTAATTATTTAAAAATTAGTTTTATGTAAAGTTATCATTTTAGCTTTTGGTTATATTTGAAATCATACCATATTATTTTTCTTTATGCCATTGTCTCAGGCTGTGGATGACAAAAATGTGCCAGGGATGGATCGGGTGGATAGCCTGGCAGATTATCTAGTGCAGCTACGGGATAAGACTGGACTAACTATCTGCAATCAGCAGGTGTGTCATTTTTACAGAAATAATGGAATAAAAGAAAAAATATCAGTAACAATTTACAATAAGTCTCATTTGTTAGCATAAGCTAATGTATTAACATGAACTAACAAAGAGCAATACATTTGTTACAGTATTTATCAATCTCATTGTTTGTTCGTGTTAGTTCACAGTGCATAAACTAATGTTAACAAACATAACTTTTGATTTTAATAATGTATTAGTAAATGTTGAAATTAATGTTAAGAATAATAAATACTGTATGGAGCATTGCTGTAATGCTATAACAGGATATTGATCATTCTTAGTTCGTGTTAAGTAAAGTAGTTAACTAATGTTAACTAATGAAACCTTATTGTAAAGTTATACTAAAATATCTTTATTCAATTCATTATTTTCTTTTATTTACAATAGTGTGTTTGGTCTGTTGAACAATATTGCATGTAACTCTATGTTTGTCTTGTGTCATTTTCAGGTCAATGATATTGTGGCACTTTGGCATAAACTGCTTGATTATGACAAAGAGCAGGTGGTGTTTGCTTCTAGACAGCAGGACACCAGGTTAACCACAGGAAGATTTAAAAAGAAGGCAGTTTTTACTCCTGGGGTGGACAGTCTAAAGCACTGTGTTCTAGGCTCCACGGCTTCACCCGCTCTGTGGCCAGACTGTTGCCGGCTTGTTGAGGCCATTTTTATCAGACTGTGCAGAATCCACAGAAGTCCCAGGAGGAAGGGGAAGAGCTCATCTACTAGGTGGACTCTGATCTTACGTGACTATGGCACGATCAGGCAACTGCTCCTCAATAATGGGCCTATTATGCAGAACACAAATCTCCAGCTGGTGGAGGTTAATCAGGCCACTCTGGTCCAGTGGCACAATGAAAAAATAAGAAGGCAAGACCTGAGTGTTTTGTTGCAGGGCATCAATCTTCCTGCTCCTCTACCTGTTGCCGCTGAGCCTCTCCCACCTGCCAGCGTTCGGCCTGCTTCACTAAAGAAGCCTATCACCTCCATGCAGCCTGAAAAAACAGCTGAGGTGGTTAGAACAAAATTACCATCCCAGAGGCTGCTGCTTCCTATGCCTCAAGGCCTTATGGGACCAGTCCAGGTTCCTACAACTGGGCTCAGCTCTTCTGCTACCTGTGTGTCTCAATCAAACCCTGCTTTCACTGTGTATGTTGTCCCTACGCCCACAGCAAACCCTTTTTTAACTCCCCAGGCCAGCAGTGCTCCTCCACCCTCTGCAACTCTCCATACACGTCAGCCACGTGCGTACAATAGGAGAGTTGAGGCAAACACCTGCAAGAAATGTGGCCAGTTCAGAATAGCAGCAACTGGTCATAGCCAATACAAAGGCACCATTTACTGCCCAAACACTGAGACTTTAAGCAAGGAACAGTGGCTTGACCAGATAAAAAAAAAAAAGTGATCTTGAGCATGATAGATATATAGTTCTATAGATTGATATAATTGTTCATTATAATTTAATGTTTTGTGTGTGGTTCATTGATATAATTGTTCATTATAATTTAATGTTTTGTGTGTGGTTCATTGATATAATTGTTCATTATAATTTAATGTTTTGTGTGTGGTTCATTGATATAATTGTTCATTATAATTTAATGTTTTGTGTGTGGTTCACTACCTGTTTGTTTTTTTGGTTAAAATAAAAATCTTTATATATATAAGTGCTTATTAATTTACAATTTACTTGATTTATCTTGACCTCTGATTTATCCATAATGTCAGCGTGATGTCAATGCTCCGTTTATTAATTTACTCAAAAAATAAATATAGTTCAGTTAGAAAAGAGAGTAATTTAAAAAAGATTTATTATATTCAATGGTGAAATGATAAAATAAATAATACATTTCAATAAACCACATATTCATATAATAAATACATTTTAACATGTATCCATACAATGAGAAATACGTTTTTTATAAAATAAGTGTTAAGGCATAAAAGCACATGAAATTTATTCATATGTGTTCATTCATTAAGAAAAGATTAGAAAAGATATTGGGTGATTTCAACCTTGTCCGAGGTGGGACTCGAACCGACGTCGTTCACGTCAGTGATTTTACCCATGAAATATATAAAAAGGCAATTTTCTATAAAATATGAATACCAATCTACCAAGAATCACACAGCAGTGTGAAGGGTCGGTTTACCTTTTCCCTTTCCTTTAATTTTTTTCTTCAATTTTTCTCATTTTTCCTTCTCTTTTCCCTCTTTTTCCTTCTTCCCCTTCTTCCCCTTCTTTTTCCTTCTCCCCCTCCTCAAACAGACTATTGTTCCCCAGCTTTAACGGAGGGGAGAACACAATAGCTTTTGGTTAGCGCGAGCATATAAGTGAGCGACCTCAAGTTTGTTTGCAGGCGTGCGTGTAATAAAAGCAGGCTCGTTTACTGCAATAGTAATATTTCCAGCCGCCTGAACTTAAGAGCGGACTGAGAAATGTGTGAGAATTGGCGGTTTGAAACACTCTCTCTCCTCTTTCCGCCGGTGAGTGAGGCGCACGCGCTGAACGTTGCTCGTGACCGTCCGCTCTGTCATCCCTTGTGAACGGCGCAATCTGCGCGGCCCAACAAGGGGGAGAGCGGGTTCGCTTTCTGTAAATAAGAAAAGCTTGCCGCGAGCTTGGAGAAGCGAACAGCATACATTTTTATCTGCCGCGGGATCGAACCCGGATCCCTGGCGCAAAAGCCTAAGATTCTGCCACTGAGCCACAGGGGAGAATACATTAGCTTTCGGTTAGAGCGAGCATATAACAGGCTCGTATACTGCAATATGAACAATTCCAGTCGCCTGAACTCAAGAGGGGACTGAGAAATGTGTGAGGAATGGAGGTAGGTCCGGCCAGGGCGGGACGAAAACACTCTGTTCTCCTTTCGCCGGTGAGTGACGTGCGAGGACGGAGTAGCTTTCTTGTAACGTAAAGAGAGCTCCAGGACCGTCCGCTTCTGCCATCCCTTGTGAGCGGCGCAGTAGCGCGGCTCGAACAGAGGGAGTGTATCTATCTCATTCGCCTCATCCCCTGACGCGGCGGCGGCGCGGGCGAGAGCCGGCGGTTGAACGGCCGGGAGGGGGGGGCGGAGAGAGCGAGCGAGAGAGAAGCTCGAGGGAGAAGTTCCGGCGAGCTCCTCAGTCACATCAGTCTCCGGTGGTCTCTGCGAGCGGCGCTTCTTCTTGCGCGGCCCGGCAGGGACAGGCAGAGCGACAGCTTGGTCGAAAACTTCAAGTCGAGCCCGCAGGGTCGACATTGAAAGTTCTTCGCACTCGGGGCAGCCGCCCGTAGAGAGTGCGGTGGCGGCGTGCTCGCGGCACAAGCCGCAGGAAAAAACGAGGCATTTTTAGAAAAACGCCTCGTGCTCTTTTAGAATGAGAGAAAGTATGTGTCGCAGTAGGCGAACACACACAGCAGTAAAAGGATATGTCGCCGGATAGCGTAGCAGGCACGGATGGCTGAAGGCGGCGAAGGCGGCCGGCTTCTTCAGGCGCTGTCCTAGGCTTGCTGGTCGCTGGTTTCAACGGCGGCGGCTCTCAAGATCCAGCGATGCGTAGAGCTTCGCTGAAGACAAGAAAATCAGATATTCAGCCTGTGAGCCCTCGTTATATACACACTGGCCACACTCATCATTCGACGCCTAGCCGCGTCTTTCCAGCCGGGCAGCACCGCACCTCTCAAGACATTTCAGAGGATGCTGGGTTGTATGGCTTCAGCTGCAGCAATGCTTCAGCTGGAGGCCATGTTTCACGAGGCTCACTGATAGGCTTAAGCAGTTGCCGCCGAGCAGCCAATGAGCACGCTTATACAGCCTGCCTTGGTCTGCCGGCTGCCGCACTGCGTTGACAATGAATACAAAATTAAGGATAATTTTTGGCTTCAGATCTCGAAGAAAGAAGACTTTCCCGTAGCGTAAGCAACTTACGCAACACGAGAGAACCTCTCGTAAGAGAACTGCTCCAGTGTCTCAAACGATTGTTGTAGAAACCGTAGGAACCATTTGTTACAGTTTTTTGTCACAAAACTCACAAAAGTTCAAAACTCACATTTACAAAAAAAAAACTGTTTTTTTAATTGTACTTGAAAAATGTAAACAATTGTATTGCCCATCAATATAAAATCTTATCCTAGGAAGATTTAATACAACATAATTCTTTCTTTATAATAATTTATAATTATAATTATTCTTTCTACAGTTTTACAGTTTTTTCGTATTTAAAAATTTCTAATGTAAAACAACATTTTTGTTGGGCATTGGTAGTAAGTTTCTCCCTGTAAGGACCCTTTTCTTTTGCCGCATTCTTCATTTCTTCTTAATTTTCTCGTAATTTCTATTATAATTCCTCGAGCCGTCTTTCCTGCTCAGTCTCTGTATCGCTCTTACACTGTTGCCCTGGCAACCGATAGGATCCCAAAATGGTGGACGGGCTCAATTTGTTTTTCAACGAACTTTATTATGAACAATACACAGGACAATAGGTACAGAGAACACTACAAATACTGTGCAACCTGCACAACAAAAAATGAAATGTACAGTATGTACAAACAGACCAGAGGATAATAACATTAATTAATTGGACGGGCTCAATTCGTCACGTCACAGCAAGCTACCGTGACGTATGTCCCCATTCTCACTGAGGAAAGTGAGTCGCCCGCTGTGTGAGGTGAATCGCTCGCTGTGTGAGGAAAGTGAGTCGCCCGCTGTGTGAGGAGAGTGAGTCGCTCGCTGTGTGAGGAAAGTGAGTCGCCCGCTGTGTGAGGAGAGTGAGTCGCTCGCTGTGTGAGGAAAGTGAGTCGCTCGCTGTGTGAGGAAAGTGAGTCGCTCGCTGTGTGAGGAAAGTGAGTCGCTCGCTGTGTGAGGAAAGTGAGTCGCCCGCTGTGTGAGGAGAGTGAGTCGTTCGCTGTGTGAGGAGAGTGAGTCGCTAGGGTACGTATACAGATCCACCGGTGGCCTATCAGTGGGAAAGTCAGTAGCTAGTGGCTATAGTAAAGTGACTTCCCACGACAAATCATTAGTCCTATTTTTGAACCTTCCGGCTCGCCATAGCCCAGTGCCTGCGTGACTCGTCATAGGCATAAATAGAGAGAAGTAGCTCCGGCTACAATGTTCTTCCGCAAGACGCGTGCAGTTCTGTTTATTAACTGCTAGAGCGCTGATTTATCCACTAATGAAACAAATAAAGTCTTTATGAATCAATCATTCAAAACGATTTTAAAAATAATCTGTTGTTCACACATCTTACATGGATGTTCAAGCATATTCTACCCCTTCTGAGAGTATTCTCCACTGCTGGAGATACAATAAGCTAGGAGAGGTCCCAAATTATTCTAGAGAATGCAGACATTTTTATTTTCCTTCAGAAAAACTAATATTTTTTTTGCAAAAATTGCTTAAATAATATGTTGAATTTGTTGACATTACCAGTCTGTTAAACTCATTTGACAAGTATAAGAAATAAACACAAAAAGGATTGTGGATTTTTCCCTTACTACTATTTTTTATTAGTTGTTTTAATATTTTTTATTGAATGGGAACCGGAACCGGAATCGGAACCGGAACCGGAAAATTTCTTACGATTCCCAACCCTACTGACGAGTGATCCCTGAGAGACAAACTTTTGTCACATCTCCATTTCTCCAGTTTATTCAGGACTTTTAATCTGTTGATCTGTTTGTTTCTCCAAACACTGACAATCAGCAGATAAACAGAGGAGTGTTTATCACTGAAACTTCAGCATGAGAAGAAATCATTTTGAGAAAGATAGGATCATGACAGACCCTGGAGAAACTGACAAATAAAGAAGAGCAATAAATAAAACACAAATAAGTTTTTGAGTTTTGAAATCTTTTATTTTTAATATTTGAGTATATGAGTATTTTCATTGTTCTTTTGTGTTTTATCCAAGGCTTTATAGCGTTATATCTTAACGTTTCAATGCAAGTTAATTTTGATTACATTTTTTAATTTTACCTAAAGAAATCCTGATGTTGTTCTTTGACCTGTTTCAACACACCAACTTGATCAGAAGCTCCACCTCTTACAACACTAACCAGGAAGAGACTGACCTGTTATTTCTCTTTTCTACCATACTGACTTTGTCTCGACAAAAGCAATAAAGAATCAGCGATCAGTGGAGTACGAAGGGAATAGCTTTACAGAAGAATTTGAGTTTCTTTCTGAACAAGTTTGTTTCTGATCTTTGTGATTCTCATGGTGATTTATTTTTGAAACAGTCGTTCAGAAAGTGAAAGTAAAGCTTAGATTGCTGGAGCTCAAACAGTGAAAATGGCTTCACTAAATGTATCTGAAGAAGAACTTTCTTGTCCTGTGTGCTGTGAAATCTTCAAGGATCCTGTTATTTTATCATGTAGTCACAGTTTCTGTAAAGAGTGTCTTCAAAAGTTCTGGAAAATCAAGGGATCTCAGGAGTGTCCTCTCTGCAGGAGAACCTCAAGATCTGAGCCTCCATTTAATATTGCGTTAAAAAAAATGTGTGAGTCGTTCCTGAAGGAGAGAAATGAGAGGCGTTCATCAGGGTCTGAGGAGATCTGCAGTTTACACAGTGAGAAACTCAAACTCTTCTGCCTGGAGGACAATCAGCCTGTGTGTTTAGTGTGCAGAGATTCAAAACAACATGACAATCATAAATTCAGACCCATCAGTGAAGTGGTTTCATCATATAAGGTAAGACAAATGTTTCTTGATTCACATGTAAAGAATCATAACGAGTCATAAACACAGATCGTTCTGGTTACTAACGTAACCTCGGTTCCCTGAGATCACTAGCAACGTTTTATGGAGAAAACGTTTTCCCCCAAATACTGAAGCCTGACACATCTGTGCATGTGCACAGACAAATTGCTTTTTGTGTGCCGTTATGTACCGTTTCGTCACATTACAACAAAGAAGTCAGCTTTCATGCATTCCCCGTTGACGCTGCGGGCATGAGTGGATGTAGGAGATCCAGAGGGATGACTTCAACCCGACCAAATTTTTAAATGCATATAATTTTCAGTGTATTTCACCCGTGCGTTTGGGGGGGGGGGGGGGGACTGTTAATCAGCAGTGGTGGAATGTAACGAAGTACAAATACTTAGTTTCTGTAGGCCTACTTTACTTAAGTAGAATCAATAGTGCATACTTTTGACTTTTACTTCGTTACATTTTGCAGCAATTATTATACTTTCTACTCCACTACATTTCTATAATGTTTCGTTACATTTTCTGATCAGTTTTTCCCCTGCCAAAACAGGGACTGAAAAAAATCTCCTGTTTTCGGTGCTGATGCGGTGGTGACGCGTTCATATAACATGTAGCCTAAGGGTGGCGCTGCCAATAAGCACCTAAAAGCTGTCACTAAGAACCGGCAAAAGTAATGATTATGTATATGTAAAATATAGCAAGGAGACATTTTAATTGTTTATTAATAAACAAGTGTTTTCTGTGTCAGTGCCCTGCATAGATGACGATGCTATCCTCGCAATCTTCGCAGTAGTGAATGCGCCAGAGAGAAATGCACCTTTCATACGGATTACACAAGCAGCGGTCTGTTTTCTTTCGTTTTGAATTGTTCTGTTTAAAAGAAGACCTTCCAAGCTTTCTATAGATATATTTATCAGATCTGTCAGGCAAGTAGGCTTCCTTATACGCTGAGTTTCGGTTCATTTATGAGAGGAGTCCAGTTCACTCGCCGGCGCGTCCGTGTCGTGATTATCTATTGTCTATATAAATGCTATATCCACGGCATGTGTAGCCTATTTCCCTCATATTAAAACGCTTGATTACACATTGTATTACCTTGTTATGAAATGTTTACTAAAGACCATCTGTTTTATAAATCATTATAAATCATTATCTGTCTGGTGTTTATAAGCAGCACATACAGTATTTTACTACGTGTAAAATATACACAAACTTACCTATATTAAATTGTTTGTGGTACCTACAGTTAAAAATGTAAAAGTAAAATATGTGATGATAATATTCATCGAGCAATTGATGTAAGTGAAAATATATATGCGCAGAATTGAGAAAATAGTATTTATGGAGATAAATTGTAGCCTATCACAGGGCAAACGTGTGAATGTTCACAGTGCATTTTTGCAAGCAACTCTAATCGTAGTTGTAACTCTATATTTACAGTAGGCATAATTGTCATTGCGTATGTGTATGCAGCATGATTCAAACACAATCTTCTGTTTGTGAATAGTTGTATTTCATTCATTAATCTGACTATGCATCCGTGCATTTAATTGCCATTGGCTCGTGTGATAGTAATATGGATCTTAGTTGTATTTTAAGTGATATAATTGATTCTATAAACAACTATAAGAGATCATTTTCGGCTTTCTCCGGCTCCCTGCACCGGGCGTAATGCGAAACCGGAAGTGTCTACCCCCACAGTCTCTGATCGGAAATCCAACATGGCGGCCACGTGCAACTAGCCTATAGCCTGTTACTAGAGCAGAACAGAAGAGAATTCCCTTTCAAGGCGGTAACTCAACATTACGTCAGCTTTGACGTATATGGGAACTCCTCCCTTCTCCACTTTCGCAATGTCTCGTTCCCGCCTCTCAGGGAACCGAGGTTACGATAGTAACCGGAGACGTTCCCTTTCAAGGCGGTAACTCAACATTACGTCAGCTATGACTTATATGCGAACTGTATTAAATCCCGCCGTTAGAGCAGTGAAGATAAGCCCTGAACAGGGTCAATCACACCCACACATAAGCAAGACAGTTCTAGACAGGCGGTCAGGGTTTCATATTATTTTGAAGGTACCCCCGGGAGCCGCCATTGGCTAACAAGCCTTCACCTGCTGTTAGCATCCCATTGACTCCCATTCATTTTCGCGTCACTTTGACAGCGAATAACTTTACATCTGAGGCGTTTAAAGACTCCATTTGTCCATTGTTTATTTCTAAAGAAACACGACAATGTATAAAAGGCTCCATTACCTTGTATCTTACGTTATGGCCCCGTAGAAGCAGTTTTTGTAAAAGTAGGCTAACGATTGCGTTAGGGTTGTGCCGATAGACGATACTATCGTCTATCGACGATAGTCAGCCATATGGACGATAGCTAATAAAAATGACGATAATACGGCTTAATACGGTTGTTGTTTTTTAAAAATTATTTTTAGGCAATTATTATTATCAAAGTACAATTCAGTTTTATTTAGTTTTAAAGTCGCTTGTAATACGTTTTCAAAGAGGAGTGATTCTCTTTTAAAAATCGTTATATTCCTTGCAAGCCGCAAATGTATGATGCGTATTCAGAATAAATGCACAATAATCAGTCGGCTATGAAAATGAAAAGCAGGTTTATTTCAAAGCAAACTCCAACTTGTTTAACATATTTAACATAAAAGAGTGTTTATCTTGTCGCTAATAGCCAAACACGTTTCAATAAACAAAAAGCAAAAAAAATAATGAAAAAAAGCCGCAAATGTATGATGCGTATTCAGAATAAAATGCACAATAATAGGTCGGCCATGAAAAATTAAAAGAAGGTTTATTTCAAACTCCAACTTGTTTAACATATTTAACATAAAAGAGTGTTTATCTTGTCGCGAATAGCCAAACACGTTTCAATAAACAAAAAGCAAAAAAAAAAAAATGAAAAAAAGCCGCAAATGTATGATGCGTATTCAGAATAAAATGCACAATAATCAGTCGGCTATGCAAATGAAAAGCAGGTTTATTTCAAACTCCAACTTGTTTAACATATTTAACATAAAAGAGTGTTTATCTTGTCGCTAATAGCCAAACACGTTTCAATAAACAAAAAGCAAAAAAAAAAAAAAAAAAAAAAAACTTAAATAACCAAGAACTAAAATAATGCAGTCTTAGTTACTTACATTGCTTACAGATTTAAAACAATATGACTGTTTACGATGCAAGAATAATGCTTCCGTCTACAGATTTTTTGCCAAAAAAACAAGCTGGTTAACCTTTTCTGGTTTGAGTAGGCTGCGAAGGGGAGTAATTATGTTGCCGGCTGCGCTAAACACACGCTCTGAAGGGGTGCTAGTTGCGGTATCACACAGGTATTTTTTTGCCAGGTTTGCCATTAAAGGAAAACGGCATCTATTTTCTTTCCACCAGTCCAGTGGCTTGTCATCACCATCAATTACTTCCTCTTGTAAGTAAGACGTGATTTCAGATTTTGCTCGCTGGTCTACAGGTGTGGATGTGGACATAGACGGCTTTGCTCTGCCAAGAAGACGACCCAGTGTTTTGATCCTCTTAGCCGGCTGTTTCTCACCTGATGACGTACCTGCCGCATCTTTTTCTTCTTCCTCCTCCACTCTGATGGGTACAGGTGGCATATTTTTTTCATTCCAGTATGCCACCATCTCAACCTCAAGCTGTGATTTGATCACATCAAGTTGTGCGGCATCGATGTGTTCGCCCTTATAGCGTGGGTCAAGGAGGGTAGCTTTGCGCATTAGTTGGAGGGTACTGTCGTCATATTTCGAGTCGAGTTTCTCCAAAATCCTCCGTTTAATTCCTGCTGTCATCTCCACATCAGTCTCCTCCTCCTTCAGGATATCCTTTGTTAGCTGCAGCACGGGCAGCAGAGATGAGACTGTCACGTAATTTTCAGCTGATAATATATCAGTAAATTCTGCGACAGGCTTCAACCCATCCCTGACAGCCTCTAGTACAGCAATGTCCTGCCAGGTCACGTTTGGGAGTGTTCGACGGCTCTTGTCATCAGCAAAAACCCTTTTGATGGCAGGAAGCTGTTCCAGAATTTTTACTACCATGGCATATGTTGATCCCCAACGAGTTGTACAATCCTACAATAACAACATATTAAATGACAATTATGCGTCGATCGTTAATGTTGTGATCATTTATTATAATTAAATAATATTATATTTGATTTACAAGTATTATTTCTAGTCTGACAAAAATGTCATTTTTCTTATTTTTCACTAAGATGGTTGTGCCACAAGATAAATATTAAGCAAATAAAATATAATAATTTATGTACCGTTATCAGCATATGTTGAGGTAAATTTAGCTGTTCCTGCGCCTTGCGGAGCTCTCGTCGCCTCTTCCAGCTGTGAGAAAATGCCGCGTTAATTTTGCGACAGATTCCAAGAGCTCGATCAGTTTTTGTTTTCTCCTTTTGTAGTGAATAATTCACTGCCACATTCAAGTTATGGCCAAAACAGTTCAGCCATGGCCATCCGAGCCCTCGTATGGCCGCAACAATATTGGCCCCGTTGTCAGTTGTAATGCATGAAATTTTACTCTGTTCTATGTCCCAGTCTTGCATGGCATCTGACAGCGCCTCTGCCAGTACCTCTGCAGTGTGATTCTCCGGAATAAATGTTGTTTCCAGGCATTTTGCTTCTAGCTTCCAATCCTCCGAAATGTAATGGACAGTAACAAATCAAATCAAATCAAATCAAATCAAGTATATTTGTATAGCGCTTTTCACAATACAGATTGTATCAAAGCAGCTTCACAGTATTAAAATAAAATAATACAACAAAGTTTGTTTCTAGTGGAATTTATTGATTGATAGAATAAAATTAAATATCCCCAAAATATCCCCAACTGAGCAAGCCAAAGGCAACAGTGGCAAGGAACCGAAAAAACTCCATCAAGCGGCCTAATGGTGTCCTAAAACTCCATCAGGTGACCTAATGGAGAAAAAAAAAACCTTGGGAGAACCCAGGCTCAGTCGGGGGCCAGTTCTCCTCTGGCATTTATGAACTAGAGGCCGGATTGTAGTTTGAAACTGTGAGATTAACAATATTATATGAATGCCTGGCTGAAAAGATGCGTCTTTAATCTAGTTTTAAACTGGGAGAGTGAGTCCGAGCAACGAACAGTATCAGGAAGACTATTCCAGAGTTTTGGAGCCAAATGTGAAAATGCTCTCCCTCCTTTGGTGGATCTGGATATCCTAGGTATGACCAAAAGCCTTGAATTTATTGATCTTAAAGAGCGCGATGGATTATAGGGTGATAGAAGATCCGTTAAATAGACTGGAGCTAAGCCGTTTAGGGCTTTATAAGTCAGTAGCAATACCTTGTAATTAATACGGAACTTTATAGGTAACCAATGTAGTGATGATAAAATTGGTGTTATATGATCATATTTTCTTGATCTAGTAAGAACTCTAGCGGCGGCATTTTGGACTAACTGTAGCTTGTTAATTGAGGATGCAGGACAACCGGCTAATAAAGCATTACAGTAATCTAGTCTCGAGGTCATGAATGCATGAACTAACTTTTCTGCATCAGAAACTGATAGCATATTACGTAGCTTAGCAATGTTTCTAAGGTGGAAAAAGGCTGTTTTTGTAACATACGAAATATGATTTTCAAAAGACAGGTTACAATCGAGTATAACACCCAGGTCTTTTACTGTAGAGGATAAAGTAACAGGACATCCTACGATGTCAAAGTTGTATTGTGAGAGGTTCTGTGGGCGGTTTTTTGAACCGATAAGTATTACCTCTGTCTTGTCTGGATTTAATAATAGAAAATTACGCGTCATCCAATCTTTTATATCTTTAACACACTCTGTCAATTTGGATAATTTAGCGTTTTCATCCGGCCGTGATGAAATATATATTTGAGTGTCATCAGCATAACAATGGAAACTAATTCCATGTTTCCTTATAATATTTCCAAGTGGCAGCATATATATTGAGAATAATAGAGGGCCCAACACAGATCCCTGCGGCACTCCATAGTTTACTGGAATTATGATCGATTTTTCTCCATTTAAATAGACAAAATGGTAGCGGTCTGATAAGTATGATCTAAACCAGCTTAATGCTTGTCCTTGAACACCAGTATAATTTTGTAGTCGATCTAAGAGTATTGTATGATCTATAGTATCGAACGCAGCACTTAGATCAAGTAAAACTAGTATTGAGATACAGCCTTGGTCAGAAGCTAAAAGTAAATCATTTGTGATTTTAACGAGCGCAGTTTCAGTGCTATGATGCGGCCTGAATCCTGACTGAAACTTTTCATAGATATCATTTTCTTGCAAGAAAGAGCCCAGTTGAGCGGACACAACTTTTTCTAGTATTTTAGACATAAAAGGTAGATTTGAAATGGGTCTATAATTTGCTAGATTATGCGGGTCTAATTGTGGTTTCTTAATGAGAGGTTTTATCACTGCCAGTTTAAATGTTCTTGGAACATGACCTAAAGATAAAGACGAGTTAATAATATTGAGGAGAGGCTCTTCTACTACAGGTAACACTTCTTTCAGTAGTTTAGTTGGTATAGGATCTAATAAACATGTTGTTGTTTTAGATGAAGTGATAAGTTTATTTAACTCTTTTTGTTCTATAGTTGTAAAGCACTGTAATTGTTCTTGCGGGGGGAAAATTGAGGCTGAATTATAAGGTGCGATTGAGGATTGAACGTTTACAATTGTGGTTCTGATGTTTTCTATTTTCTCAGTGAAGAAGTTCATGAAATCATTACTACTAAACTGTAACGGGATATTTTGTTCGGGTGACGTCTGTTTATTTGTTAGTCTAGCCACGGTGTTAAATAAAAACCTAGGATTGTTTTGGTTGTTTTCTATTAGTTTGCGGAGGTGCTCAGCCCTGGCTGCTTTTAGGGCCTTTTTATAACGTGACATACTGTCTTTCCACGCGATTCTAAAGACCTCTAAATTAGTTTGTTTCCATTTACGCTCTAAATTACGGGTTTCTCTCTTTAGAACATGCGTAGTATTATTGTACCATGGTGCTTTAATTTTCTCTGTGACCTTTTTTAATCTAACGGGTGCAACAACATCCAATGTTCTAGAGAGAATGGTGCTCATAGTGCTAGTTAGTTCTTCTAGTTCATCTGTTTGTTTGGGTTCAGGCAGCAGCTGAGACAGATCAGACAAGCAACTCGAGAAATTATCTATGGTGGATGGAAGGATTGTTCTGCCTGGTCGAAAACGCGGCGCCGCATGACATATTACAGCAGTACGTAATATGCAAGTTACCAAGTAATGGTCAGTGACATCATCACTTTGTGGAATGATATCTATATCGGTTGGATCGGTTCCATATGATATAATTAAATCGAGTGTGTGATTAAGACGATGAGTTGGTCCGGTGACGTTTTGTTTGACCCCAAAGGAATTTAATAAATCTATAAACGCAGCCCCTAACGCATCATTTGGATTATCTACGTGTATGTTAAAATCTCCAACAATTAATGCTTTATCTACATTGACCAATAGATCTGAGAGAAAATCTGCAAACTCTTTTAGGAAATCAGCGTAAGGCCCAGGCGGTCTATATACGGTAGCCAAGGCTAGAGATAATATGGATTTTTTTCTAACATCTAAGAGCGTAACGTTTAGTACAAGTATTTCAAACGAAATAAACTTATAACCCGTTTTCTGAGTAACATTGAGAATATCTCTATAGACCGCTGCAACACCGCCGCCACGACCAATCAGACGGGGTTCGTGCTTATAGGAGTATCCTGATGGAGTAGACTCATTTAGACCGAAATAATCATTAGGTTTAAGCCAAGTTTCAGTAAGGCAAAGGACATCGAAGCTATTATCCGTGACTATTTCATTTACAATAACTGCCTTAGGTGTGAGTGATCTAATGTTTAGAAGACCTAGCTTTAGAAATTGTTTTTGTTTACTAATAGCAACATTTTCTGGTTTAATAACAATTAGATTTTTTCTAGATCCTGCAGTAGATTTATTATTTGATCTCACTAAACGAGGAATAGACACAGTTTCTATGCAATGTTCTACACTATTTATATCAGTTAATTTGGTGCAGCAGAGACTATGATTTGAACTTTTGGTTACTAGTCAAAAGGTATTTAACATTTTGGAGATGTTATCTGACAGAAGATCCGATCCGAATCTGCTTGGGTGTAAGCCATCGGCACGGTAAAGCCTAGGACGCTCCCAAAACAGATTCCAATTATTTACAAAGAGCAGTTTCTGCTCATTGCACCATGACATTAACCATTCATTTAGCGCGAATAATCTGCTAAACTTTTCATGACCTAGTCGGTACGTGGGAAGCGGTCCTGACACTATGATCGTTGTTTCAGGCGATGTGCTGCGTACCGTATCGATCAGATTCCTGAAGTCTTTCTTCAGAACCTCTGTCTGTCGCAGCCTGATGTCGGCCCCTCCCGCGTGCAGGACCACAGTTCCGACGCGCTCGTTCAGAATCTCGGGAACGTGAGCAGCGATTTCAGAAACACGAGCACCAGGAAAGCAGTGACTATGCACCTTACTTTTATTTAACGTAGCTTGTACGTGTCGAACGATGGAATCACCGATGATCACAGCATCGCGTTCTGTTTCGCGAAGAGGGGAGAAGCGGTTTTGTGTGGATATCTCGAAAACCGGGAGGGTCGGAGAGAGTTTTCTTGGTCTAGACCTGACTCGCGTCTTCCGCTGCGGAAATATCCAGGCTTCGTGGTGGCATGTTGGAGCCGGCGTAAACGAGACCATAGCTGATCGCGGCCTCGACGCTCGTGACCGATGCTGAGTAACGCACGGAGTAGACGAGGTCGGAGTCAGCGGGTTAGTAACGTTGATCACTGATTTGTGTGCATCGGCGCGTGATGTTTCAAGAGCTAACCGCCGGTCTATCAGCTCGGCTTTTCTCACTAAAAGGTCGTGGATCTGTTTCTCAACAGCTTCCAGCTCAGACTGCAACGCGTGTAGCTCAAATGTGTCCTCACCTGCACCAAAAGGTAGACTACTTACATCTGATATATTCGCCATTTTAACAGATGGACAGTAAGTTAAGTTAGCAACGACGCTACCAGTGATGCTATCAATATTAATACTAATTTATGACTGAAGTCTTGGATATAATCCGTCTTTTTAGTGGTACAGGTGTAGAGTAGACGCACGATAGGCGAAAAAAATGTTTGTTTGTAAGTGAGTGTGGAGAAGACGCGTTCAGCCGTGATCCACAGGAGTAACCTATAAGAGTATCCGACGTTGGATCACTAATAGGCTTGAGACGCGTCTGCTCAACAGTCCGCGTTGTAACTATGAGGTGAGGAAAAATAGAAAATGTTCGTTGTAAGTGAGTTTAAAGAGAAATCAAGAATTATAAATCAATCGATGGAGCTCCAAAGACAACAACGCGTTCAGACGCGACGCATCTGTAACAGACATATAGGGGGTCATGTTTATGCTTGACCACATGTCTGTGGTCAAAGCAACGAAGTTAGCAGCTTTCAGATCTTTAGCAATGATGTCCCTAGTTTCATTGTACAAGTTTGGGATAGCTGTTTCGGTGAAGTACTTGCGCCCTGGCAGCTCGTACTGTTTATCAAAGGTTTGGAGCAGGTCTTTAAAGCTTGCTTTCTCGACTGTATGATAGGAGACCATTTCCTTCGCAATGTACTTCGATACAGCTGCAGTGCACTGAGCCCACCTTTCACTGTTTCTTTTATACTTTGTGCTTTTTGCAAAAGCTCCGATGATTGATGGCTGACTTCGATCTTTGCTAATCGCGCCTTCTCTTGGCGCTAGTTTAGCAGCCTCAGCAGGGTGGTGGCCACGCAAATGTACATACATGTTTGTGGTTTGTGATTCTTTTACCGGCACAACCTTCGAGCAAAGTTTGCAAACTGCCTGTGTGACATCAGCGGGCTCACCTTTTTCATCTGGTGTAAACCCGAAATATTGCCAAATAGGCGATGTCGCATTTTTCTTTCCCACCAACTCCATCCTTCTTGTCAGAATGATAGACGGTCCTCATTTCCCATGTGTCATTCCGCGTGACGCGTGATAATGAATAATTACGTTAATATTTAAATAAAAGTGTAAATAAAAAAAGTAGACTAATAAGTAAATAAATGATCTTATAAATAAGCAAACAAATACATAAATAAAAAAATTGCCCCTCCCCCCGATACTATCGTGTATCGGCGATCTTACAGGCTGACGATAGGACGATATGACAATGGGCATTATCGCGCAACCCTAGATTGCGTCATAACCACGCGACTCTCTGGAAATTACCGTAGAGACAGGAAGAGAAGCTCGCAATCAATCGGGGGGACGTGGAGGCATAAAGTCCGATAAAGTAAAGGGAGAAGCCCATAGAGAGTCATGACGTTGCTCCTGCTCCTAGCTCATGGACAGCTCCTACTCACACTCTCCGTCTCTGCGAGATTCGGAAGGGAATGGTTCCGATTTCGCTTGGCACGGCTACTAGAAAACTTACAACTGTCAGGCAGGCTGCTCACGTCACATCCACGTCGTCAAGCTCAGTTTGAGTCTGCGCAGTACGCTCGGCAATCAGGAAGTGACTGCTTCTAATGTGCTTCAACTTCTCTCCGTTGAAACCTATGGGGTCGCTGTGTCCAGTTTATATACTGTCTATGGTTCTAGACAATTGCCGCCTCGCTAAGAGTACTCGCATCTGATAGGCGGAACTAGACCAATGAGACATCTGCTCCTACCCTAACAAATTTGCATATCTTAATGCAATGAAAGCGAAGCACTAGCACTAGTAACTAGTAATAAGAGGAGTTCCCATATATGTCATAGCTGACGTAATGTCTTGTTCCCGCCTCTCAGGGAACCGAGGTTACGATAGTAACCGAAGACGCTTTATGACCTGAGCTCTAAAGGGCATGGAAAGCACCTTAAGGCCCGTTCACACCAAGAACGATAACTGCAAAAATAACTATATTAGAGTCCACACCAGCGTGTGCTTATCTGTTGCTTTAAATGCTCAAGCTCGTTACAGCAGGATGGATTCTGATTGGCTGTCAATGTTTTTAGCGTTTTTCAGCTGGATAAAATTGTTCTGAAAGTGATTCCAAGAATATCATTTCTCTGTGCCGTTATCGTTATAGCTGTGGTGTGAACTCTGCTATTCTTTATTCGAAAACGATTTTCAGAACTTTATCTTTATAGTTTTCATCCTTGGTGTGAACAGGATTTTTGGCACATAGTCTTGTCTTGGTCTAAGGATGACTTTACTGTCATTAGGCCCAAACTCGGGCAAAATACATCCACTGAAAGAGCCTGCAGATCACCAATTCGCTTGACCGATGATAGAGCCAGCAGAAGGGCGTCTTTAGCGAGAGAGGCCGAAGGTCGGCTGTTGTGAGCAGCTCAAACGGAGGGATTCGAAGTTCCTCAGGACTGTGGACAGGTCCCAGGATGGATCCGTTTTGGGGAGAGGCGGGTTCAGCCACCTGGCCTCCGGCTGGTCTTCCATTGCATAGGGCCCACGACTACAAACCGAGCCCAGTTCTACCCCAACTGAAACAGATGGGGCGATTTCCAGGGGACCAGGGCTTTGATACAGCCGTGGGTCACCCTGAGAATGAGACGGCCCTCGATCCACGCTCCTTCGACCAGTGTTGTAGTGGCTGTGTATGTAACAGGCCCAAGGGGAATACTGAGGAGGCTGCTGCCATGAGACCCAGTAAAGACACATGGCAAACATGAGGGTTTAAATACACACAAGACTAATGACTAGACAAGGGACACCTGTGAACAATGAAAAATTAACCAATGACAACAATACACATCAGACAAGGGAACACATGGCAGGATCACATGACTTACAAGGGATCATATGACAAACAAGGAAACAAGACATGACACAGAAACATGACAAGAACAAACCCAAAATCGTAACAGAAATTTTCTCTTGAAGAGTTGCCGGATAGCCCAGGGGAGAAGCAGTGAGTCAGCTGCAGCTGTCGAAGCACAATTCACAGACGTGAACCAATCAGGCTTCAGTATTCAGTGTTGATTTGATTGAACAGGGCTGCAGTGATCAGGACTGGTTGTGTTTAGTCCATCTGAACTACATTATAAATGCAGTTTCATAGATCTGAGGAATTAATAACTACGGAGGTAAATTCATGCAGGCCAAATTGGTATTGGATAACTTTTTTTTTTGTTTCAATAAATAACATTGTCATTTACAAACTGTACTTTGTGTTTACTCAGGTTGCCTTTGTTTTATGGTAGGTTTTAATTTCTGAATCAATTTAGTATGAGATGTACACAAAAACAGAAGAAATCAGGATGGGGGCAAATACTTTTTCACTGCATTATATGATCGCCACTATATTGTCTTCTCTTCACTGTAATCTGGTGTTTTATGTATTTTTGTTCAATTCTAGGAGGAGCTCAATACAGCACTGAAGTCTTTACAAGAGAAACTTCAACACAATGAAAAACTGAAAGGAGAGTTTGAGAAAAGAGTTCAACACATCAAGGTGAGGATACAGAAACGAGAGTCATTTTCATTACAGCTGTTGGATCACTATATACAGTTATGATTTGATATAATGGATAACAGTTTATTATTTGTGTAAATGACTAGCAGCAATCTGCTTCTGGATCCGTTTTATGTCGGGTATCCGAGTTTATCTTTGATATTAATGATGTGTGTGTCGATTGAGATGATTGAAGTGAATGTGCCTTGATTTCAGTCTCAAGCTGAGCACACAGAGCATCAGATTATACAGCAGTTTGAGAAGCTTCATCAGTTTCTCTGCGAAGAAGAAGAAGCTACAGTCACTGCACTGAGGGAGGAAGAGGAGCAGAAGAAGCAGAGGATGAAGGAGAAGCTGGAGGAGATGAACACACACATCTCAGCTCTTTCACACACAATCAAAGACATGGAGGAGATGATGAAAGCCAATGACGTCTGCTTTCTGAAGGTCTGATTTCAGATCATTGGTTGAATGATTGATGATTGATTGAGTTCTTGATGATAAATGGGGTGTTTGTTCTGCAGGAGTTTCCAGTCTCAATGGAAAGGTGAGTGATCTGCTGCTGTCTCTGGTCTCTCTGGTTCTGATCCAAAGCCACTGCAGTTCTGACTCCTGAATGTTCTTCCAGAGTCCAGAGCTCACAGCCAGATCCACAGATGGCTTCTGGAGCTTTGATTCATGTGCCACGATACTTGGGCAACCTGCCGTTCAGAGTCTGGAAGAAGATGCAGGACCTCGTCCAAAACAGTGAGTCTGACTGCAGGAGATCTGAGCTGGACATGATGGATGGGTGGAGAGTTAGAGGTTCTTCATGATATAGATAGATAGATAGATAGATAGATAGATAGATAGATAGATAGATAGATAGATAGATAGATAGATAGATAGATAGATAGATAGATACGAGTTTGGTGTTTGTTAGGAGGTTACAATTAAAAAAAAATTAGTCTCGGAATAGTAACAATAACTAGAATGTACATTTCCTGAAGAAAATGTGAGTGGGTGCTTGCAGTGGCAAAACTCGCCACTCGGTTGCTAGGGTAAGGTTAAGGTAAAGCTAGTTTTTAACAAAGATGCTAACAAAATTAGCATCATGCTAGCATGATAAGCATGTGACTAGCATAATTCTAGCATGTTGTTAGCAGATTAGCATGTAGCTAGCATGATGCTAATATGATTAGCATGTTTCTAGCATTATGCTAACATGTTTTTAGCAATAGTTAGCATGATTAGCATGTAGCTAACATGATTAGCGTGTAGCTAACATGATTAGCGTGTAGCTAGCATGATTAGCATGCAGTTAGCATGATGCTAGCCTGTGTTTATCAAAAAGCTAACATGAATAGCATGTTTGCTAGCATGTTTATAGCAAGAAGCTACCATGATTAGCATGTAGCTAGTATCATGCTAACATTATTAGCATGTTGCTAGCATCATGCTAGCATTATTGGCATGTTACTAGCATGATGTTAGCATGATTAGTATTTAACTAGCATCATGTTATCATGATTAGCATTTTGCTACTATGATTAGCATGTTGCTAGCATGATGCTAGCATGTTTTATCACGTTGCTAGCATGGTTTACCATGATTTACCATAGTGTACCATGATTTACCACGCTTTACCATAGTTTACCATGATTTACTATAGTATACCATGATTTACCATGTTCTAGAATGATTTACTATGATTCTAGCATGATTTACCATGATTTACCATGATTTACCATAGTGTACTATGATTTACCACGTTGTAGTATGATTTACCATAATTCTAGCATGATTTACCATAGTTTACCATGATTTAGTCAAAAGAGCCAAGCCCCATCTCTATACGATGTTTTGATGCAGAGATTTGCTAAACTGTTGCTAGGGTACTCTGTTTGGTTGCTATGGAGTTGCTTGGCAGCTGCCAATGATGAAACTGCAAAGGTTTCTATTCACTATGAATGATATAAACCAACTCCCATGCCTCTGTGACATTCAGAATGGAAGATATCCCTCTTTGGATTTTGGTTGCTAAGGTGCTCGACAATGGTTGCTAGGGAGGGGCTAGGAAGTGTTGAGGTGATTCATGATTGGCTGTTTGCTGCCCCAAGTCAAATGAGACCACCCCCCTGTTTCTATGACAATTCAGTCCGGAGATATCCCTTTGATCTCTTTCAATGGAAGTCTATGAAACTTGTTGCTAAGGTGCTCTAAATGAAGGTGCTCTAAATGGTTGCTAGGGCGTGGCTTAATAGCTTCACAATGATCCTGAGAAACTGATTGGTCATCTGAGTAAAATGAGCCCGCCCCCTTGTCTCTATGACACAGTGATCCAGAGCTATGTTCAATACAAAATCCCTATGCAAATGTGGCAAATCAAAAGTTTCTGTGAAATCATCGCTCTGAGCTATGACTTGTCAAAGTTTGTCACATTGTTAAGTCTATGGGATTTTTCGGCTGCTTTTTCGCCCCTGGGGCGCACACCGTACCCCCGATCACTTATCAATGTCATAGCACACCATTCCCGAATAATCTGCACGATTTGACGCCTCATTCATGGGTCTGTGACAAAAGCTGCGGGAGGAGTAGCGCGTCAAACTTTCGGCGGAATAATAAAGAAGAAAATAATAATAAGTATGAGCAATGGTTGCTAGGGCGTGGCTAGGAAGTGTTGAAGGTGATTAATGTTTTTAAGTCAAACCCAATAGACAGTCATAATAAACTAATTTAAAACAAAACACAGACTATAAGAGCCAATAAAATGAAGATGATCAGATGCTGAAGATCAGACACACACTTACAGTTCTTCATCTACAGCATAAATCTCAACAGATCTCATTGATTTATTGTTATTTAACTTTCCCAAAGTATCAGTTTCTCTTGATGGACACAAATGTCTGAATCTCATATTTAATGTTTGTAGTTGATGCCGTTAAACGCTGATGATAAAAACTAGTGTGAAACTAATAACAGCACTGACAGTGATCAGAGGAAAATGTGTTTGATCAACAGGACGAGTGTCATAATTCATAATAATCTGTGTTGGGTTCACTCTTGATCATTATATGAAGATCAGAATAAAAGCATCTGTTGATTGTGTCTCATCAGCTCCTGTGATTCTGGACCCAAACACTGCTCAACCACGTCTCGTCGTGTCTGATGATCTGACCAGTGTGAGATACAGCGGGATCAATCAAACTCTTCCTGATAATCCAGAGAGATTTGACTGTTGTCCTTGTGTTCTGGGTTCAGAGGGTTTTAACTTAGGAACACACTGCTGGGATGTGGAGGTTAAAGAGAGTGTATACTGGACTCTTGGAGTAACTACAGCATCAAACCGGAGGAAGGGAAGTGTTTTCTTCAACACTGATGTCTGGAGTGTATGGTATTATCAGGACGGAGAGCTTTCAGGTTCTGGTTTTCATGTTAATCAGGATCTTGATCGTGTGAGAGTGAATCTGGACTATGATGGAGGAACGGTGTCGTTCTCTGATCCTGTAACTAACACACATCTACACACATTCACAACCACCTTCACTCACACACTCTTTCCATTCTTCTGTTGTTCTTCCTTTCTGAGGATCTTACCGGTCAATACATGAATATCAGTCACGTGACCTCTTACGTCATCCGCTCTTTTTCCAGTTGACTGCCGCCATCTTGAGTACCTACCGAGTACTGTCTATGGTACTGACAAGCATTAGCTAGCTAGTTTGCTACTATTTACAGCTTCGTACAGATACAGTAAATGGCTACGAAAGACAACATTTCGCACCTCGACTGCCATGAAAAGAAACGCTACTTTCAAAAAATAATATCGTTAGGGTGTGATCCCTACGCGATACCAGATGCGTACTTCCAGCCTCTGTCCGCTGCTACCGAACTACCAATCCTGGCATTCAATGATATTATATGTTGATCCGACTATTCAAAGCATGTATTTAAATGGTCCAGGGGCAAAACTTTTGCCGAGCGTGTCAGAGGTTCTGGGTCATATTCCGCACTCGTTTAGGTTTTTTTCTTTTTTTCTCATCAAAACCAATTATGTTTATCAGTGTTTGTATATCAGGCAGGGACACGTTTGTGTGCAGTTTGTTTTGTAATTTCACCGGAACGAATGGAGAGTCTCTCCACATTGAAGCGTGCGTCCGAGTGAAGACTGTGCGCGAGCCACAAACAAACACAGTATCCGCGCCACTGATCGCAGCGGCAATGAGCACTTTGATCACTTGATTTCAGAAACAACACATTTCAGCGCTAGACTGAACAAACGAAGGAAATGAATGCTCTGCTAGTAACTGGAGATGTTTTGTTTATTTGCCGCGAGGTGTTTCAAAAGTGGTGGGGACATGTCCCACCCGCAAATTTCTGCGTCTTTTTTCGTCCTGAGGTAGCCTGTAAAAGGTTATTTTGGGGTCTCCTTTTTTGTTGTTGCACCCCACCGCACAACATATTGACCGCATAGCTAGCTAGTTCCTTTGCGACTGACTCAAATCAGGTACTCAAGATGGCGGCAGACAAGTTTTAGAAGTTAGTGACTTCAGTGAGGAGACGTTGGTGACATCATCTGATATTCATCTATAGTCAGTAAACGTCACTCCTGTAGATCTGGATCTTCCTGCGTTCATCATGTTTCCAATATTTAATCTATATCACATGAGTAAGAGTGCTGTTGATCTGAATATCAGTACGGTGGCTGTGATTGGGCCGTGGTGATCACATGACTGATATCCAGCACTACAGCAACACTCAGATCAATAAACAAGTTGTTTTCATTTATATTCCACTTCACACAATTAGACTGATTAGAGACTGTTTTAGAATTCATGTATTTCAGTCAATGTGTGTTTATTAATACTTTTTTGCATCATAATCTATCTATAAATTACAGAAACGTCTGTCTGTCTGTCAGTATGTCTGTTATTCGCATATCTCTCGAACCGTTAGTCCGATGGATTTCAAACTTGACAGGTGTCGTTATACGGGCATGAGTAAGTGCAGTGCCAAGTTTGACGTTGTTTGGATTAGAAATGCAAAAGATATTGTTAAATATATATCGTAAAAGAAGCACACACTGGCTTTTGCCGCTCTAGCCGCTCGCCACTCCCCCTCTCACACTGACACTGAGTGAACACAGCTGGCCCCTCCCCCTCTCACACTGACACTGAGTGAGCACAGCTGGCCCCTCCCCCTCTCACACTGACACTGAGTGAACACAGCTGGCCCCTCCCCCTCTCACACTGACACTGAGTGAGCACAGATGGCCCCTCCCCCTCTCACACTGCACACTGAGTGAGCACAGCTGGCCCCTCTCACACTGACACTGAGTGAGCACAGCTGGCCCCTCCCCCTCTCACACTGACACTGAGTGAGCACAGCTGGCCCCTCCCCCTCTCACACTGACACTGAGTGAGCACAGCTGGCCACTCCCCCGCTCACACTGCACACTGAGTGAGCACAGCTGGCCACTCCCCCTCCCACACTGACACTGAGTGAACACAGCTGGCCCCTCCTCCTCTCACACTGACACTGAGTGAGCACAGCTGGCCACTCCCCCTCTCACACTGACACTGAGTGAACACAGCTGGCCCCTCTCACACTGACACTGAGTGAGCACAGCTGGCCCCTCCCCCTCTCACACTGACACTGAGTGAACACAGCTGGCCCCTCCCCCTCTCACACTGACACTGAGTGAGCACAGCTGGCCCCTCTCACACTGACACTGAGTGAGCACAGCTGGCCCCTCCCCCTCTCACACTGACACTGAGTGAGCACAGCTGGCCACTCCCCCGCTCACACTGCACACTGAGTGAGCACAGCTGGCCACTCCCCCTCTCACACTGACACTGAGTGAACACAGCTGGCCCCTCCTCCTCTCACACTGACACTGAGTGAGCACAGCTGGCCACTCCCCCTCTCACACTGACACTGAGTGAACACAGCTGGCCCCTCTCACACTGACACTGAGTGAGCACAGCTGGCCCCTCCCCCTCTCACACTGACACTGAGTGAACACAGCTGGCCCCTCCCCCTCTCACACTGACACTGAGTGAGCACAGCTGGCCACTCCCCCTCTCACACTGACACTGAGTGAACACAGCTGGCCCCTCCCCCTCTCACACTGACACTGAGTGAACACAGCTGGCCACTCCCCCTCTCACACTGACACTGAGTGAACACAGCTGGCCCCTCCCCCTCTCACACTGACACTGAGTGAACACAGCTGGCCACTCCCCCTCTCACACTGACACTGAGTGAACACAGCTGGCCCCTCCCCCTCTCACACTGACACTGAGTGAACACAGCTGGCCACTCCCCCTCTCACACTGACACTGAGTGAACACAGCTGGCCACTCCCCCTCTCACACTGACACTGAGTGAACACAGCTGGCCCCTCCCCCTCTCACACTGACACTGAGTGAACACAGCTGGCCACTCCCCCTCTCACACTGACACTGAGTGAACACAGCTGGCCACTCCCCCTCTCACACACACACTGAGTGAGCACAGCTGGCCCCTCCCCCTCTCACACTGCACACTGAGTGAACACAGCTGGCCACTCCCCCTCTCACACTGACACTGAGTGAACACAGCTGGCCACTCCCCCTCTCACACTGACACTGAGTGAACACAGCTGGCCACTCCCCCTCTCACACACACACTGAGTGAGCACAGCTGGCCCCTCCCCCTCTCACACTGCACACTGAGTGAGCACAGCCCAGGACCAGAGACAGAGAGGGTCGAAGAAAGCAGCGGAGCTTAAGAAGCGTTTTCTCGGAGTTCACTGTGTATCCTGCTCCCTGAATCGTGTAGTTCAGTTTTCCACATTTATTGTATGTCATTATGTCAGTATCAGTATTTGCTTTCTACCATGCACAAATAAAAATGTCAGTGAACTTTTACTGTGTAATTGTAACAATGAGCACTCAAACACACCAAACCAACAATTACTGAAAACACACACAAAAACTGATTTTGCATGGGCACTTTGCACTACTCCCTGAATCGACGCGCTTATTCATTTGTGGATGTAAACTGAATCTGTAAGTCAGCTGTGCTGTTTACTTCTGAATATTATATTTCATTCTGGTGCGCTTAACGTTATCTCTACTGTGTAATAGTAGCCTATGCTATTCACCAACTAAACATATCCTATTCAATGTGTTCACAGTCTCTTTCACGGGCATCATTTGTAGTAGCCTATTCACAAACTGTTTGCTGTTTGAGTTCACTGTGTGCTTTCTACCATGCACAAATAAAAAAGTCACTGAACTTTTGCTGTGTAATTGTAACAATGAGCACTCAAACACACCAAACCAACAATTACTAAAAACACACACAAAAACTGATTTTGCACAGGAATTTTGCACTAGTTATATATGATTATATATCATGTTTTTTTCTTGTATTACATCAGATCACTGAAGCAGTAAATTCTGCACATTCTCGGTGTTTGTTCAACATGAGACTAAATGAATAATTATTTCAGTTATAGAGGAGAAATGATCATGTCATGAGTCAGGTTATCTTCTCCCTTTCTCTCTATCCTTTCACACACACATGCACGCACGCACACATACATACACACACACGCACCTCTTCGTATGTTCATCTGAGATCCACACACGCGCGCGCTATCTCTCTCTCTCTCTCTCTCTCTCTCTCTATTTTGCTGGTCTCTCTGTCTACCCGCACCTGTTAGTCATCGCAATCAGAGCTCGCGCTGCTTTGCGATGACACCTGTTCCCACTTTATCCTTAATGTTCACTATCTAGTGTTGGTTCAAGCAGTCATTTGTCGGATTATTGTTTCATGTCATGCCTTTCAACTGTTGTTCTCTTCTTGTCTATAAGAATATTTGGAAGAACTCACCTTGTCCTGTCAGTCCGGTACAGTCTGCATCTAAAGCCCCTTTCACACAGAGATTCCGGAAAATACACGGATAAAGTGAGCCGGGATTTGACCCGGGTTCATTTGATTTTGGTTCATTCACACTGCCAGTGATTTTCCGGAATCAGAGAGCGCGTTCACACACAACCCGTGTATGTCCCGGAAAGACACGTGACATCGATGTGACTTGTAATGTCTCAGCAGCGTCTTCAGTTTGCTTATGAGCTGCGATTTCTCTCTCGAGAAACCACGCTTGTGCATTTATTTCTCTGATTCGATCATAAAATTGCGCATTTCGTACCGTTTCACAGCTGGCGAACGATCCCGGCTTCAGCGTCATCACTACGACACGGCATTATTACGGCTTTTGTTCACACAGCGCACGTCCCGGGACTGAACACGGCAATGTTACTAGGTCCCCAACCCGGCATCGATCCCGGCATTAAACCCGGGTCGTGTTTGCGTTCACACAGAAGGCGTTCCGGCAATTTGCCGGCAATTTCCCGGGTTCAATGCGCTGTGTGAAAGGGGCTTAAGTGTTCTCTGAGCCCTGCTTCTGCTGCATGAGTTCCTCTGCGTTCCCGTTATCCTGGCTGAGATACCAACTAAGCACAGTCTTCCATCTCTACGAGTGACCAGATCTAAGTCTTCATCGATACAGAAGTTTATTGACTGTTTTTGTTTTCTCCAGCTCTGTGTGCTTCAATGACAGACTGCCTTGTTTGTTCATTAAAGACTGTTAAATTCTGTGAACTTCTGCTTTTGGATACTTTCTCCTTATAACTGTGACAGATCATTTGTTCATTGGAATAAATGGATGTAAAAGGTATTATATATTAATAAATTGTATACAAATTTTTTTTTTTATTAACAAGTGTCATGGTTTTTTGTACTTCATTATAAAGACTATTTAGATCAATACTTGATCCAGCAATATTCAGAAACGGGTGCAGCTATTAGGATATTTTTCTGCTTAACATTTTTTAGATTATAAAAAACAGACAAAATTACAAAAATAAGGAAGAATGATGTTTGAGAGGTAACATGTATTATTCTTACCAATAGTGATAAAATAATTTAATATACAATTTAATTATATAAATATTATGAACCTTTTTTAACGCTGCTTTAACAGGATCAACAAATACAGCTTCTGTCATGTGACACCATATTTATTTGCTTTAAAACCCTTTTTCTCAACAAAAAGTGTTTTCAAACTAGTTTTTCGCAACATTTGAAATTAAATGGAAAAAGATTTGATGATCGATAATCAAAAAATTATCAATAATTGTCATTTCCATGTCAGAAAACATTTTGATGCATTAAACCAGTGTCTAATAATGAACTAGTATCTAATGAATAAGAATAGTATCTTTAAAAAAGGTACTAGTAAAGAACAAGAACAACTTAATGGTATAGATATTAGTACCTAAAATGATTGTACATTTTAAGGATTAAATGTTAAAACGACTTTCCACAGAATGGACTAAAGAGTTCCTGACCAACGGACAACTTCCGGGCTGCAGATTTCACCCTTCTGTGTATATATATCAACTTCCTCTCATGTTTCTCTTTGAATGTTCGGGGGCTACGTGACTTAAACAAGCGGAAAGCTTTATTTTTGTTTTGTAAATCCATGAAAAAGGACATCTATTTTTTTCAAGAGACACACTCTGTCGACACACTCAAAATTCTGCCGTACTTAATAGTGGAGTTCAAGGAAAGATTATAGAAATGCTTTCTTCAGGGATTGGAAGGTGGATTATCTCAGTTGTTCACTTGGATAGCAATTTTTTCAATAATGATGAACATGGGTTCAAGAGTTATTCAAACAACAAAATTCTAGCAGATAGTAAAGTCATTTATATAAGTAGCCTAATTAAAAACTTAAATATCTCTCTGCCTTTATAATTTGGTGGCGATTTCAATGAGGCTCCAGATTTATTGCTGATAGATTTCCTTCTAGAAATGTGTCTAATAGCGTCAAACACCGAATTGTAACCAAACGGAGGAAGAGAATGCACATAGTAGCTACATACATCTACTGTGTTTGCGGGAATACTCGGCTTGACATTTTGAAATATTTATATGTTTATTTGGCCGTTTAGGCACGCAACCGATGCTTGTCCGTGTTGCGCTCGGAGCGCGCGCACAGCATCATGTCAGTAGAATTCAGTTGTCTTTCGCGACTTATCACGCTTTTAATATTTCTTTTTAATAAAGCACATCCTGCTCTTTTCTTTCTCATTCATTCATGTTTTGTTATTAATGGGTCTCATTCATGAAACACGAGCAGAACGAATTTTTGTGTAAATCGTGTGTAAAGTGGTTCTGGCGTAAATTTTCGGATTCATTAAAATGTTCGTATTTCCCAAATGTTAGTTGGTACGAAAGAAATCTACACCTGCTCCCAGCCACGCGTAAATAGTACGTTTAACATCCGAACGTTTTGCTCATTAATAAACTGCATTTTAATTCAACGTAATCGGGTACATATTTACACAGCATTTTGAAAAAGTATTATATATAGTAATTACATACGGTTTTTCTTTTTACTTGTATTACGAGAGCCAGTAATAGCATCTGCAAACGGAACACAAGTCCACAAGTTTTTTTTATTTTTTTATATTCAAGCTGTTTTTTTTTTGTTTTTTTTTTACAAGTCCGCAAGTTACAAGTGTTGCAGTCAAGCTTCATGTCGAACCATTTTCTTTTCACTTCTGGGACTGTTCGATTAAAAGATGAAACTCCATTAACTGCATCTGTAATATGCTGCCAAGCATTTTTACCTAAAGCATGTAGCCTATTACCTAAAAAAATCCTTTTTTTTAGGACCTGATATGCCACTATGTACGCTTGAAAATAAAATGTGGCGTTTTGAATGAACTTCTGATAATAAAACTTCAATTTCTGCATCTGAGAAATTTCTCTTCTTCATTCGCTTTTTTTTTTTTTTTTTTTTCAAAATTATACATGTAATAATACAATAGCATTCGCTTTTGAGAAGACATGTTGAAATCCTTCGTTTCGTGTCATAATATGATGCCCATATATAGCTGTCAGTCGGTTTTAATTGGCGGGATTTATGGTAATTGAGAATGAGCGTGCACGCGCGTCCCATTTACGAGTGATTGGAATTCATTAACCCACACACACATTTCACTATCAAATCTGACGTTTACGAAGTATTTGTGAATCAGGAGAAGAATTTTCGGGAATGTCTCTTTACGCGCAAATCACTCACATATTTACTCGTATATTTACGAATGTTTCATGAATGAGACCCAATAACTTTAAACAGAATCGTCAAATGAAATCTGTGCGAATTATCAACAATACGACACATAGGATATAAAGGGTCTCTGCTGCAAAAGTGAAAGTACCAGCGACCAGCGGGTGAAATGTTTCGAAATGTCTCTTTGCACAGCAAAGCACCCGTTTCAATAAAAGGATATATTAAAGTTGATATAGCCTACTTTTACATTTTTGCTGCTGTTCTAAAATGATTTCAGATTTTTCAAAGCCAGACCAGTTCCTTATGCAATGAAGGCAAAAGTAGAAGCTAAAGAAGAACGCCTTTGAAGAGAAAACATCACTGAATCTGTTAAACCCTCTGAATGGGCTGCACCTGTAGTGCCGGTGTTAAAGTCTGAGAATACAGTACGATTATGTGGTGACTACAAGCTAACAGTAAATCAAGTTTCAAAGTTGGAACAGTACAACATCCCTCGAATAGAAGATTTGTTTGCAACATTGTCAGGTGGGCAGAAGTTCACCAAACTGGATATGAGCCGTGCTTACCATCAGACTGCATTAGATGCAGAGTCCAAGAAATATGTCACTGTGAATACCCACAAGGGGTTGTTTACTTACCGTGTTTTACCCTTTGGAGTTTCTTCTAGTCCTGCCATCTTCCAGAGGGCCATTGAGGGAGCTCGGCAAGGTATACCAGTGTGGCAGTTTTCCTCCATGACATCTTGGTGACTGATCTTAATGATGAGGAGCATCTCCAGGCACTTGCCAGAGTATTGGAAAGACTGCAGAAAGCAGGACTGCGGTTGAAATGGAGCAAATGTACTTTCATGGAAAAAGAGGTAATGTTCTTGGGCCATAAAGTAGATGAGGCTGGCTTACACCCGTACCAGAAAAGGTGACTGCTATTCAGAATACTCCCTCGCCAAAGAATGTGACAGAGTTGAAGGCTTATTTGGGACTGTTAAATTACTAAGTTCTTGCCCAACTTGTCTACTGTTTAGCCCTTGTGCACCAGTTGCTGCGAAGAGATGCAAAATGGACCTGGCGTGGGGAACAAGAGGCTGCTTTTGCTCAGTCTAAAGAAATGATCCACTCAGTACAAGTTCTGGTCTACTATGACCCTCAGAAGGATGTGATTTTATCATGTGATGCTTCTCCTTATGGCCTCAGTGCAGTTCTTTCGCATAAGATGCCTGATGGTAGTGAGAGACCCATTGGATTTATGTCATGGACATTAAATCAAGCTGAGTGGAATTATTTGAAGTTGGACAAGGAAGGGTTGGCCGTAATGTTCGGCTTATAACGCTTTCATAAGTATTTGTATGGTTGGAAGTTTACCATTGTTACAGATCATAAACCCTTGTTGTCTTTATGTAACGAGTTAAAATCTGTTCCCCAAATGTCATCTTCTAGGATCCAGCGATAGGCTGTGACACTAAGAGCATATGAATACAACATCATCTACAAGCCTGGCAAGGATCATGGAAACGCAGATGCTCTGAGTTGGTTACCATTGTCAACAGAATCTGGCACTGAACCGGAGGAAAGAGTCCTAATGCTGGAGAATGCAGACATAACCTTGATTACAGCAGAACACAAAAAGATCCGGTATTATCCAGGGTGAGAGAAATGGTGCAACGAGGATTCCTGCATGAATTAAGAGGAACAGAGTTGGACCCATTCACATCAAGAAAAGTTGAATAAAGTGTACAGGATGGTTGTGTGCTCCGGCGAGTAATCATTCCCAGTGTGGGAAGATCAGAAGTCCTGAAACAACTGCATCAGTGCCACCCAGGAGCGTCTAGGAGGAAAGCCTTGTCCCGAAGTTATGTGTGGTGGCCCAAGTTAGATCAGGATGTTGAAAGGTTCGTAAAAACCTGACGTATGTGCCAAGAACATAGGAATTTTCTGGCTGTAGCCCCACTGCATCCTTGGAATTGCCCAGGAAAACCATGGCAAAGATTGCATGTGGATTATGCAGGACCATTCATGGGAAAAAGGTTCTTTGTCTTGATTGATGCACATTTAAAATGGATGTATGTGTATCCAGTGAACTCTCTCCACATCTGCTGCTACCACTGAATGTTTGCGTAATAGCTTCAGTAACTCTGGACTACCTGAACCGACTGGATCAGATAATGCTACTTGTTTTGTTAGTGCTGAATTCAAAGAGTTCCTGTACGGCATGTTCATTTTGCACCTTATCATGTTTCCAGCAATGGTTTAGTATTACGGGCCGTGAAAATGATTAAAGACATGCTGAAAAAAGTGTTGAAGGAACGATTGCAACTAAATTGGCCCGAGTGTTATTCAGTTATACCCCTTTTCCACCAAGACAGAGCTGGTGCTGGTTCGGAGCCAGAGCCTAGTTTCAAATCGGTTCTTTGTTTTTCCACCGCCAAAGCACCAGCTCCGAACCAGTAAAACTGGTTCTTAAGTAGCACCAAATCATTGCAGGGTCTAGAACGGAGCCAAGAAAGAACCGCTTGCGTCAGAGGCTGGGGGCGGGGTTACCGTGGCCAACAAGACTGAAGAGAAACTTGTGACCGCCATTGTCAAATAGCAGCTAATCGAGCTAACAGCAGCTAAACACGATGGACGCGATCTAAAATATAAATCTACGGCTAAAGTCGGCATCTTATTGTTAAAAATAAATGTTACGTACATGCCGTTACTCTCGCTTGTAATCTCCGTCTGTACAAATAATGGCGAGCCGCGCGAACACGTTGGATCCGCCGTGTTTGGATGCCGATGTAGGTCCGCAAAGCAACGTGCGCCATTGTTGATGATGTGTTTGTGTTTGGCGCCGCCGCGCTAACGTTGCTGAAAAGATGAGACGTAGCTGTGACGTAAGACCTGGCTCTGCGTTGGCTCTTTTAGCCTGTGGAAAAGCAAACCGGTTCTTTGGAGGCTCGTCAGTCGAACCAACTCCGAACCGGCACTAGCTCTAGCTCCGAACCAGCACCTGGTTCTTGTTGGTGGAAAAGGGGTATTATAGGATCACTCCTCAGACCTCCACAGGGCTCTCTCCAGCTGAAATGTTACATGGATGGAAATTGCGAAGTTCTTTGGACTTTATACATCATGATTTGACTAGAAAGATTCAGAAACAACAACAAAAGCAAAAAGTCCATCATGATAAAAAGGCCCATGAATGTAGTCTTGGAGTTGGAGATCCAGTACTTGTTCTGAACTGTAGCTGTGGACCGAATGGATTCTGGGGCCCATAGAGACTGGAACACTTTCTTATAAAGTGATGCTGGGTGATGGGAGAGTGGTCCAAAGACATGTGGATCAAATCCATGCCCAACATAAATTGTCTGTGAACCTTCCAGAGGGAATGGACTGTAAATATCCGGATTTTGACTTTTCTGACGACTCCTCATCCGAAGATGAACGACTTCGACCCGAATCTGGCCGAGCTCGAACTTCTCACCACACCGGCACCCAGTTTGCACGTCCAAATGAGTTGCTTACATTTAAAAAAATTAGCATACAATAGCATTAAAAGTATTTTTAATGAACATAAAGGTCCATGTTCAATAAAAATGTTCACGAAACTAATGAAATGTTTAGATGATAGATGCTTTAGATCGCTGTTGGATAGGAGACGCGTCTGTATGAAGCCTTTGAGCCTGTAAATATGAGGTGTGAGTTTGTGTGTGTGTGTGTGTGTGTGTGTGTGTGTGTGTGTGTGTGTGTGAATGTGGGCATGAGGAGTGTGTTACTGTATCAAACCAGTCCTGTGGGTGCCGCTTGCACATTTGTTTGTTTGTTTTGACCTTTTAGCTCTTATGTTTGAATATGAATTATGGAGTGTTAGTGTTAAGGGTTCGGCTGAGATTTGACCTTCAATTCTACTGCCATGAAGTATCATTTCATAATCATTTTGGTGATTGACTAAAATAGTGGATCTCAACGGGGGCAGTACCACACCCCAGGGGGTGTTCAGAGAACAACGGGGCTGTTGGCAGCAAAATTGTTTAAATGGGGGCGTTCAGGTGTTCATGGGGGGTGTTCACGAGTTTACACCAAAGATCCAGGCAAGACAAGATTAAACATGCAATTACTTGCAAAATAATTGCCTACAAAATTCTAAAATCTGCCAATTTAATGCGACATGTAAGCTATGAATCGTTTCTTTTGCCACGACTCTATTATTTTTCCAGTCATAGACCTGCACTCAAGCACTGACTAGAATCCAGCGCTGACAAGAATCAGCATTCATGTGCTCAAAAATGTGTTTCGCGCTGACAACAATCCAGTGGTGGCTAGAATCACGCAGGGGAGGAATGGAAAGTTGACAAGCCATTAAAAAAGTATTCACTTAAGAACCACTTATATATTTTCAAATATTTCCAATAAATCATGTTCCCATTCACTCTGGCGACGAATTTTAAAATGAATTCAACAAAATTCTATTTATAAGGTAACTCTTTTACATTTTTAGGCATTAACTAATGCCAATGTTTTCTTTGTTCACCAAGTAATTCACTGATCAGGCATTATTAACTCGCAAGACTGTAAGGAGAAAATGACAATTTGATGGATAATTTAAATATATTCTATAATCACATTTTGGTGTTGTATTAATTCCGCTGTCACATCTGAGTGCGAAACGCTGCTTGGGTAGTTTCAGGATATAAAAATAATTAATAATACAATAGTAATTGAATTGTTCATATGTGTTTATTGTTGTTAGATTATTTATTTTTTTCTGATTATGAACACAAATTAATCACAACAAACCAAATTAATTGTAATTGTAGTAATTATACCATTGATGAAAACAAGCTGATACCAAGATATTTTAGGTCTACAATTCTAACATAATTTTTCATGAAAAATCATGATTGTATTTTTTTTTTTCTAAAGTAAGATTAATGTAAGCAGCTTCTTGCAATACTCTCCTAAATGCATAATAAAACCTAAGTGCAAACATTCCCACTTGAATGACCGCATAGCCTACTCGTCTTATCTCTAGCCTACTTTGAGTGGCATGGGAGAGAGTCGGAAGTTCATTTGTTGCCCCATAATAGCATATTTTAACAAGATTTTAAAACGGATAAAGAAAAAAAAACCTGCCAAATTGTTTTTAAATGTTGGCTTTATTAAACTTTGTTTTAAACACGTTAATAAACAGTCTCATATGTCTATTTATTTTTCATATAGACCTACTATTTATTAATGTATTGTTCTATTTTATTTAACATTTTTATATTTAACATGAATAATCAAACGATTAACATAAAACAAGAATTGCACAACGATTTTAAATGTCTACTCATTTGTCCATTTTAAAACGATTTATTCATTTACACTTTTATGTTTTAATTAAATAGATTTATGCTATTCCTTATTTTTTCGGTGTCACAACAAATCCTGCATTCCTAGTCTTCCATGCATAATAGCCTCTGTGACATTTAGTCACTTATCAGTTAAAAAAAAAAAAAAAAAAAAAAAAAACCTTTTGCACGGACAAATCCACTATTATAAAAACAATTGAGCAAAATAGTGCTGCCGAACAAGAAAAAAATGCAGACGGTGTATTTGTCACAGCCAGCTCTGAGCCGCGACAAATGAGGGTGTGACGAACAGTGAGGACTGGATGCAAGATGCAAACGCCATAGATGTAGACAACAACAGATCAGTCGAACACAAACACAGATGAAGACAGGTGACACGGGGACTTCGACAGGCAACCCAGTGGTGGTGAATGGTGATCGGTGATCTCAGTGAAGCAATGCAGGACTCCAGGAAGATGACGAGGAACAAGAAGAATCCACAACAAGGAAGCCAGGAGACGAGCACGGAACTATGAAGATAAAATAGTAGCAAAACTCGAGAGCACGTAGATGTGAATTTGAGAACTTGTACAATACATATTTGTACTTGTACATTTACATTTACACTCACAGCTCCAATGTGAAAACCTGTAAAATAAAAATCTGAAGCTGAATGTTGAAATTTGCACTCGCAAACATTAGTCACAAACCTGTATTCTGAATCTGAAGCTGCAGACAAGTAGACACAAATGTGTAAAATGCCATTCACAGAAATGCAACGACAGACACAAACTTGTAATATATATTTTGCGTTTAATCTTACATTCACATTCGCGGTACTTCCTCAATTAGGCACTTGCAACTTCTCAAATCTGTCACTGCAATTTCAAATTTCGCGCCTTGACTTTTGCTACTCTTTTCGCGATATATCAGGTGCAAAACTAACTTGTGCACTTGAAACTCAGAGGCGGTGAGAGAGAAAGGGGGGCGGGAGGAGGGGGGGTCAAAGGAGTCGTTTTATTGGTTGGCACCTAGCCAATGAAATGGGACTTCGATGATGTCACGAAACCCGCGTGCACTGAAATACTGTCTATGGCAATAAAAAGCTAACATGGCTTAATGCATTATTAGACTGATATTAAAAGAAATAAACGATATTATCAAACTCAGTAAACACCATGCTAATAATGCATACAACAGAAAAGCAGATGAGCACAGAATATGACGAAAGAAAGCAAATGTGTGATCAGTGCAAATAAACTTGCTGCCTGTGTTTTATTAATAATGTAACAAATTATGTGGTTTTTTTTTATATTTTTTTTATAACTGTTGGTCCATTAAGCCTCATTAAGCGTTTTCTTGGTTTATATGGGAGGAAAACGTACAATTAAACGCATTGAGTTCATATTCTGTGCTCAACTGCTTTTCTGTATGCTTTGTTTGTATGGTGTTTCCTGAGTTTTGGTCTTTTAATACCACTGTCTCAATTACACGCGTTGCGTTGATATTCTGTGCTCATCTGCTTTTCTGTAGTATGCATTATTAAGTCAAGTGTATTTGTATAGCGCTTTTCATAATACAGATTGTATCAAAGCAGCTTCACAGTATTAATTTAAAATAATACAACAAGGTTTGTTCTAATGGAATTTATTGATTGATAAAATCAAAATTAAATATCCCCACCTTCATATATTTTGGGGATATTTAATTTTGATTTTATCAATCAATAAATTCCATTAGAACAAACCTTGTTGTATTATTTTAAATACACGCAACGCGTGTAATTGAGACAGTGGTATTAAAAGACCAAAACTCAGGAAACACCATACAAACAAAGCATACAGAAAAGCAGTTGAGCACAGAATATGAACTCAATGCGTTTAATTGTACGTTTTCCTCCCATATAAACCAAGAAAACGCTTAAAGGGTAACTAAACCCTAAACCAACTTTTTTTAGATAATGATCTGTAAGAATGGGGCTTTATTAGTGCTTTTCATTGATTCAAGTAATTTTTTTGACATTTGTGTTTAAAGTATTATAATTTTACTAAATATGGTGTAAAAACGTCTGAGTGCTGCCCTCTTCAGGTTGAACAGTGGCTACTGCAGTTGAATTTTCCTATTGGAAGTTGTGGTACACTCTGATGTCAGAGTGTACCAGCTAACCACGCCCCTGCCTGCAGAGAGATACGTCTCAGATGCACGCCCCCTCTCCACTGGGCTCTGCCTACTTTTCCAGCATTTTTCAAATATTGCCAGTGGGTGGAGTCAGGCTCTGACCAGGGGTTTAGTTACCCTTTAATGAGGCTTAATGGACCAACAGTTATAAAAAAAATATTAAAAAAACCCACATAATTTGTTACATTATTAATAAAACACAGGCAGCAAGTTTATTTGCACTGATCACACATTTGCTTTCTTTCGTCATATTCTGTGCTCATCTGCTTTTCTGTTGTATGCATTATTAGCATGGTGTTTACTGAGTTTGATAATATCGTTTATTTCTTTTAATATCAGTCTAATCTAATGCATTAAGCCATGTTAGCTTTTTATTGCCATAGACAGTATTTCAGTGCACGCGGGTTTCGTGACATCATCGAAGTCCCATTTCATTGGCTAGGTGCCAACCAATAAAACGACTCCTTTGACCCCCCCTCCTCCCGCCCCCCTTTCTCTCTCACCGCCTCTGAGTTTCAAGTGCACAAGTTAGTTTTGCACCTGATATATCGCGAAAAGAGTAGCAAAAGTCAAGGCGCGAAATTTGAAATTGCAGTGACAGATTTGAGAAGTTGCAAGTGCCTAATTGAGGAAGTACCGCGAATGTGAATGTAAGATTAAACGCAAAATATATATTACAAGTTTGTGTCTGTCGTTGTATTTCAGTGAATGGCATTTTACACATTTGTGTCTACTTGTCTGCAGCTTCAGATTCAGAATACAGGTTTGTGACTAATGTTTGCGAGTGCAAATTTCAACATTCAGCTTCAGATTTTTATTTTACAGGTTTTCACATTGGAGCTGTGAGTGTAAATGTAAATGTACAAGTACAAATATTTATTGTACAAGTTCTCAAATTCACATCTACGTGCTCTCGAGTTTTGCTACTATTTTACCTTCATACGGAACAGGGAACACACACCGGGGAAGCCACAACGATCTGACAACATGAGACACCCATTACTGAACATATAATGCTGGGTACACACCAAAAGATAATCGGGCTGATTTTGGGCCGATTTCCCCCCTTCCGACAATCCTAGCTATGTCCCGATTATCTTGATGGTTTAACAGATTATTTTATGAGATTTTCCCTTGGTGTGAGGTGTGTTAAGAGTGTCCAAACCTGCTCGGAAGAACGTCGGAGCCACTCCGATCGCGAATCGTAAATATTAAACATGTTTAATATTTACGATCAGAAATCCTGATGTGTGGGGGGAACCCCGAGGACAAACGCGCGCACGTTCTGGAGATTATCACGTGAAACAAAACAATATCCAATCAGAAAGCGAGATGATGGAAGACACGGCCATTCTCTCTCACACACACACACACATGCAGGAAGCTTAATGTTGAGATTAAGTAGGCCTATTCATAAGTGTAAATTTCGAGGAAACAAGCCTTTGTTTTTCATTTTAAGTGCAGAAATTTTACAATACCTAAACACAATATTGAGTTTGAAAAATAAGAAAGCTGCAAAGTGCGTTTCAATCTGTAAACATTTTCAAATTTTTGTTTAACTTTTAAGTTTGTCACTGTTTATGTATATGTCTTTTTTATGTTTGTTTATCGGCTTTACTCTTTGTACCCCCTGACTGTAATTGTCATTCTTAAAATCAAGTGTTGAAATTCAAAAGCTGAGTGTTAAGGGTTCAGTGAGGTTCTATAGAGGGATTAAATAATTTTTTCTAAAGAGACAATAAATCCAATAAAGAATAAATAAAGACAATAAAGAATGAATATATTTCTGTATAAAAGGTTATATATAATGGTAGGTACAATGTTTTTTTCACGTGGATTTTCTGTGAAAATCATTACAAACACTATCGCAATTTCTTCCTGCATATCGTCCGTCATGCTTTTTCTGAAGTCTCGCGAGATTTTGCGAGATTTCCTGTGTTCACAGTCGAGACTCTGGTTGAAAATCTGTTTGTGTGTGGTGTGCTGTCTTTGTCACATCATGGCACACCACACACTAAAGGAGCAAAACGCTTAAATCTAGGATTTTTTGTCCTCATGTTTGTGGTCTGTCACATTTTGAAAATCTTATAAGATGTAAAAAATCTTTTGGTGTGTACCCAGCATAAAGGGACAAACAAGTAGTAACAGCTGGCGCTGCTAATCAGTGGTGATCAGCGGCCACGTCCACACACAAACACTCACGAGACGAGAGAGAGACCGTGAATTCATGAACCGTGACAGAGGGAGGCAACGAGAACAAAAGCGAATTAAGAAGTATTTATTAACAAAAATAACATTTACAACTCATAACTAAATAAGAGAAAACATCACTACAGAAACCATTCCGCTCGGAACATAAACGTAAATAAAGAATAAGCTACGTAATTAACACGAACACAAAATACACGCTCCAAAATACAGGCCTGCAAACAGAAATTCCCAAACTAAACTAATACAGTACATGAAGCAAACGAATAATAAACAAATAAAACAGCAACCCAAAATAACAGAAGACAAAAAGGGTAACCGAAGAGAGTGAAGTCAGAGAACCATCACCTTTTATTATTCTCTGCAGGTGTTATAGTCTTCATTGGCTTGCAGAACTCGGGTGACTTTAAACAAAGTATTCCATTGAATACCTTAATTATGGTTTCATAACTTCTCCCACGAATGCACAGCTTCCAATGTGTTTACTATGTGAACAAGTTGTTTTCAAATGAAGCCATGAAACCTTCACATCTGAAGGAGCACCTAATGAAGATCCACCCAGACAAGGCAGATAAGGACCGTCCGTTCTTCCAGGCCTTAAAAGAGCAACACGGTAGGAGAACCATCAGCAGTCTCTTCACTATGAATACCAGCAAAAATGATAATGGGCTTGTAGCGTCACATAAGATCTCCCTGCTGATCGCCAAATGTGGACAGCCATTCACAATTGGAGAAAAGTTGGTTCTTCCTGCCATCAAAGAGGTAATCTCCGCGATGTAGCGCGATCCCACACAGGTGTTGAAATCCATCCCTCTCAGCAATGACACCGTGGCACGCAGAATAAATGAAATGGGTGCAGATACAGAGGAGCACCTATGTGCCACCCTGCGGGATTCTCCATTCAGCCTTCAGCTGGACGATACGACCACCGCTGACAACAACGCTCTGCTGATGGGACCGTTATAGGGCCTCAATCAGTCACGAGATGGCAGAGGAATATTTGTTTCCCACATATCTGGAAACCGATACCAAGGGCCAGACCATTTTTAACAGGCTTTCTGCGTATCTACAGGATAAATCAATTCCCATCTCTAACATCCTCACATGTGCCACTGATGGTGCCCCTGCTATGATATATCCTCACAATCCACTGTATTTTGCACCGCAACAATCCAGTTCTCCACGAGTCTCTCCATGTTGCAGTCAAAGCAATAAAAGCCCATGCACTGAATGATAGAATGTTTCCGACAGCCGTGTCAGGAAAACGATGAGACTTTTGAGCGGCTTCTTCTCCATACGGATGTCCGCTGGCTCTCAAAGGGACACTGCCTTGCTCGTTTTTGAGAGCTGTTTGACAGCATCGTTGAGTTCCTGGAGGAGGTTGATGGAGCTCTCGGGGAAAAGGTGTCATCCAGCCGCTGCAACATCATGTACCTCGCAGACTTTTTTTGAGAAAGTGAACGAAGTCACGTTAAAGCTCTAAGGAAATGACATCACTCTGGTCAAATCCAAGGCGGTTATCCACAGTCTCTCTACAGGCTAGATCTCTACAGGCAGAGTATAGGCAGGAGGCAGTTTGCTCATTTCCCACAGCTGGCCAAGGTGATCTTTCTTTCCGAAACAACACTAAATCGATATAACAGGCCCACTATTACTATAATTAGCCTAATATATAGTTTATTTCCATGAACACCATTGTAATGTTTAATATTTTGAGTGATTATATTGAGTCTGAAAATACAGACCTACAGCACACATTACCTTGTAAATATAAATAAACATAATAAATAAATAATTTAGTAGAATAATAATTAAAAATATGTGTCTAAAAATATTTATGGAGATAAGAGACCAATTGAACTGTAAAATAATACTCATTACCTGAGGCTCTTACCGATGACCTCTTCCTAGTTTACACTGACCACCTGAGGATGGTTAAGGCCGACCTGGAGATCCGCTTCAGGGACCTCCTTTACCTTGATGTTCCCAGTTGGGTTGTGCAGCCCTTTCAAACGAATGTGATCGAGTGCGAGCCCGCTATTCAGGAGCATCTTGTCGACATCCAGTGCGACGACGAAGCCCAGGCTATTTTTCGCACCTCTGGCTGGTGCAGCATGTGGGTCAGATATGCCCAGCGGTATCCGGCTCTCTGGCAAAAGATCAGACTGCTGATTCTTGCTTTTCCAACAACATGTCTCGTTGAGCAGGGATTCAGCCAGGTCATCCACATGCAGTCTAAGCATAGGCGTCGATTTCGGGGGGGACGGGGGGGACGCGTACCCACCAGATTTCGTCATGAGTCATTTTGTACCCACCACTTTTAACTTCCGTCCATATTAATTTGACTTTTGGTTCGATTTTTTTGACCGTTTTCAGTGGATGTGAGGAGCAATATGAGAGAGAAATGTGGTAATCATTGTCTGACCCAACAAAAAAACATTATAATATTCATTTTGTTTTATTTTCCGTGTTCGCATTTATGAGGGAAAAAACAACGTGTCAGTTCTCGGTTACGGACGTGAGCGCTCTGAAAGCGGCACTAAAAGACTGCTTTAAAACTTTCACAGAGACCTCAAACAGAACAGCTGCCTTTCTTTAAAGTTAATTTCGTTTTGTATTAATTATATCTTAATTTTAATCAATGTTTCATGAACCAATTGCCTGGATTTAATAAGTAAATATAGCAGAATCACGACATGGAGGCGCCGGCGAGTGAACTGGAGTTCGTCTCATAAATGAACCGAAACTCAGCGTATAATGCACATTCACATTCACATTCACAGCGTATTTAGACACATTTAGACGCATTCATAATCATTACTTTTACCGGTTCTTTGTGGCAAGCTTTATGCGTGTGGTCGTGCTTTTGAGTGCGGCTATTACGTAAGCTCATTATCCTGTAGGCTATATAAGTAATTAAATTAATATAAAGGGGCGATTTGTCCACGAATGACTTAAATGAACAACTAGCCTACTACTCGACTAGGAAAAAACTTTTAGTCGGAAGCAGCCCTTATTCCACATATTTTCGAACAGGACATCTGGGTTGAGCGAGCGACCCTGCGGAATGAACGAGCGGAGCGGAATATTCAGAAATGCGCTCTCCACTCACGAGCTCTGATCGGAACAAACCCGAACCTCACTGTCTGCTGAACTTGCGCAGAAACATCAAAATATAACCAGCTTTTTAAAATGGTTTTTAAAACTAAACACTATTTTAGCACAAATTATGAGCTTATTGGCGTTTTTTTTATAATTATTGACAAAATTAGAATATAGTAAAAGTTTTTTTTAGTTTTTTTAAGTTTTGGGTGGGCCTGTTGAAAAGTGGGGCCGTGCCTGAGCTACAGGACATCGTCTTTCAAAACATAACCTGCTCGAAAGAGAGAAAAAAAATGAATGCGTCATTGTACCCAGCACTTCTGAAAATACACTTCCGAATGCGTCTCTGTCCCCAGCACATTTCAGACCAAACTGACGCCCATGAGTCTAAGTACCGCAATCGCTTGGACTTGCATGCCTCAGGCGCACTATGGCTGAAACTAACGTCTCTGCAACCTGCAGTAAAGAAATTAGCAGAAAAACATCAAGCACAGGGCTCACACTAATTTTCAAATCAATTTTGAAAGTTTGAATTTGAAAGTTCAAATAAATAATTCTGCCTTTTCCCTGATAATGGATAGGGGGCGCTTCCCCACAAAAGGTTGAGAACGTACTCGGTTACTAACGTAACCTCGGTTCTCTCTAGAGAGGGAACGAGTACTGCGTAAGACTTGGGGGAAAGTCTCTTTCCGCGAGATATTGAAGCCAAAAATTATCCTTAATTTTTTATATAATGCAAAACGCGTTGCAGCAGCATGCAGGCATAGGCGAGGCAGCTTGCGCGCCTATTGGCTGCCCTGCGGCAACTGCAGCAGCCTATCGAGAAGGCCCTCTTGACGCCTTGACCAATGGGGGTGCTTCGCGCCCATTTGCATAGCGTCCCGCCGAAATAGGCGTGGCCTAGGGCTATAAATATAGCGTCGAGAGGCTGGTTCACTGGTTTTCATCGCCGGAGTGAACCAGAGCGAACTGCAGGCACGGCAAGGGTACGCAGTACTCGTTCCCTCTCTAGAGAGAACCGAGGTTACGTTAGTAACCGAGTACGTTCTCTTACGAGAGGTTCTCTCGTACTGCGTAAGACTTACGCTTGGGGAACACAATGTAAAACGGCGTGCGTGCTGAGATCCAATACCAAAGTCCCAAGGGCACGTGCCTGGGGTCCATATGGTACATGACCATCAGGGACTCACAGAGAGTCCAGGAAGAGAGGCTAAAAGCATCATTCCTGAATAAGTAGCATCCCACCAGGGTGCTTTAAGATAATAGTGTTCCACACAGTCAGGGCGAAATTTGGCCTGATCTGATGAAGATTATGGGTCTTACAATTGCCCTCAAGGCTGCATGATCGATCGGCGAGCATTGCTCGAGCAGTTCCCAGTATTCTGAGCCGATATCGGGGCAGATAGTACTGGCTTATTAGACCGAAAGCAGCTTAGCTTGTAAAGCGGGAACTTCCAGGTTATAAAACCTGATAAATGTAGACGGGGAGGCCCAGCCTGCCGCCATACTAGAGCCCTGCATTTCAGCCCGAGCCCGACGGGCCCCGACTTTTTTACGCCCCTAGGGCCGGGCTTCGGGCCAATTTTCACGTCATAGTTCACATGCGGGCCGGGCCTCGGGCCTTTTTTGGGTTATCCTTCTTTTTATATTTTTAGACATTAATTAAAAAAATATGAGAAGTTGACGTCGACGCTAGAAGAACAAACATAGAAAGACATTTAATAACCTCATAACTTTCATAATCTTATAATTACACTGACATATGATTGACATGACAGTCTCACGCACGCAAGCACGCGCACACACAGAAGGTTTCCCGTCAGCGCAACCAACGATTCACCTCACGTGCAAATAATGGAGAATAGGCTATTAAGAGAAAAATCGCAGAGTGATAGAAGAGAGGACTGGGTTAAAATCTTCCACTGTGGATGCTATTCTTTTTCTCCACGATGCTCTGTAAGAGACTGTTCTAACTTTTCGTTTGATTGGACTTTATTTTCGTTTAACTGTTGGAAACTAGGCTACTGATGTTTTTCGTTTTTTGTTTGATTGGGCTTTATTTTCGTTTAACTGTTGGAAACTACTGGAAAAAAGAATGGCCATGTTCTGTGGTGCATTTTTGAGGTAAGATAACCTGCAAGTTTGTTTTTGATTTATTTAATTTAATTTGCTCTATTGCTCATTTCGTTTGCGAGCGCTGTTGCGAGCAGCCTGAGCCTGCCTCAGTATTTAAAAAAAAAAATTACTCACTGTGGTTTAATAAATAAACATTAAACTAACTGTCTGTGTGATATGCTTGAAGTGTTTTATATCTATGGATTTTATTGTAGCCAAGTAAAGTATTAGCGTTGATTTGAGAGGCTAAATTGATCAAACATGTTTTACTCGCTGTCGGCTCGGCTGCTTGGTCGTCAATTTTTTTTTTTTTTTTTAAATGCTCCAAACATTTGTCTAAATTAACTTAATAAATAAATGAAAATAAATAACTAACAAAACGGACATATTTTAATGGCTGCAAATAGGGCAGGCTGCCGCTCTAAAAAAAAAAAAAAAAAAAAAACCGGGCTCGGGTCGGACTCGGGCTGATAATTCTGATGAGCTGTCGGACACGGGTCGGGCTAGGGCCTGAGCGTCTCGGGCCAGGGCCGGGCTCGGGCCTAGATTTGAGGCCCGTGCAGGGCTCTACGCCATACAGATATCATGTAAAGAAATCCCACTAGACCAAGCCCACGAAGAGGCCATGCCTTTTGTGGAGTGCGCTCTGACACCTAATGGACATTGGAGGCCCTTAGAGGTGTATGCCAGCGCTATGGCATCAACTATCCACCTGGATAGGGTCTGTTTCGTCACAGCTAGCCCCTTAGAGCGCCCGTAGAACGAAACAAATAGCTGCTCTGTCTGTCTGAAAACAGACGAGCGAGACACATAAGCTCTTAATGCCCTGACCGGGCAGAGCAAACTGGCGTCCTTCTCCTCGTCAGGGACCGGTAAGGCCGACAGGGAAATGACCTGGGACCTGAACGGTGTGTTGAGGGATTTAGGAACATACCCGTGTCTCGGTTTGAGCCTGACAATAGAGTCATTTGGCCCAAACTCCATACATGTCGCGCTTACTGAAAGCGCTTGCAAGTCCCCCACACGCTTTACTGAAGCGAGAGCCAAAAGAAACGCTGTCTTGAAGGACAAGTGTTTGATATCCACAGATTGGATTGGCTCAAATGGGGCACCTTTCATGGCCTCCAGGACCGTGGAAAGGTCCCATATGGGAACTGAAGGAGGATCTGGGAGGATTTAACCTCTTCGCTCCCCTTAGGAAGCGAATGACCGGATCGTTCTTCCCAAGTGACTGGCCTAGCGTTGGTTTAGCAAACGCCGTTATAGCTGCCACATAAACCTTGAGCGTGGAAGGGGTTCTGCCCTTTTCCAGAAGCTCTTGTAGGAAGGAAAGAACGTCCGTCACCCCACAGTCCTGGGGCGACGCGCCACGGGCTGTGCACCAGCTAGAAAACACAGACCATTTTGAGGAATAGAGCCGTCTCGTAGAGGGAGCTCTAGCCTGCGTGATCGTGTTTAGCACTCCCGTAGGGAGGTGAGCGGGTACCCATTGATGGCCCACACGTGTAGGGCCCAAAGCTCCGGGCGAGGATGCCAAATCGAGCCCTTGGCTTGGGTGAGGAGGTCTCTCCTCAGAGGTATTGGCCATGGGGCAGAGCTCGCTAGCTGCATCAGAACTGGGAACCAAACCTGGTTTTTCCAGAACGGAGCTACTATTAGCGCTGAGCATCCGTGTTCCCTGATCCGCTCTACTACCTGAGGTATGAGCGCAATGGGGGGGAAAGCATTGAGCGGGCAGCGGGGCCATACGTGAGCCAGCGCGTTCCTGCTCTTGGAGAAGTATATCGGGCAGTGAGCGTTTTCTTGAGACGCAAACAGGTCTACTTCCGCTTTGCCGAACTTCTTCCACAGCAATTGGACTGTCTGTGGATGTAGGAACCATTCTCCTGCTGAAACATTGTTCCTGGACAGTCTGTCTGGTCCCAAATTCAAGTGGCCGGGCACATGGGCTGCTTTCAGCGAGCGCAAATTGTGCTGGGCCCAGACCAGGAGGTGTTCCATCAGCCTGTGAAGGGTTCGGGATCTGACACCTCCCTGGTGATTTATAAAGGCCACCACCGCCATGTTGTCCGAACGGACTAGAACGTGGTGTCCTGCTATCTGGGGATAGAAGCGCCTGAGCGCTTTGTCGACTGCCATAATTTCCAGGCAGTTGATGTGTAGAAGCTTTTCCCGTTCTGACCATAGGCCAAAGAACGGTCTGCCCTCGAGCAGTGCTCCCCATCCCGAGGTGGAGGCGTCCGTGGACACCACCTTCACACTCGAGGAAGTCCCCAGGCTTACTCCTGACCGGTACCAGTCGGTCGCCGTCCAAGGTTTCAGAGCTGAAATGCATTTCTGATCGACCTTGAGGCGAAAAAGACCGGAAGTCCACGCTCGGCGCGGCACACGCGCTTGCAGCCAGAACTGAAGTGGGCGCATCCGAAGGAGGCCCAGCTGAAGCACTGGCGATGCTGCGGCCATGAGGCCCAGCATCCTTTGAAACTGTTTGAGCGGGACCACAGCGCCGCAGCGGAAGCTTTCCGTCATGCGCTGAACGGCCAGTCTGCGTTGTGGCGATAACTGAGCTGTCATAGACAGCGAGTTCAGGTCTGTGCCCAGAAAATATATTTTCTGACTGGGAGACAGCGAACTCTTCGCCCAATTGACTTTGAGACCTAATTTCTCGAGGTTCTCGAGTAAAATGGTCATGTGTTCTATGAGCTCTGTACGAGACTGAGCCAGAACTAGCCAATCGTCCAAGTAGTTCAAAACTCGCATCCCCCGAATTTTCAGGAGAGCGAGGACCGCGTCCATGCACTTCGTGAACGTACGGGGTGCTAAAGACAGGCCGAACGGTAGGACTGTATACTGATATGCCTGGCCCTCGAAGGCGAATCTCAAAAATCGCCTGTGACGAGACGCTATTTGTATTTGGAAATACGCGTCTTTCAGATCTATCGACGCAAACCAGTCCCCCTGGCGAATTTGCGAGAGGATTTGTCTGGTAGTGATCATTCTGAAAGGGCGCTTTGAAAGCGCTCTGTTCAGGCGTCTTAGATCTAGAATGGGTCTGAGACCCCCGTCTTTTTTCGGTACCAGGAAATATCTGCTGTACAAGCCCCCTTCGCTCTGAGCTTGAGATAGGGGTTCTATGGCCCCTTTGCTCAAAAGTTTCGCTATCTCGGCTCGAAGTAGATGTGCTACTTCCTTCTTTACCGTAGTTTCGATTCGCGCCTCGCAACGGCGAGGGCGTTGAGCAAACTGTAGCGAATAGCCTCTTTTTATAATGTTCAGCACCCATTCTGATACCCCGGGAAGCTGTGCCCATGCATCCGCATGAATAGCTAGGGGTTGAATGAAATCTGCGCTCTGGCCGTGACATTGTGGCGGCTGAAGAGCTCTTATGTGCTGAGACATAGGTGCCGTGCTTGCGGCAGTCGAGGCGGGGGGCGCGCTGATGACAGCAGGCAGCCTGCTCGCGCTTAACTCTGTTGTAGCGAGTAGCTGAGAGAAGGCGAGCGGGCGAAACCCCTCGGGGTTTGACATGTCTGTGAGTGCATGTGGGCGCGACACAGCGGGCACATGAGAAGCACTGAATACACTTTTGGTCTGTGACCTTGTGTGTTTTGGTTTCGTTTTTACAGAAACCGGAAGACATGCAGTGTGCAGTGTTTGTGGGCACTGAGTTGTGGGCACATTCACTACATTTAATGCGCAATCGACCTGAGTCGATTTTATGAGCGCGAGCTCTGCATGATGAGCAGTGTTTGTGTGTAGGAATGAGCACGTGATAGTGGGCATTTTTTCTACACTCATAACACCATCGGCCATGGCCGGAATACCAGGAAATACACTCTTTGAGGGATACATCTGGGTTGCCGTGAAAACGGCATTTGTAAGCAGGCAAGCGGGCTGTGTTACCGACTTGTTTACTGCTAAATAAGCTGGAACAGTCACATTTTCTGGAACTGAGCGAGCTGGTAGTTTTGGTGGAAGTATTCTACTGAAGCATCTCCTATTTGATTTTCAATTTACTGTCTCACTTTTGGGGCCCTTTAAGGGGGGAGTCTATTGTTCCTGTTACACATCCTCTTTGTGTAACTTTACTTGCATTCACTTTAGTAGAAACAAATTTCCCCTAGTTCCACATGTTCCTGAATCAACAAGATTCTTGTTCCAGGACCAATATTACATGCTGAATTTACTGAAATCACTTTATTTGAGATTGTTTTACTGTCCTTGAGCAAAGGCATGTATGTTTTTTTATACGTTAGTACACGATGCATAGAACAGTCATGTTTTAAAAGAAATGTGTGTGTGTGTGTTTCTTGGAATAACAACATAGAGTTGTTTAAATTATTTTGGCCTATAATATTAATATAAATAATATATATATTTGCAAAAACAGTCAGAAATATGTGCGGCTTTGTTAGTCTCAGAAGAAATCAAATAATTTGTAAAAAAAATATATATATATATTAAAATTGAATAATATTATGGTATGATTCTTGCATGTAGCCTATATGTTAAATGGAAAGAAACCGTTTTTCAACTACATTTATATATATATGATATTGATGGTGTTGGTCATCATGCTGTCTAGGTAGGCAGCACACCAGGTTAGAGACACTTTCCTCTAGAGACAGCAGTACCACAGAGGCTCCTGTTTATTTCCTTGTTAGGAGGAGAGAGTTTGAGCAGTGAATACAGGCTGGGGATGGTTGTTGACAATGAACAAAACCTAAAACAGACTTACTTGTTTAGACGGTATCCGAAGAAGTTAAAGATCAGGTAAGATAAATATGGTTTCTGTCGTTTAGATGTCTAAACTATTTACTCAATGCGACAACAAGAATGTATGCTACTGTTACTGATTTATAGCTAAATCTAATTAGGACTATTCTTAATTTTATGTAGGCTAGCGTGTGTCTTATTGAACGAAACAGTTTTGTAAATGAGAGGTAAAAACTACGGTTGCCTCTATGACATTAATAGACCAAAAAAATAATACTAATTACATTTCGATAGAATTCGGACACTGAAGTGCAACAGGTTTTTTTTTGTTTTTTTTTTACTTCCTCCTAAACGATTTTACTTCTGCAATCCATTGCTTCTCAAACTACTCTACAGTAATGCTGTTTTAATGATGTGTTGTAGCCACATTTATCTACCTTTAACTGAAAATTCTAGAAGAAAGCTTTCTTTAATCATTATTTACAGTTAGCCTAGAGAGTCCTTTAAAAATGCATTTCTGAGCAAATGATTGATTAACTAAGTACGTCATTCTAATACCTAAAAATTAAGATGTTATTTAAATATAGCCTGTACGCCAAAATAGTGTTTCCAGTTAAACAGAAGGAGAATGGTGGATTTTCCATAGGCTACACAGCTCTCTGGAATGCGTTAATCTGATTTTCAGGTCGATAGAAATGATTTATACCTTTTTTCTTTTTTTTTTTTACATTAATTTAAACCTAGTTAACCTTCCCAGTTTGTCTGTTGTCAATATGACCAGTTGCATAAACAGAGCCACTATGTTAAGCCTGTCTTAATAAATATAGCAGGGGCGATGGATTTCAATATTAGGAGGGCTCAGCCACTTATTATATAAAATTATAATTTAATAGATATTGTTTGTATACTAGGGGGGGCATGAACAATACAGTTCTACACTAAGTACACACCAAGTCAATCCCTGCATATTTAATACATTTTTAATCAATTTTAAATAACTAGCTATTCATTAAGGATTTACAAACTTTATATTATTGTAATTGTCTAGATTGCTAATGTTGTAGTGGTCTCTTATTATTTTATTTTTTTCATAGCTGAATATGTTTATAAATATACACACACCTTACGGGAAAATATAACCTATCTATCTAGAGACTGGGAAAATTATACTGCATTCATGCTTTTTCATCGTGGGAGAAAAAATTAAAACATTTAAGAGAGTTATACATAATAGAGAATCCAAAACCAAGCATGAAGAGCAAATTAGTTATTGGCTGCTAGCTTCCATAATTTATAACAGTGTTATGTTTTCCCAAAACAAATTTAGGATTATTGATGATAAGCAAAACTGAATGTTTGGCCTGTAATGTTCCCAAAATGTGCCCTGTAAACCTTTAATGTTGGAAACTGGAAATGCTGAGGTTCTCTTGTGTGCTATTGTTTGCTTGAGCATTTTTATTGTTGAGTTCCAACATTCCTCAAACCAAAGGTCTGCATGCAATTGAATATGAGACAGATGATCAACTTTAAGGACATTAAGGTGTGTTCTGTAATTCTGAAAACCCTCATGTTGTTGCAAACCTGACTTGATCTCGGATTGCAGTTAGTCAATCAGTTCAGTCAGTTGACAGACAGTTCACTGAAAACAAAGTTCTCAACACTTCCGTATAGGCCTAGAAAAACGAGTAAGAGGATCCAGCCTTGAACAATAGCTTCGGATAGAGAAACATCGTATGTATAGTCATATGGACAATCAGTTGATGCCTTTCCCACAAGTTTTGAATAGGTTAACATTACAGAAAATTGCAAATACCAAAAACAATAACAACAAAAACACACACATTAAGTATGCATATGCGTTGTTGACATTAGACATGTCTCATACAGCTGTCATTATAAGGGCAGAATAACATGAATAAGAATAAAGTTCAAAATGAAAAAATCTCTTTCTACAAAATATAACTTCTAACTGTAATGATTTTCAATTCATGATATAATAAAAGTGGGACTGTTAATCCAAACCCCTTCAGTAGAACACAAAAGTAGATATTTTATATACACAATATATTATTCCAAACAGCAACCAAAAAAATAAAAATACACATCTACACATTATATAATCATAGTAATAATGATTTTATATATATATATATAGATAGATATATATATTATTAGGGATGCATCGATACCACTTTTTCCAGAACGAGTCCGATACCGATACTCCCATTTTTGGTACTTGTCGATACTGATACCGATACCTGTATTTTCACTGCATTTCACACGGATTGTCTATGTTCACTTGAGATATAACCAACTTTGTTTACTGGGATACTCGCCAAGACGGGCGTTTTTACATAAACTTGTGTGAATTCGTCACTAGTACAAGTGCAAGACGTGAGACAATTCAATTCAGTATTTGCGCGCTGTCTATCAAGACGTTGGTTTTCGGAGCGGTCACTTTGGATGTTTCGTTCATGGAACTTCTTGACCTGCAAACGTCCTGTAATAATGTAGAGATTCGGGAACCACCCATTATACATAAATCAGGTAACAGTTCATGTTTTACTTACATATACGATTTAGTTTGAATCCACATAACACGTGCTGAGTGAACGATCAGCAATCAAAAGCATTCAACAGAAGCACGCTCTCTCTCTCTCTCTCTCTGCGCTGTGCGCTGATCAGCTATAGACGTTACTATTTCGTTTAATATTCCACTAATAAGATACATTTACTTAATAGACAGTCTTCTTTTTTGTCCCCATTATATACCCTGTGTTGTCAGTGTTTCTTTGTCTGGACACAAACACTGTTTACAATCTGCCTGGTATTGGTTGTTTGTATCTGAGCATTTTTATGAGTACAAGTACATGAGCTCAGTATCAGGCCCGATACCGTGCATCCTATATATATATATCATTAATTTAATTAATTCAGTTTCATGGACAGCCTCGAGTTAGTATTTTGTAATTCGCTACGTGCACGGCGACCGTTGACGTTCGAACTTGAGTGTGTGGGCCAGATCTTCCAGCGACCGAGCTCCATTACCACAGAGATATTTTTTCACAATGAGTGTTTTTAGGATTCAAGAGAGGCGACTTTCCTTTCAGAGGGTGACAGCCTCAGCACTTCACCGTTGTGTGCCGCTATGTACCGTTTCGTCACGCTACAACAGAGAAGTCAGCGTTCATGCATTCCCCGTCGGGCTGAGTGGATGCAGAAGATCCGGAGGGAGGACTTCAACCCGACCAAATGTTTAAATGCATATAATTTTCAAGTGTATTTAACTTGTGTGTTTCTATGCTTTCTATTACTGCATGAGTCAAATCATCTTCTGTTCATGAACAGTTGTATTTCATTCATTAATCTGACTATGCATCCGTGCATTTAATTGCCGTTGGCTCGTGTGATAGGAATATGGATCTTAGTAGTATTTTAAGTTATAATTAAAGATCATTTTCGGCTTTCTCCGGCTCCCTGCACTGGGCGTAATGCGAAACCGGAAGTGTCTAACCGCACACTCGCTGATCCGAAATCCAAAATGGCGGCCACGTGCAACTAGTCTATTAGGTCAGGAAAATCCTTATTGAGAGAACTTTTGTGTTCATACTGTGAATTGTGTCTCTTTTCCTAAACAGGTGCGAAGATGAGAATGAAAAAAGCAGAGAAAATAGCATTAATTCTCACAGGTGCTGTGTGTCTCTTCATTATTATGAACAAAAACGACACTGAAGACGACGTTATATCAAATAGCAAAGACACATATGAGATGCTCCGTCATCAAATCCACTTGCCCAGATCTAAAATTGTCCAGCCTTTGTCTTCACGCTGTCAGCAGAATATGTCGGCTTATAATGTGACTGGATTTTCTACTCTGCCAGGTCATATCCAAGATTTCTTGCTTTACCGACACTGTAGGAATTTTCCCATGCTGCTCGACCTGCCTAATAAGTGTGGCGGACCCCTGAACTCTGCAGATGTCTTCCTTCTGCTGGTCATCAAGAGTTCTCCAGAAAACTATGAGCGGCGAGAAGTCCTGCGGAAAACATGGGCTAAGGAACGACTGCACAAAGGTGTGTGGATCCGTAGAGTCTTCATAGTCGGACAAACTAAAACTGGCTTTGAGAAGAGCAGGTTGAATAAGCTATTGAAGCTGGAGAACAATGAGAACAAGGACATTTTACAGTGGGACTTCAATGATTCTTTCTTTAACCTCACACTGAAGCAGATCCTTTTCTTAGAGTGGATGGAAAGATGGTGCCCACAGGCTAGATTTCTCTTAAACGGGGACGATGACATCTTTGCCAATACGTTTAACATGGTTGAGTATCTTCAAGGCCAAGAGGACAACGATGGAAGTAAACATCTCTTTACCGGGCACCTCATCCAGAACGTAGGGCCTATTCGACACTCTTCAAGTAAATACTTTGTCCCCGTGCAGGTTCAGGAGTCTGAGAGCTATCCTCCTTACTGTGGTGGAGGAGGCTTTCTTCTCTCAGGCTTCACGGCCAGAACAATCTACAACGTGTCTCACTCTTTAATTATATTGCCCATTGATGATGTTTACATGGGAATGTGTTTGGAAAAGGCTGGTCTCAAACCCACATCCCACTTTGGTGTAAGAACCGCTGGTCTTCATGTCCCAGCTGAGAACGTTGACACATTTCACCCTTGCTATTACAGAGAAATCATTTTAGTCCACAGATTTCTGCCGCACATGATTTTTGTGATGTGGGATGAAATACAAAACCCACGTTTGCAATGTGGAAAAATGAATTCCTCTCTTCAGGGAAGCCCATAAACAAAAGAACATGGTGTGTGGTTCATTTTAAAGGGAAACGCAATAGCTTGCTGGAATTGATGTAATCAATTTTGTTTTTAATCAATAAATGAACTTTTTTCTACACCATGTTTTACCATGTCACTTCTCAAGAAAATGATTTGGTGTATTGTATTGCACTTTAACGGAAATGAAAATGGTTGTTGACTCCTTTCTCAGCAGAAGAAGTTGGAGTCTTTATGGTCTTTATTCTTTTGTTTTAAATGATTAGAGAGTGCTTATGGAGATAGAAAGCTATATCTTTCCCTTTTTAAATCTAATTTTATCAGGATAGTTAATTAAGTGTAATATGAAGTGGCATACTCTATGCATTAAATGATTGCTGCAAAATCAAATTAAGGTTTTTACACCTCTGAATGGTTTTAGATGTATGGTGCTGAACGGTAACAAAGTACAGCAGGATAGAATCTCTCCATCATTTCAGTTCTTTTGAATCAAAGCGGTTCGCAAATTCAGATGGTTCATCTGAATTATTCATTTCGTGAATCACGAATCTGAATCGCAAGATTTACTGGACCACGCGCAAGTCTTTTTAAAGAGAAGTGTCTGTTCAAGTAAGCTTTAATGTGTGTTTTCAAATTATAAATAGGACATAAATTATTTTGATAGGCTACGATTTGACATGTGATAAAGTTTGTTAATGGGACAACTCTCTGGTTCTCTAGAAATGTTTGTATTAATAAAAGGCGAATACCAACTTCAAGGGTCAAATAGTTATAAAATGCTGTATCATTTGAATTTTTTCATGTTGTTGAGTAGATGTATCTTTATTCTCTTAGTTTGCTTTGTTGTTTTATGCACTAGAGATCCACTGAAGTAGGACTCACTCACTCACTGAATCATTCAGAGCAGTTCCCTAGCTTGAGTTTACAGCAGCACCTCACCATTGTCATAACCAGCTGTGCTGTTATTTATAAAATTACTTGTACTTTTCATATTGATTTAGTATCGATTAGTTAAAGGTGCTCTAAGCGATCCCGGGAGTCGTAACTTCTTGTTGACATTCGAATTGTTGTCAAACAAAACGGAGGTTAGCTAGACCCTCCCTCCTCCTCATCCCATCTCCTCCCTCCTCCCCTCCCTCATCCTCCTCATCCCATCTCCTCCCTCCTGTCTGTTGCAGTCTGATGCCTGCAGACCAGGGGTCTCATTTATAAAACTGTGCGTAGGAACCTTACTAAAAGTGTACGTGCGCCCGAAAGCCAAAAATGGCGTATGCAAAAAAATATTCAGACTTATAAAACCGTTCGTACGCCAGAACCTGCGCAGAATTCACTTTATAAATCCCAGTCAGCGGAAGATTGTGCGCACATGCGTCTCCTCCCCGAAATAACCATATATGGAGCTTACAACGCCTAGTTTTACTATGCAGATCCTCATCTGCATATCATTTGCATATGATTATTCATCCATGTGATAACGTTTAACGGTACAAGACACATTACATTAATAAAAATCATGTACTTATCCTTGCCTTGTTTTTGAATACAATATCAAATAGTGTAAAATACATTTCAGAGAAAGTTTTTCTCAATCTTTTCCACTGGCCGAATTGTATTTTTAATTGATTTATATTTTTAATGGAAACAGATAGGCCTTGGGCATTATTTGCACGAAACTATTTTCTCTGACAATCTGGTAGGCTATCATGATAAGCAATTATCTCTGTGGTTAAAACATTAAAGCACGCCACAGGAAAAGTGTTCAAAAACATCGCATCCACAACAAATATTTTTATTGATTGAATAGCCTATAATTTTTTTTTTTTTTTTACTTTTCAGTAATGATTTCATGTTAAAGTGTTGAACTCCATTAATTTGAATGGCATATTTAATCTAAATGTTTATATCAGAAGTAAAACATAGTTTAAATCATTATTTTATTTATTTAAACTGTTATTTGCGTCAGTTTCATTAAATGGCCCAGCGCGCTCGATGGCGCGGACATTTAAGAAGGGATGGATATTTGCTTCAAGTGACAGGCTTGGTGAGTGAAATTATATTTGTATAATCTTTCTGTATATGTTTAATTTTCTTTAGATTTTCTGTCTAAAAGTGACCAAAAAGACATAGGCCTACTCCAGCTCAGCATTGGTGTCGCCAAACTGCTCCATCTCCAAAACGTTCGTACGCATGGGTCAGAGTTTGCGTGCAGGTGCAAATTTTCCCGTCAAGTTTGTTTTTATAAATCACAACTTGTGCGTCGGAAGTGGCGTACGCCTCTCTCAGGGCCTGTTTTATGCGTACGCAACGGTTATAAATGAGGCCCCAGAGCTGTCTCTTACTGAAAATGTATGACCCATCATGAAAAGGAGAATCAGACAACAATGACCATGGACTGTTGAGCATATGTATTATATCAGAAGAGATTGGGCAAAAATTCAACTTGCAAACTTCAAGAATTAGTATCCTCAATTCACAAACTATTAAAAAGTGTAATTAAAAGGAAATGTGATGTGACACAGTTGCAAACATGCCTCAATCCCAAATTATTTGGAGTGTGTTGCAGCCATCAAATTAAAAATGTGTGTATATGTACAAAAATCAATTCATTTGGTCATTGAAAACATTTTTCACATAATATAAATATTTTCTTTGTACTTTTGTCAGTTTAATAAAGGTTAAAGAGAATTAATAAATCATAGATTCTTAATTTTATTGCATTTAACAAAATGTCCCAACTTTTCTGGAAATGGGGTTGTAATTGAAAAGCATACATTATTTTCATGTGTAAAGGAAGTACTTCCCACAGACATAAATACTTCTATATCTTTACTAATTCTCATGTCATTCCAAACACTTATGTTCTGAAACATTTCTTCTGTTTGATCTCCTTTTTTTGATCATTTAATCTTACTACCAAAGTTTCACTTTTATATTATGTTTTTTCAAGCCGTTATATTCAACAATACCAATGTACTCAGTTTTTATATTATTAACCATTATGGTATGGTTTTTAAACCATTGATTGTACTGATTACTGTACTGATTGAAGAAGTTACCATTTTCATAGAGTGTATGTTGGCAGCTTCTTGTTTTTTGTTGCTGTTGTTGTATTTTAAAGTTTATATATATATACACACACACACACACACACACACACCAAAAGACAAAAGCTCTTTAAGATCACAATTCCAATACATTAATTCAGCTGTTTTCAAATGTAATGTACAGCTTTAGTATCAAATTTCCTATTAAGCAGCACTGTTGAGGTAGACATAGACGGAAGCCTATATATGATAAAGTAAATTCTAAAATTCACTAAATTCATCACCAAAGGATTACTTTCTTTAGTTGTTCTGAGTTCTGCTATGTAATGTCATGCAGATGAAGTACTTATAATAGGACACAAATTATTTAAATGAAATGATCACAGTAATTGTATTTATTTATTTATTGAAATGTCACATTTTTAAACAAAGATCCACAGCTAATAAAAAAAATAATAAAAAAAAGACAAGCCATGGCTGAATGTGAACATAAACACAAGTAGATCTGATTAAACCAAAATGTATTTACTTTTACTTTTAGGCGACACTCAAACTGCTTTATTACATTCTACTTCAGCCTCATAAAGAAGACGATGCATATTAAATTTGACCTCTGATCTCTTTTGTATCGGGAGCCTTTTGAGGACCGGGAGAATGCTTTTTAGAAAGAGCTCATCTTCATCATAATGTTGAGCTGAATGTGGAGCAGGGCTAGATGCACTCTCTACTACTGAGAGCATCCGTTTTTCAAAGGATGACATTTTGTCCTTTCGAACTCGCTTCCTTTGAGGCTGTGGTTGGGAAGACAGGCTGGCTAGTGGCTGACTATCAACACATTCCTCTGGTTGGGTGCTTCTGCCAGATCCTGTAGCAGGGGATGCTGGGGGCTGACTGCACTGACTGTGAGAGGGCACAGGTGAAGCTGGCCAGCTAGACACACTGTTAGGGGAGCTGGGACAGTTTTCCATATTAAACTGACTGCGCTCTAGTGGATGCATGGCAGGGCATTCTGTTCGGTGTTGGTATTCCTGTGTGCGCTCTCTGTCCTGCAATTCTGGTGTGATCTGGCCGGATGGGCTATCTTTGCACAGGATGCCTGGGCACTCCGAACGTGATGTACTGGTTGTAGAGGGTGGAGAGATTCTTGAAATGTTACTTGAGCTCTCCCTGAACTCCAGGAATGGGGTTAAGAAGCTCATAATAGCAGAATTTTTCCAGTGATTATGAACCCCTAACCCCGCTCCACTCCTGCTAGCCTCCTTCTCTCGGTTCTTGTTGAACGTATCTCTTAATCCCTTCCATTTTTTTTTTGCAAACATCAGCTAAATGTGGTGAATATAAAAACATTGTATGAACAAATATAATTGTTAAATCACACAAAAAAATGTAATTGTCAATTGTCATGAAACATTTACCACAAAAGATACATTTACTTAAGATGCAATTTGACATAAGATAGGTCTTGTTTTCAGATCAATTTCTCTAAATGAACAGAGGTTTATTGTTTTAATAAGACCAAATAAACTTTTTTCTCTTTGAATGAAGTGTATTTTTTCTTACCAGAATGCATGCATGCATTTTTTTTTTTTTTTTGTATGCATGTTATGAGTTTCACAGAAAACAACATTTATTATCCATTGTTATTTTGCTTCTCAAATAAATGTACCTTAATTTAAGAATGTTACTTTAAAAGAAGATTGTTATTTACTCAAATTAGTTCCTAATATAGCTTTTTTTTTAACTGGAATTGTATGAATATTGTTGCCTCTATTATGTTGTTTTGAATAAAAGCATCTGCTAAATGTAAGTTCTATTTAGAACATTTCTGTAGCACAGCAAACACATCCTATCCAACAGATAAAAAAAAATCAAAACTTAAAAATCAAAAAGTAATCATTTTATCCTACTTCTTGCATTATTTTAACACATTTGTTAACACATGTGAACAGCTCAGTTTAGGTAGAGTAAACTAAAAAAGTTAGGGACTGTCTTATGTCATTTAAAAGCAAGTGATATTGATAAAAATTTTGTGAACCAAATCAGCAACAAAACAAGTCTTTGCTTGTTGTTCTTATCCAACAGTGTAAAAATACAATAAAGAATTTGTAATTGTGACACTGTTCAAAATGTGTCTTATAGCCTATGTGAAATCAATAGCCTATTGTAAACAGGACTTAACATGGACACAAACAGTTTTATTACTTTTAAACCTACCAGGACCACTTTGCTCCATGCGTCAGTTTTCATTGTTGTGTCTCTATATGAATAAAGGGATGTGTCATAGAGAACGGGGAAAGAAGACACAGCGACAATCAACTTCTCCTCCATGTTGCCGCTGACAAATCAGGGGGAACTTCGCGTTGTTTACACATGCATTAATTAGCTAATGATTGTTTTGAAGAAATTATCAATAAAGTAAACATAAGCCATGATTTCTCAGTCCGGGAAAAAGTTTATTACCATATGTTTGTGGAAACTTAAATACATTTTCATAGCCTGCATTTAATACATGACAGTTTAATACAGTTTTGTTCACCCATTCAACACATATGATGAAAGCATGCAAAGTGCATTTAAAGTAGCCTATGACTTTTTAAATATCACGTGATTTCATCTCAGCAATCCACCTCAGTTTCGCAAACAGGAAACATACGTCAAAATCTTGCCTTGCCTACTTTTCACACCGATTGGTTATCGCCCTCCGTTTTTCGCTTGATATCTGCATAAAGTCGAGCACTGCCCAACCTTTTTGACGCTCTCGGTCGCTCTCAACGCTTTCTCCGGTCCGCTGTCAATCCCAAAATGCACTGCGCGAGCGTGAAGCTCGACTTCCATAGGAATGCATTGAAAACGCTCGCTCCGCTCCGCTCACACCGTGCCAGTGGACACACACCGTTAGACTGTCATTTAATTTGTCATAAATTGCAATATCTTTTAAACGATTTGACATATCGGCACAAAATTAGACAGGGATCATTCTCAACATGTCCTGAAGGTACCTGAGAAGTTTGAACTTAGCGCCACTTAGTGTTCCCTAAGTTCACGACATTTTAACATTAGAAAAAATATGAATACAAAATTTCTGTCAGCTCGGTCCAAAGATCATCTGAGCCCATTTTTGTAAGGATTAGACCAAATCTGAAGGAGAATAGGGAAAAAAAAAACTGAATACTGTACTTTTCAAACTGGCAACTACTATAATGGGTGGAGTCTTATGTAAGATGTTGAATGTGATCAGCATGATGAGAGGAATCAGGTGTATACGTTACATTTAATTTCTTATACAGTTCAAAAGTTGTTTCAAAACTGTTTCAATTATGAATTTTTTATACTGGTGGTGGCGCTATAGAGTTGGTCCTAGAGACACCAAATTTGGTCAGATTACTATTCATAGGGTTCATAGGGATGCCATAGACTCCTATTTGAGAGAAATAATAATAAAGAAAACCAACAACAATTCCAATAGGGACAACAGCCCATTCAGAACTTAGCCCCTAAAGACTCTGGGGGTTTCATTTTAGCAAAAGTGTAAAGCCTGCAAAACCAAGGTTAAAACTAGTTTAGACTATAGACTTTTAATTAAAATAATGTCAGAACTTTTTGCAGGCTCTTTGTTAACACTTGACCATGAATAGGCTTTAGAAAACCAAGCCAAGCATTTAACTGCTTCACATCATGAGTTCCTCCCCCAAGTTTAAGTTACAGGAAAAAAGAGAAATTATTTGTTCTCAGTGAACAATTTAGCCCCCCCCAAAAAACAAATGGATTGTTCTTTTAAGGCAGATCTTTTCAAATAATGGCTTGATTCAGTTCACAAGCAAATGATTTGTTCATGAATAGGACTTATTCGGTTCTCTGTTTCATCACAAGGACTTTTATGAATATTTTATGATGCTTGTGCATTTCTGCTGAAGCATGAAAGCCTCATTCAATGTGTAACCTGAACAAATCTAAACTTACTGTAATAGTCTCTTGAGCAAGTTTGTAAGGTATTAACTCTGTTAGACAGGATTATGGGAAAAATATAACTCATTTCAGGTGATGAAGTTGCTTGACTCTCAGACACATTCTGACTCCATGTATGAAGTGTTGCCTGGCGTCTGTCCGTGCTGCATGCTCTGAGTTCACACTCTTTGTGATCTCTCCCATCTTAAAATGAGGGGGCAACTAATATATATAGCTTAACAGCAGAACAGACATAACAGCCTAACATAGCTCGGCGATTATAAAAATGTGTCAATGATGTCATCATACTCAGAAAATACAGCACATATATATAGGAAATGTGGTCATCATTGGTTGTGAAGGCGGTTCATCAATAGCAGACAAGTCATTGGGCACTGTGCCGACCTGTGTCGTGAAGTCTCACTGCTACGCTCCTGTGATGAAATAGGCCTGTGCGTTTCTGTGTCCTGAGAAGCCTCAGGTGCCGCTTCACTCGCTGTCGCCTCGTAGTAAGATGTAGACGGCACATTTTCTCCTTCTCGCTCATCTTTCCGTACTTTTTTTTGAAAAAGCATAATATTGTACTTTGCGCACATGCCATTGTCACCGCATGAACTCTCAGGTGAAGATGACAGTGTAGGTTACGCACAACACGACACATAATCAAATCAAGTTTGAAAACAGCTGCATTTTGATTGGTCAATCTATCAGTTAAACTAACAAATCCAAAAAAAAATTTTATTTTATTTTATTTTAAGCAATCAGAAATCTGAGGAAAAAATATCCCAGGCCCCCTCATGGCTATGCCACGTATGTATGTATGTATGTATATTTATTTATATATATATATATATATATATATATATATTTATCAAGGGTGCATTTATTTGATCAAAATACAGTAAAAACAGTAATATTGTGAAATATTTCAATTTAAAAGAACAGTTTTCTATTTGAATATATGTTAAGATGCAATTTATTTCTGTGATGGCAAAGCTGTATCTTTAGTCCAGTCATCAGTGTCACATGATCCTTCAGAAATCATTCTCATATAGTCACAGTTTCACTCAGTTTGGAACTTGTTTTCCTGTTTGCACTATTTCCCGCCACTAGTTTGTTGTCATGGTTATAGATTTGATTTCATCTCGGACACTGCCAGCCCCACTCCCAACCCAGTACCACCCCGCTGCAAGGAACAACAGTACGTGCCCACCGCAGACGGAGAGAACACCGGCTGCGATGTCGGAGCCCGTGCCAGAAGGAGCGATCGAGCCTGGCATCGCACCCGAGCCTGGACTTTTCCTCAATCACCATCGTCGCCTCCAGTCGTCCACAAGGTGACGTCACACATCCATACACAATGGCTCCTCCCTCCTGCAACGCCGCCATGGAGCGCATTCCTGGCTGAGGTCTGGATCTCCATCCGCACGGCTCTGTTCAAGGCCATCCCCTGGTTAACTCCACCACCTGCACCACCCTGGACTTTCCTTTTGATCCCTCTCCCGGAGTCCAGTCCTCCACCTGAGCCTCCTCCATTCATCTGCCGGTGCGAGGTCGCGCCTTTCCGGAAGGGGGCGTAATGTCACGGTTTCACCCAGTTTGGACTTTGTTTTCCTGTTTGCACTATTTCCAGCCACTAGTTTGTTGTCATGGTTACATTTTTGATTTCGTCATTCAGTTCAGGTGTGTGTAGTTAATCATAATTCTTTTTTCAGTTGTATATAAGTTCATGTCTCCTTGTCTTTGTCGGGTATCATCTGGTATGTTGTGTTGCTTCGTTCTCTGTTTGATTTAGATTTACCAGTGGATGTTATTAAACACTGTTTTGAACCTTCTTCATTTCATTTGGACCATAAGGACATGTTAATAGGGTTACTCACCTGGTTCTGGAAATAAATATAAATATATTTTTGTGTACAACATTCAGTCTTTGTGGTCTGACACTTATGTGTGTGCGATGGGAATGTGGTTGGTGTGATTTTTGCAAATAAGGGTTATAGTGGCTAAGTATATGTGCATGGGAGTTTTATGCTCACAAGGAAAAACAAACCAAACACAGTAGTAGTTATATTTAAGCTAACCAGGGGCCCGTTCTTCGTACGTCGCTAACTCACTTAGCTGGATTTGATTGTTGGCGATTTGGCATGATCTTGGATTGTTTGGTTCTTCGACGCTCATCCTGGACTTGCTGTCATAGCAACAGGTGCGCAATCTTAAACCTGCTCAGGAGCTTATTTCATGTTAACAGGATTAGATCCCGGCTTCATAAGCGGAGCTGATACGGGAAGTCCAGCGCAGCGCGATAGTGCACTTTCTGAGATATATATTTTTTCTCGTGACTCGTGAGATTGTCGTTTACATTATTAATTTGTTGGAAACGCACATTTATTTTCGACTTGTCGGAGTCGGGCTTTAACTACAGCACAAACTGTTTGCATTGCCCTAAGATTATTTGCGAGTGGCTCTTTCCTTTACACTATTGGAGATCCGGAGAACTTGATGGAAAGTGCTGTCTGTCGTGTCATTCGGAGTTTACCTGGCGCTTTTAGGTTTGGTTAGTTTTAGTTTTTTTTGTGGCATTTCCAAGCCACTGAAGACCCAATGTTGTAAAGCAGTTTTTTTTTTTTAAAGCAGTTTTTTTTTTCTATCATAATTTTTTATGAAGATCATGCCATTCATGATCACGATTACAGTGTATGTCACTCAGGCTTCACTAACGTGATTGGTACCATAGACTACAGGCTAGCTAGACCATAGACTGCCATCAAGGCCTCAATGAAGGGGATTATGTGAACAGAAAGGGGGTTCACAATGTAAATGTGCAGCCCAGTCACTATTGTGATTCTTAATATTCCAGATTAGTAATATTATATCAAATTAAAAAAAGGCAGTTGAGTAAAATCCATATCACAAATGTGAAAGCAACATGTCCAGGATCTGTGCATGACATGAATTTTCAGAGATGCACATTTATGCACATTATTTGAAAGTGGTAAGGAAAGTTCCACAATTAAATATCAAGCTCACTGTATTACATACACTTATGCTGATCCTAACAGAACTGCATTTCTTCATAGGTGATTATGACATGTTCCTGCAGACAGGTGTTTTATGACCCCATTCCCTGACCCAAACCAGTTACAATGCAGCTCTAGCCAGGACAAGGGCACACAATGAAATGAACTTTGGCTAAAGGGAAGATTTCAGTGTCTGAAAAGTCTGAGGGTTGCACACCTGACAGGGCCTGTGACATTGTTGCATGTGCCATATTACACAACATTGCCAAAAAAACACACTTTTCATTAAATGTTTAATAAAAGACAAATTAGTTCCTTGAGTTTTATTTCACTTGTTCTTTGTAAAGAAAAGCCAGTGGTCAAGTGATATTAGACACATGCCTCATGCAACAAATAAAAAGGAAAAGTTGGCTCTACACTGCCCTCCTGTAGGCTTATGTCTCCTCTGTCTGTGCAGACTCTTCTGTAGGCCTTTCTGTAGATGTGGAATCCTGCAACTTATATTGCAGTCATAAAGCATACAAGTATAAATTAAGTAAAGTTATTTATGCACTTGCAGGTAGGCTAGTTCCTCCATATGACAGTTATCTGAGAGGGTTTATTCACTGTCCAGTGCAATGGAAACAAATGGACATTACAAAGTCTTATACTTTATTTATTTTGGAAAGTTAGAACATGTCCACTTACTGCACATATTTCAGCTCCACTTTCTTGGGAACAGATACAAGTGTGTATTATGTAAAAGTGCACAAAAGAGGAAAACACAATGTCATTACAATGACCTACACTCAGGAAAAATGTGATCAATAACTCATGGCAAAATATTTTTACATTAACATAAGTTTATCAGTTTTCACTTTCACAAGTCAAAGCAATTCATCATTACTCAAGATTTAACAGTTGAAATGACTATACAGCCTTAATTTAATGCAGCAAAAATTATTTTACAGTGTAGGCTACTAAGATCTTTTCTTTTTTTCTCAGCCTTTTTCTTGGTTGCTTTTATAATCAGACAACCATTTATTTAACAGTGCCTTTTATAAAAGAGACTATAATATAACAAAAAATTACCATTATGTAGAATATTTTTGTACTTCACTTTTATTTGTTCCCATGTTCTAGTGTGATGACTCTGACATTACAATGAATGAACAAAGTAATTATGCAATTATTAAAATACAAAAATATAGGCTAATAAGTGATAAAAACATCTAACATGGCCACTTCTAACGGATTTAAATTATCTGCTACTTTTTGCCAGCCCTCTCTCCTGGCTTTTGCAGACTTTGAGGTGTTCCCTGGCGTTTTGATTAAACATTAAAATTCTGAATAAACTTCGACTATTAGTTCTTGCTCTGCTGATATGAGACCGCGCTCTTTGGCCACACTGAGCAGCCAATGGCAGCGTTGCTGATCAATGTTTCTACTATCGATACATATCCCCTTTTAACCAGCTCATGAACGCGCAATTATCTCAGATGACTCAATCCAGCTATACTAATCATATCCGGCAAGTGTGTTCGAAGAACCGAGTTAGCCAGATCATGATTCGCACGATGATATCATCTTGGATGTGTCATTTGATCTCGGATGTAATAAGCAACGTACGAAGAACGGGCCCCAGGTCTCTCTACACTCTAGCCAGGGTCGCATGCCCAAAGTTGTTAGTTGCTGTGTATACATTCTAATGTTAAATTATAATAGGCTAATCCCTCACCAATTCATTCCCCATGCACATGATAAATCCTGAAAAAGTGGAACTGAGGAGGAGGGTTACACGATCACTGTAAAATAAAATCACAACAATAAGTGATGCCTTAACTATGACTATATAAATCATGGTGATGACAGAAGAAATCCAAAGCATTTTTTGAAGGAATATGTGTTAGTGCCAGCTCTGTAAGTGAACTAGAAACTTAACTGCTTATATACATGCAGCAGCTGACCTACTGTAACTGTTCTATGGTCTAAAGTTCAACATACTTTTAAAATGTATGTAACTAAACAGTAAAAGGCAACTGTAAGAATAGTTCCTAAAATGAATCAGTTATATTTTAAATATATGTTGAAAATACAATGATCTGTTTAGAGTAACTCTGACTTTACCCCTTACATCACATCACTCTCTCTCATCTAACAGGGTATTCTCAAAGGGTGATACCCAGGGCGAGGCATCTACTCTTTCAATAATGTCTGCCACTATAACATCTATATTTCCCAATTTATTTTCTCTTTTTTTCACAATGTGTTATATTGTTTTAATGTAAAGTGTCTGTGCCTCTCGCCTCATTCACTGTCCTCAGGGGTCCTGAGTGCTATACTGATTGATTGATTGATTGATTGATTGATTGATTGATTGATTTCCTTTATTTGTCCTCGAGAGGAAATTTGTTTCCACCATAGGTGCGTACATAATACAAACACAGTCATTTGACAGTCATTCATCTGACAGTCATTTGATAGCCGCTACAACACTGTATGTACATATTATTCTGGTTTTCTTCCTTGTATTATTCAGTGTAGTTTTCTATTGCAGTCCCTGGTTAATGTACACTCACCTAAAGGATTATTAGGAACACCATACTAATACTGTGTTTGACCCCCTTTCGCCTTCAGAACTGCCTTAATTCTACGTGGCATTGATTCAACAAGGTGCTGAAAGCATTCTTTAGAAATGTTGGCCCATATTGATAGGATAGCATCTTGCAGTTGATGGAGATTTGTGGGATGCACATCCAGGGCACGAAGCTCCCGTTCCACCACATCCCAAAGATGCTCTATTGGGTTGAGATCTGGTGACTGTGGGGGCCATTTTAGTACAGTGAACTCATTGTCATGTTCAAGAAACCAATTTGAAATGATTCGAGCTTTGTGACATGGTGCATTATCCTGCTGGAAGTAGCCATCAGAGGATGGGTACATGGTGGTCATAAAGGGATGGACATGGTCAGAAACAATGCTCAGGTAGGCCGTGGCATTTAACCCTCTGGGGTCTAAGGTGTTTTTGGGGTCCTTGAGATGTTCTGAAATGCCCTGACATTTGTGCTTTTTTCAGTTGCTTATAAACATATTAATGGCAAAGGTATAATTACACTCTATTTAGCACAAACAGGGCTACCATAATATGTGAGCAACATGAATGTACATGTTTTAATTTTTGAGAGAATAATGTTTATGCATGGTTATTGAAAATGATGGTGCATTATCCTGCTGGAAGTAGCCATCAGAGGATGGGAACATGGTGGTCATAAAGGGATGGACATGGTCAGAAACAATGCTCAGGTAGGCCATGGCATTTAAACGATGCCCAATTGGCACTAAGGGGCCTAAAGTGTGCCAAGAAAACATCCCCCACACCATTACACATTACATTACATATGTTGCTTATACAAATACATTTTATTTCAACATATTTCAGTGGATTTTTACTCATCTCAGTATAGCAATACAGTTTGCTAAAAGCGGATCATTCATTCACACACAGAAACGCGATTCAAAACCGTCTTTTTGCGAGTTGTGGTAAACAGCGCATCTCTGCCGTTCATTCACTCACACACAGAAACGCGATTCACTTGAGAATGAAAAAAACTTACTACAGTATTCTCAGGATCTGTTGCTCCTCGAAATACCAGCACTTCTGAGGTACATTTTCCATTTTAATTATTACGATAGTATTATTCCTCACAGCGCTGCGAGACGGTGTAAACAAGTACAATGATCTGACTAAACTTGATGTGTTTTCTCGAGCTGATATGGGGGCGTTCACAGTTTGCATGGATCGCCTCAGTCATTTGCGTTTGAATGGCGCGTGCTCTCCGTTGGCGGGATCAAATTAAAAATAATGAGCTGAGATGAGAACGTCTGACATCTCTGTCTTTTCATACAGATTACATAAACAGAGAATATTTGATTTAGTTTTGAATTAGATCATTCAAAAGTACACACTTGAATGATTATAAAGATATATTGCTCATGCCTGGGTGAATAGTATTCGCTGAGTTTTGTTTAAGTTTAGAGACGTGCTCCAAAAAAAAAAGTTCACGAGACGGACAGGCAGAAAGCACACCCTGTTTATTTTCTTTATTTTACAAAAACAAAATGTTTTTTTTTCGCTTGTAAGTGGACACATAAAAAAGTAGACATTTAACAGTTTATTTTTTCATATTTCTTAAGTCTGTTTGACCATAAATGACGGAGTATTTTAAGTTTATTTTGCTGCTATGTGAAAAAAATCGAGCAAAACGCGCCCGCGCGTTTGCCGACCCCAGAGGGTTAAACGATGCCCAATAGGCACTAAGGGGCCTAAAGTGTGCCAAGAAAACATCCCCCACACCATTACACCACCACCACCAGCCTGCACAGTGGTAACAAGGCATGATGGATCCATGTTCTCATTCTGTTTACGCCAAATTCTGACTCTACCATCTGAATGTCTCAACAGAAATCGAGACTCATCAGACCAGGCAACATTTTTCCAGTCTTCAACTGTCCAATTTTGGTGAGCTCGTGCAAATTGTAGCCTCTTTTTCCTATTTGTAGTGGAGATGAGTGGTACCCGGTGGGGTCTTCTGCTGTTGTAGCCCATCCGCCTCAAGGTTGTGCGTGTTGTGGCTTCACAAATGCTTTGCTGCATACCTCGGTTGTAACGAGTGGTTATTTCAGTCAAAGTTGCTCTTCTATCAGCTTGAATCAGTCGGCCCATTCTCCTCTGACCTCTAGCATCAACAAGGCATTTTGTATATTTTCGTCCCTCCTATTTCCCCCACTCTTTCTACCTTTTCCGTTTTTCTTTTTTTTGTATTGCATATAAATGTCTCCCTTTAGTCTCATAATCCCAAGATTGTTGCTAATTTTTAAACACTTTCTCTTTTATTACTGATTTTATTTCTCTTATACTATGTGGTAGCTCAATTTCTACCATTTCGTCATCTCACATGTCTCTTTACTAGCATTGTATGTTCAAAAACAACTTTTTCTCCCCCTCTTACATGCATACCAGTTCCCCACATAATACAACAACTTCCCCTAGTGGGCATTTACCAATCAGCATTATTTTGTGAACACAACAAATGTCTATGTTAGAGGTTGTTTTGTTTGCCTGCCTGTTTGGATTACCTGGAATGCCTTTTGACTTTTATCTTCATGTCAAGTCAAGTCAAGTCATTTTCATTTATATAGCGCTTTTAACAATGTAGATTGTCTCAAAGCAGCTTTACAGAGATAAATGTATAATTTAACGTAAGATTGTTTTGGCTTTATAGCGGTTCTTTAATAAAGTTATTTTCCAGCTAAAGTTAGTTTTGATTGATTCGCTTCCGTCGCAACGATCATTTGTTTTTAAATTAGGGCCGCCAAGACGACACCATTCTCTCTACACAGACTTTAAACGCGAACCTGTGATAAACGCTGATGGCGTTCACATGCGCATTAAGAACGGGTTCTATAGTTATGTGCGTTTGAATATATGTGTGCAGGTTTGGAATTCCCTACAAACCAAGCCTAAACAAAGTACTGGTGTTTCCTTATAGTTTTGATTCTGAATTTTATTTTATTTTATCAATTCGGGGTAGATACGCAAATTGAGTTTTCCCGACGACGCGTTATCTGTAGAGTGGTAAAGGGATCCTCCATAGGGAGAGACTAGTTGGCACTTCAGCACTGCGTTGACACCGGGTCCAGGCGAAGGTCCTTCATCAGATCTGGAAACGGCCTGGATCCGGCAGGCTGCGGGAAAACCTTGGGATAAACAAAGACACTAAAATTAGCGTAGATGCCATTCTTCTCATGATGTAACAAGTACATCAGGATTTATGGGAAGTGTTCCCGGTTCCAGCTGACCTAATCTATGCAGCCTAACATTGAATTATAGAAGTCTATAATGTATTATGTGAACGCTATGTCAAAGAGATGTGTCTTTAATCTAGATTTGAACTGACAGAGTGTGTCTGCTTCCCGGACAATGGTAGGAAGACTGTTCCAAAGTTTTGGTGCTAAATAGGAAAAGGATCTACCGCCAGCAGTTGATTTTGATATTCTAGGTATTATCAACTGGCCGGAATTTTGAGATCGCAATAGACGTGAAGGAGTATAATGCGTTAAGAGCTCGCTCAAGTACTGCGGAGCTAAACCATTTAGTGCTTTGTAAGTAATCAGCAATATTTTAAAATTGATGCGATGTTTAATAGGGAGCCAGTGCAGTTTTGACAGAACCGGGCTAATATGGTCATACTTCCTGGTTCTGGTAAGAACTCGAGCTGCTGCGTTTTGAACTAGCTGTAGTTTGTTTATTAAGCGTGCAGGGCAACCACCCAGTAGAGCATTACAATAATCTAGCCTTGAGGTCATGAAGGCATGGACTAATTGTTCCGCATTTGTCAATGAGAGCATATGACGTAATTTAGATATATTTTTAAGATGGAAAAATGCGGTTTTACAGATACTAGACACGTGACTTTCAAATGAAAGATTGGTATCAAAGAGCACACCCAGGTTCCTAACCGACGACGAAGACTTAACAGAGCAGCCATCAAGTGTTAGACAGTATTCTAGGTTATTACGTGAGGAAGTTTTTTGTCCAATAATTAGAATCTCTGTTTTTTCAGAATTTAGAAGTAGGAAATTACGAGTCATCCAATTTTTTATATCAGCTATGCATTCTGTTAATTTAGTGAATTGGTAAGTTTCGTTAGGTTTTGAAGAAATATAGAGCTGAGTATCGTCGGCATAACAGTGGAAGCTAATTCCATGTTTCCTAATGATATCTCCTAAGGGTAGCATGTACAGAGTGAACAGCAGCGGTCCTAGTACTGAGCCCTGTGGTACGCCATACTGAACTTCTGATTGATAAGACATCTCTTCATTTACTGCTACAAACTGATAACGGTCAGATAAGTATGATTTAAACCATGCTAGTGCAATTCCACTAATGCCAACATAGTTTTCTAGTCTATTTAAAAGAATGTTGTGGTCAATGGTGTCAAACGCAGCACTAAGATCGAGTAACACTAACGAGTCCAGTCTCAGTCTAAATCCAGACTGAAAATCCTCGCAGATATGATTTCTTTCTAGAAAGGAACATAGTTGTGAAGATACTGCCTTTTCTAGTATCTTTGACAGAAAAGGTAGATTCGAGATCGGCCTGTAATTGACTAATTCTGAAGGATCAAGTTGCATTTTTTTAACAAGCGGTTTAATCATAGCCAGCTTAAAGTTTTTTGGTACGTATCCTAGAGACAAAGAGGAATTAATGATATTAAGAAGAGGATCTATGACCTCTGGAAGCATCTCTTTCAGTAGCTTAGTCGGTATAGGGTCTAACATACATGTTGTAGATTTAGATGATTTAACGAGTTTAATAAATTCTTCCTCTCCTACAGCAATGAATGAATCAAATTTTTCCTCAGGGAGACTACAATGCACTGCCTGATGCGATACTGTAGTAGACGGTTGCATAGTTATAATTTTATCCCTGATATTATCAATCTTATAAGTGAAGAAGTTCATAAAGTCATTACTGCTGTGCTGCTTGGAACCTTCTGTGTTTGAAGCTTTCTTTTTCGTTAGTTTAGCCACTGTTTCAAATAAATACCTAGGATTATGTTTATTTTCTTCTAATAGGTTTGAAAAATAAGCAGATCTAGCAGCTTTTAAAGCCTCTCTGTAAGCAATCGAGCTCTCTTTCCATGAAATGCGAAATACCTCTAATTTTGTTTTCTTCCAGTTTCGCTCCATTTTTCTGGCTGCTCTCTTAAGGGCCTGAGTGTGCTCGTTGTACCACGGCGTTGGATTATTTTCTTTAATCTTCTTTAAGCGCAACGGAGCAACTGTGTCTAAAGTGCTGGAAAAGAGAGAGTTAAAAGTTTCTGTTGCAATATCAAGTTTTTCTAAGCTATCCGGGATGCTAAAATGATGAAACTGATCAGGAAGATTATTAATAAAGCAATCTTTAGTAGCAGAAGTGATAGGTCTAACATATTTGTAACACGGAGTCGGCTTTGCAGCCTTGGCTAAATGTAATTTACACGAGACTAGATAATGATCTGAGATGTCATCGCTCTGCTGCAGAATTTCAACGGCATCAACATCTATTCCATGTGATAATATTAGATCTAGAGTATGATTACGACGATGAGTAGGTCCTGACACGTGTTGTCTAACTCCAATTGAGTTTACAATGTCTTTAAATGCCAAACCCAATGCATCTTTTTCATTATCGATGTGTATATTAAAATCACCAACAATTAGTACTTTATCTGCAGCCAATACTAACTCTGATAGAAAGTCCGCAAATTCTTTGATAAAGTCTGTATGGTGCCCTGGTGGCCTGTATACAGTAGCCAGCACAAATCTCAAACGTGATTTATCATTTTTACTATATATTTTTACATTAAGCACTAACACTTCAAAAGAATTATATTCGAAACTTGATTTCTTAGTGGTTTTGAAAATATTACTATAGATTACAGCAACACCACCCCCTTTGCGTTTCAGACGAGGTTCATGTTTATAACAGTAGTCTTGCGGGGTGGACTCATTTAAAGTAATGTAATCGCTTGGTTTTAGCCAGGTTTCTGTCAAACACAGCACATCTAGGTTATTATCTGAAATCATATCATTAACAATGAGTGCTTTTGAAGTAAGCGATCGAATATTCAGCAACCCAAGCTTTATCATTTGCTCATCTGTATTATAGCAATTTATGAAATATTAACTGATGTAAGCAAGTGCTGTGGTAATCAGATGTCCCTTATCGTGTCAAAAATGAAGAAGAATGATGCCTGTTTTGTTGTATTTTAGATGCAGGTACAGAACGCTCTCACAGCTTCAACAATCACGCTAATGACTGCAAAACAATCATCTAGCTCTCTTAGCACTGGCCTCATCGAGATTGTTCTTTAAATAGTTAATAGACTTATTTTAATGAGCACCAATTGTTTATTTGCCATTTGTGTAATTTGTGTATGTTGGTAAATTATTAAACGCTTGTTGTTTCCCTGCATTTTTCAGGATTACTCACCCTTTTCATGACATCTGGAAAGCAGTCACAAACATCTTAATTCATGTTGTTTCTTTATTCTCTTTTATACTTCATTTTTTTGTATTAATGTCTTAATTGGTAACACTTTTACAATAACATTTCTTTAGTTAACATTAGTTAACATGAACTAATAATTCTGTATTTTTAACTAATGTTAACAAAGATTAACAAACACAGCAACAACTGAATTGCTCATGGTTAGTTATTATTGCTCATTTTTGTCTTACCTTTTTCTTGTTTGTGTGTGCACACATCGGTTCTGAGAACATTCGTCACTCCCGCCAGAACCTTTTGGACATCGATGACCAGCATCAGATATCTATTTCGAGTGTCTTTCATTATAAGCACAACATCCCAGACGACACAGCGAGACCGCTGGGCTCCCCGTGGATTGTTGTCGGGCTTAGGAGGCGGCGCAGACGGAGGAGGGAGAGGAAGCAGAAACGGGGCCGCAGGTCCGGTGTTATGCTAAGGCTAAGAAAACAACCACAAGCCACCTCTACCGAGCCTGTATCTCTCCAATGCCAGATCCCTGGTGCATAAAACGGATGACTTGGAATTACAACTCGTTGGAAATGATTGCTGTGTTTTGATCACTGAAACCTGGTTTCAAGTGTCCTACTAGAGGAGAGAACACTTTGGATCATGTTTATTCCAACATTAAGCACGTGTACAGAGCCATACCCCTCCCACACCTAGGCCAGTCAGACCATCTCTCTCTCCTACTCTCCCCAGCCTACACCCCCCTCAGACGCAGTGCCAGGCCTACCATTAAGACTGCTTCAGCCAGACGGATTGGGACTTATTTGAACACCAGGAGTCGGAAACATTCACAGGAACAGTACTGGACTATATCAAGTTATGTATCGGAAATGTGACTGTGAACAAAAATATTCGGGTTTTCCCAAACCAGAAACCCTGGATGACCAACCATGTCCTCACACTCCTCAAAGCCTGCGACACTGCCTTCAGGTCAGGAGATAGAGCTCTGTACAGGGCTGCTCGAGCCGACCTGAAACGTGGAATTAAGAAAGCCAAAGCGGACCATAGGAGGAGCACAGAGTCCCACCTGTCCAGAAACAATATACGGGAGGTGTGGCAGGGCATACAAGATATCACTATAGAGGCTGTGATGCAACAACAGGAGATCTGAGTGCGCCGCTGGCAGAGGAGCTAAATTGCTTCTTTGCTCACTTTGAAACTCATCTGCTCCAACCCTGCCTCCACCTTCACTCCCATCTCTTTCCTGCACTACTTTAGCACTGCCCCCATTCCCACCTGGTTTCTGCTCCACTCTACTCACTGTGTGGGAGCACGTTGTCAGACGGATGCTCCTGGCAGTGAACCCCAGGAAGGCTGCCGGCCCAGACGGAGTACCTGGCAAGGAGCTCAGAGCATGTGCCCACCAGCTCACCCTCATCTTCGCCAGAATCTTCAAACGCTCCCTGGCTCAGGCAGTCATCCCGTCCTGCTTAAAATCAACCACAATCATTCCAGTGCTGAAGAAGTCTCCCATTACCAGCCTAAATGATTATCGTCCTGTGGCCCTCACTCTGATACTTATGAAGAGCCTCGAGAGACTGGTTCTTCAGCACATCAAAGACTATCTCCCCCCAGACTTCGACCCCTATCAGTTTGCATACCCCTAACAGATCCACAGAGGATGCCATCGCCGTAGCTCTCCACTCTGTGCTGAGCCACCTGGAGCAGCAGCAGAGCTACGTCCGGATGCTCTTTGTGGACTACAGCTCAGCTTTCAATACAATCGTTCCGGACATTCTCATCACTGAACTGGTCACTCTCGGCCTCCCCCTCTCACATGTGCCTGGATAAAGGACTTTCTCACCAAAGGGTCCCCAGCTCTCCTCCACTCGCACGCTGAGCACTGGCTCCCCACAAGGCTGTGTGCCGAGCCGCCTCCTGTACTGTCTCTACAGGGATCAGCTGGAAATAGCATCATCACTTGGTTTGATTTAAAAACATTAACATAACCTGAATGCAACCTTTCCATTACTTACTTTTCAGATGTTTTCAAATCTATCATCCGAGTGTTCCAGTGGGCTGCATTTAAAGATATTGCTGGCCGCTGTTTGCCCATCCCTGATATAAGTGATTGTTAGGCTGCATAAATTAGGTCAGGTGGAACCGGGAACACTTCCTATAACACCTGATGTACTCGTTACATGATAAGAAGAATAGCATCTACGCTAATATTTGTCTCTCTTTATCCCGAGGGTACCGTACCCCAGATCAGAAGGACCTGCACCTAGACGCAACCACAATGCATGATGTAGTCAGCCGGATCCGGGCCGTATCCAGATCAGATGGTGGACCTGCGTCTAGACACGACCACAACGCAGCCCTGAAGTGTCAGCACAGATTGTGTCAACTAGACTCTCCCCTGTGAAGGCCTCGTCAACAAGACAGCCATCGGCACTGATCCTCAACAAACTCGTCTCCATACCGATGTGATTAATCTGATCTTCAATTAGATGGATCTGGATAAATATTCTGAATGTTCCGATCCAATCTGACTTCTGACCTGTAATGCTGCCTGAATCATAATCAAAAATTGTTCGTTCATTGGCCAGAGGAGAACTGAGCAACTGAGCCTGGTTTCTCCAAGGTTTTTCTCCCTTCTGTCACTGATGGAGTTTAGGTTTCTTGCTACTGTCGCCTCTGGCTTGCTTATTTGGGGACACTGAGAGAGATCTGAGAGAATCGCAGATGAGTCGCCAACGCCCGTGAGATATTTGGCATGCTTAATATCTGGACCTGTCAGCGATTCAAAATCCTGCTGTGTGAAATGTGTTCTGACTGAATATTACATCAGTGACCTATAGCCAATGAGAGAGCTAGATACAGGACAGCGGGATGTTCGGGGAGGAGTTATAGACCAGAAAATCAGTATTTTTAATAGATATATAACTATATCAAAAATAATTATATTTGTTAAGAAATGTTTTTATGCTAATGATGTGAGTATATTTTTAATAATCAATAAGAAATACTACATAAGTATTAATAAATGTGCTGACGAGTGATCCCTGAGAGACAAACTTTTGTCTCATCTCTGTTTCTCCTGTTTATTCAGGACTTTTAATCTGTTGATCTGTTTGTTTCTCCAAACACTGACAATCAGCAGATGAACAGAGGAGTGTTTATCACTGAAACTTCAGCATGAGAAGTAATCATTTTGAGAAAGATAGGACCATGACAGACCCTGGAGAAACTGACAAATAAAGAAGAGCAATAAATAAAACGCATATAAGTTTTTGAGTTTTGAGATCTTTTATTTTTAATATTTGAGTATGAGTATTTTCATTGTTCTTTTGTGTTTTATCCAAGGCTTTATAGCGTTATATCTTAATGTTTCAATGCAAGTTAATTTTGAATACATTTTGTTAAAATTTTACCTAAAGAAATCCTGATGTTCTTCTTTGACCTGTTTCAACACACCAACTTGATCAGAAGCTCCACCCTCTTACAACACTAACCAGGAAGAGACTGACTTGTTATTTCTCTTTTCTGCCATACTGACTTTGTCTCGACAAAAGCAATAAAGAATCAGCGATCAGTGGAGTACGAAGGGGAAAAACTACAGAAGAATTTGAGAAGTTTCTTTCTGAACAAGTTTGTTTCTGATCTTTGTGATTCTCATGGTGATTCATTTTTTAAACCATCGTTCAGAAAGTGAAAGTAAAGTTTAGATTGCTGGAGCTCAAACAGTGAAAATGGCTTCAGCAGCTGAAGATGATTATATTTGTCCTGTGTGTCATGACATCTACAAGACTCCTGTTATTTTATCCTGTAGTCACAGTTTCTGTAAAGAGTGTCTTGAACAGTTCTGGAGAACCAAGGGATCTCAGGAGTGTCCTGTCTGCAGGAGAAGATCCTCAAAAGATCCTCCTCTATTTAATCTTGCGTTAAAAAACGTGTGTGAGTCGTTCCTGAAGGAGAGAAATGAGAGGCGTTCATCAGGGTCTGAGGAGATCTGCAGTTTACACAGTGAGAAACTCAAACTCTTCTGTCTGGAGGACAAACAGCCTGTGTGTATCGTCTGCAGAGATTCAAAACAACATGACAATCATAAATTCAGACCCATCAGTGAAGTGGTTTCATCATATAAGGTAAGACAAATGTTTCTTGATTCACATGTAAAGAATCATAACGAGTCATAGTGTAACGGTCACCGGCTGGAGTGCCCTTGAGAGCCACCAGAGGGCACTCCACACCAGACTCTCATGTTCACTCACAGACTACATCTCCCATCATTCTCTGCCTGGACTCATCAGCACTCATTATTACATTCACCTGTATCTCATCTTCTTGTTTAGTTAACCAGCCAACCTCCTATGAACCCCAATACAATCCCAACTTTGTCACGCAGAACAATTCAAAATAAAGCACAAAGTAAATGACACAAACAACCCCAAAATCATATTAAATAAAAGTAAAACATACTCAAACCAACATAAAGAAATCAATTCCACTGCAAACTTAAGTCTAATGCAAATAAATAGTTCATGTGTTTTAAAGCATCAATATAGTACAGAGAGTACAAGAGTTGGCTGGCAACACGAGGCTGGGAAGTGATATACAAACAAGTAAAAAGAAAAAAAAGAAAACACCCCACTAGCCAGTATGATTCACAACATCTATACACTCATTGCGCTGGAGACATACAGCGCACACATGTCGGTACTGGCTAGACGGGGAAATCAAAACAAAAACTCAAGAGGAACAGCGATCAACAAAACCTGCAACACAGCCACTAATCCTGGACTAACTTCCAAGATAGAAACGGGCGTGACCAACAGCCTACAAATCCACACTGTTTGGCTTCTTCTCACCAAACCGTTCATGCACAAACCAACATGGACATGTCACCGGACTGCACAATGTTTGTGTCTTCTCAACCAGACCACGTCTGTGCACCAACACACAAGGAAAGGCTACCAAACAGCAAAATTCCACACAAAAGATTGGACCTCCTCTCTAGGCCTCCCTAGAGGTGCCTGCTTAAAAACCCTCTATCTAGCTGGCCATGCCCTCTACTAATTGCCACCTCACCGGCTACAATTAGTAACCGTAACGATCTGTGTTTATGTGTTACGAAACTGCTCCGAGACTCGAAGGTGAGATCCAAATGCAGCTTTTATTAAGGGGCAATCCAGACACGTAATCCAATAAACAGGCAATAGGTCATACACAGGCAGGCAGTCCGTAAAAACAAACAAAACAGGCAGGGGTCAGAGGCAAAAGAGTAATCCAGGGAACAGGGCAAGAAATTCAAAAACCAAGAGACATGAAACCAGGGAGAATGCTCAGAATTGCAGTGTGACAAACAAAACTTCGCAGTGAGTGATGGGGTGAACCAGGCTTATATAGGGTTAATAATATCCTTTGAGGGGGAATGAGTTTTTGTTCTACAATGTATTTTCTTTTCTTTGATTTGATATATGTATTGTCCTATTGGTTTATTTGTCAATAAATCTGTTTATTTTTGTGAGTACATTGTAGTTAGTTTTTTTGTTCTCCCCCTTGCTTAAAGGAACGGTTCTCTTGGTAACATAATGTAACCTGGGTCCTGATGAGCAAAGATCTGTGTGCGCAGAGTTCCTCTTTCGATTGGGCTAAAAGCTGTCAATCATTGAGGTAATTCAGGAGGCGACCTCCCATCTGTCTCAGGGGGAGAGGGCCACATCCACGAATATCATAAAAGTGCCCAGAGCAAGAGACAGTCAGAATGGTGGGACTGTATTATTTTGGTAAGCCCCTTCAAACGTGAATCTCAAGAACTGTGATGAGAGGCTATCTAGATATGAAAGTATGGGTTCCGAGGGTACGTCTGTGGTCCACATGACCCCGCTGGTACAGTTCCTGGAAGCCTGGTTAGAGCTTCCCAGGCTGTCCCGCTGGGTCGCGAGGACCATCAGGCTCGGCTACGCGATTCAGTTCGCTCGGTCTCCTCCCCGCTTCAGGGGAGTCCGCTTCACTATGGTCGGTGGCAATGCCCCTGTTCTGAGAGCGGAGGTCGCTACCTTACTAGCGAAGGGTGCGATCGAGACTGTCCCTCCAGCCGAAATGAAGTCCGGCTTCTACAGCCCCTACTTCATTGTACCGAAGAAATCCGGTGGGTTATGGCCAATCCTCGACTTGCGCGTCTTGAACTGCTCCCTTCACAGGATGCCGTTCAAGATGCTCACGGCCAAACGCATTTTCGAGTGCATACGGCCGCAGGATTGGTTTGCAGCGATCAACTTGAAGGACGCCTACTTCCATGTCTCCATTCTTCCTCGACACAGACCGTTTCTATGGTTTGCTTTCGAGGGGCAGGCATACCAGTACGCGGTTCTCCCTTTCGGGCTAGCCCTGTCTCCTCGCGTCTTCACGAAGGTCGTCGAGGCAGCCCTTGTTCCCCTTCGGGAACATGGGGTTCGCATCCTGAACTATCTCGATGACTGGCTGATCCTAGCTCACTCTCGAGACCAGGTTTGCGAACAGGGACCTAGTGCTACGGCACCTAGCCCGTCTGGGCCTTCGGGTCAACTGGGAGAAGAGCAAACTCTGCCCCGCGCAGAGGATCACTTTTCTCGGTATGGAGATCGACTCGGTCGCCATGTGCGCGCAGCTTACGAGCGAGCGCGCGCACTCACTGCTGACTTGCCTTCGTCAGTTCGAGGGCAAGAGTGTGGTTCCACTGAAACAGTTTCAGAGGCTCCTGGGGCATATGGCATCCGCAGCCGCAGTCACGCCGCTCTGGTTGCTTCATATGAGACCACTTCAGCTTTGGCTTCACGATCGAGTCCCGAGGTGGGCATGGCATCACGGCATGCTCCGAGTCCCAGTGACTCCAACCTGCCGTCAGACCTTCACCCCGTGGTCGAACCTCAGTTTTCTTCGGGCCGGAGTGCCCTTGGAACGAGTTTCCAGGCATGTTGTTGTATCAACAGATGCCTCCACCACGGGCTGGGGCGCCATGTGCAATGGACATGCTGCCGCGGGCTCCTGGACAGGACCCCAGCGCCTTTGGCATGTCAATTGCCTCGAGTTGTTGGCTGTACGTCTTGGCCTGCACCGCTTCCATGCGTTGCTCAGGGGTCAACACGTACTAGTCAGGTCAGACAATACCGCGACTGTAGCGTACATCAACCGTCAAGGTGGTCTGCACTCCCGCCGTATGTCACAACTCACCCGCCACCTCCTCATATGGAGTCAGAAGCATCTGAGGTCGCTTCGAGCCATTTATATCCCGGGAGTCCTGAACCAGGCGGCCAACGAGCTGTCTCGGCTTCGGCCTCTCGCTGGAGAATGGAGACTCCATCCCCAGACGGTTCAGCTGATTTGGGATCAGTTCGGGGACGCACAGGTAGACCTGTTTGCCTCCCACGACTCGTCCCACTGCGACCTGTTTTATTCCCTGACCGAGGGCACGCTCGGCACGGATGCACTGGCGCACAGCTGGCCGCGGGGCCTCCGCAAGTATGCGTTTCCCCCAGTGAGCCTCCTTGCGCAGACCTTGCCCAAATTAAGGGGGGACGTGGAGCAGGTAATTTTGGTTGCCCCGTATTGGCCCAACCACACCTGGTTCCCAGAACTAGTACTCCTCGCGACAGCACCTCCCTGGCCAATTCCTCTGCCTCAGGGACGGGGCACCTTATGGCACCCTCGTCCCGATCTTTGGAACCTCCACGTGTGGCTCCTGGACGGGACGAGGCAGGTTTGAGTACCCTACCACCAGCGGTGGTGGCTACCATCACTTCCGCTAGAGCATCGTCCACGAGACATGCCTATGCGTTGAAGTGGAACCTCTTCGTCAGCTGGTGTTCTTCTAAACATCTAGAACCCACAAAATGCCCCATCAGTGTCGTGCTTTCCTTCCTGCAAGAAGGGTTGGAGCGAAGGCTGTCTCCCTCCACCCTGAAAGTGTATGTTGCCGCCATTGCCGCACATCACATCGCAGTTGATGGTAAGTCCTTGGGGAAGCACGACCTGATCGTCAGGTTCCTGAGGGGAGCGAGGAGACTGAATCCTCCTCGCCCTCCCCTCGTACCCTCTTGGGACCTCTCAGTGGTGTTAACTGCCCTGCAGAGTGCTCCCTTTGAGCCTCTGCAATCAGTGGAGCTTAAGTTCCTGTCAATGAAGACAGCACTCCTGGTTGCATTGGCCTCCATCAAGAGGGTAGGGGACCTGCAGGCATTTTTGGTTGACGAAGCGTGCCTGGAATTCGGACCGGCTAACTCTCACGTGATCCTGAGACCCCGGCCTGGATATGTGCCCAAGGTTCCCACCACCCCCTTTCGAGACCAGGTGGTGAACCTGCAAGCGCTGCCTTTGGAGGAGGCAGACCCAGCCTTGGCACTGCTCTGTCCAGTACGCGCACTCCGTGCCTACGTCGACAGAACGCAGTGTTTCAGGACCTCAGACCAGCTCTTTGTCTGTCATGGTGGGAAGCTGAAGGGAAAGGCTCTCTCCAAGCAAAGGTTGTCTCACTGGATAGTGGACGCCATTGCTTTGGCATACCAGCAGCAAGGTCGACCATGCCCCCTTGGTGTGACGGCCCACTCCACTCGGAGTGTGGCGCCTCGCTAACAGACATCTGCAGAGCTGCAGGCTGGGCGACACCTAACACATTCGCGAGATTCTACAATCTCCGAGTGGAGCCAGTTTCTTCTCATGTACTCGCTTCAACTAGCCGGTAATAGATTCTGCTCAGGTGTCTTCGCTTGCTCGCCATTCCTCTCCACGGACGGGATACGTGCGATATTCTCCTCAGGTGAGCCTAATAAGCCCTGAGTCTCCTCCAGCACTGACGACGTCAACGCCAGAGTTATGCCACCGGCAGCTTTCGCGCTTGGCTAGGTGCCTCCATGTGCATGGTTCCCCCGCTGGGTGACCCCCACATGTGTATTCCACTGTAAGCCTCTCTGAGCATGTGTCTTTCCCTTGGCAAGCCACCTTGCCACCCCTGGGGTTGAAATATTCCACCTGCGGCTGGACACCCCAGTGATACTCCATATGCAGCCCCCCGGGGTCATATGTGTATTCCAAGTCTCCCCCTTCGGGCTGGGCATAATTGCATATTTCCACTGAGATATGCTTCCCAGTGTACCTTGGTATTCCTGTGTTAAGTAGGAGTCCTTTGTCCGTGCCAGTCTCACGACAGGGAGCTCAGACTTACGCAGGGCACTGGAAGACAGTCGAGAGGTGGCGTGATTTCACTGGGAACCCCATTCGTCGTCATCCGACGTAACTCGGAGTGACTACGAAAGGGAACGTCTCGGTTACGTATGTAACCCTCGTGTAACGTTACGTCTCCCTGCCACTTCCGCTGTACCGCTGGAACGCCTGAGTTCAGTCTCGGCTCCTCAGCGAAGACATATCTGCATGTTGCCAGCGCACTTCCTTATATACCCCCAGGGTGGGGCGGAGTTACGCTATGCAAATTCCGCAGACCCATGGCATTTCTTTGCCATTGGCTGGTTTTATATACTCGAAGATGATAGGCTTTCTAAGCGAAACCCCATTCGTCGTCATCCGACGTAACCGAGACGTTTCATAGATCTGAGGAATTAGTAACTACGGGGGCAAATACATTTTCACGCCGGCCCAGTTGGTATTGGAGAACTTTTTTTGTTTCAGTAAATAACACTGTCATTTACAAACTGTACTTTGTGTTTACTCAGATTGCCTTTGTTTTATGGTAGGTTTTCATTTCTGAATCAATTTAGTATGAGATGGGGCAAATACTTTTTCACTGCATTATATGATCATATCACTGTATTGTCTTCTCTTCACTGTGATCTGGTGTTTTAATGTATTTTTGTTCAATTCTAGGAGGAGCTCAATACAGCACTGAAGTCCTTACAGAAGAAACTTCAACACAAAGAAGAAATGAAAGCAGAGTTTGAGAAAACAATTCAACACATCAAGGTGAGGAAACAGAGACGAGAGCCATTTTCATTACAGATGTTGGATCACTATATACAGTTATGATCTGATATAATGGATTCCAGTTTATTATTTCTGTAAATGACTAGCAGCAATCTGCTTCTGGATCCGTTTTATGTCGGGTATCCGAGTTTATCTTGGATATTAATGATGTGTGTTGATTGAGATGATTGAAGTGAATGTGCTTTGATTTCAGTCTCAAGCTGAGCACACAGAGCGTCAGATTAAACAGCAGTTTGAGAAGCTTCATCAGTTTCTCAGAGATGAAGAAGAAGCTACAGTCACTGCACTGAGGGAGGAAGAGGAGCAGAAGAAGCAGAGGATGAAGGAGAAGCTGGAGGAGATGAACACACACATCTCAGCTCTTTCACACACAATCAAAGACATGGAGGAGATGATGAAAGCCAATGACATCTGCTTTCTGAAGGTCTGATTTCAGATCATTGGTTGATTGATTGATGATTGATTGAGTTCTTGATGATAAATGGTGTGTTTGTTCTGCAGGAGTTTCCAGTCTCAATGGAAAGGTGAGTGATCTGCTCCTGTCTCTGGTCTCTCTGGTTCTGATCCAAAGCCACTGCAGTTCTGACTCCTGAATGTTCTTCCAGAGTCCAGAGCTCACAGCCGGATCCACAGATGGCTTCTGGAGCTTTGATTCATGTGCCACAATACTTGGGCAACCTGCCGTTCAGAGTCTGGAAGAAGATGCAGGATATCGTCCAAAACAGTGAGTCTGACAGCAGGAGATCTGAGCTGGACATGATGGATGGGTGGAGAGTTAAAGGTTCTTCATGACATAGATAGATAGATAGATAGATAGATAGATAGATAGATAGATAGATAGATAGATAGATAGATAGATAGATAGATAGATAGATAGATAGACGGACAGACGGATAGATAGATAGATAGATAGATAGATAGATAGATAGATAGATAGATAGACAGACGGATATACGGACAGATGGACGGATAGATAGACAGACAGATAGATAGTAGTAGTAGTAGTAGTAGTAGTATACTTTATTGTCCTCGAAAGGAAATTTGTTGTGGACTACATGTTGCTGCATAAACAAAAAAAAAGACAGTTGAGTTAAGACATTACAAATTTAAAATAAATAAGATACACAATTATTCAATAATCGTACAGATACAGGCACAAAGGAATTCTTATACCGATTTAGTTTGCACATTGGGACTCTATATCTTCTACCGGAGGGGAGCATTTCATACTGCGAGTGCAAAAAGTGAGTTTGGTCCTCCACAATTTTCTGTACCTGATTCAGGATGCAACTCTCATATAAATGTTGAAGATTCAACTGATCTCCTTGTCCAACAGTTTTTAATGCTGTCGACACCAGATGTACTAGTTTAGACTTAAGCTGTACATTTAGGTTCCCAAACCATACTGTAATACCATATCTAACTATACTTTCTAAAACAGCTTTGTAGAACAACATCATAATCTTCTTATTGACTCCATAAAAACGTAAAATCTACGTAAGAAGTACAGTCTCTGGTGCAGCCGAGTGCGAACCCATTCTGTGTGTGTTTTCCAAGTAAGTGAGCTGTCTATATAAACACTCAAATACTTGTAAGTCTGCGTTTGGGTGATGTTTTGGTCATGTATGACCACTTGTCGATGGTCACCTATACATTTTGGGTCGAATATAATCTCCTCTGTTTTCTT